>CM035167.1:53556188-53711188 GCA_020205615.1 Panax quinquefolius | reverse complement strand
TATTATCTTGGCCATGGTTACCACCGAAGTGGTTACCATTTCTGGCATGATAATTTCCTCCACGATGGTTATCATTGTTTCGATGATCAATTGCCACCGGTCTGATTATTATCGTGTTGTTGCTCGTTATCCTTCTATTGAAAGTCGGCTCATTATCGCGCTCCAATAACTGAGCCCTATTCACTACATCTGAATATAAACAAAGTTTGTGAGAAATGAGGTATTGACGTATTTCGGGTTTCAAACCTCACAGAAACATTCGCGTCATTCTCTCCTCTTTATCAACCAAATGGGATGCAAATCGGGACAACTCGGCAAACTTAGCTTCGTACTGCGACACGTTCATATTGTTTTGCTCCAGCTTGATGAACTTAACCTCCTTCATGTGACGAATACTTTTGGGAAAGTACTTGTCGTTGAACAATTCTTCGAACTTCTCCCAAGACATCTTCAGTGCGGTAGATTGAGTACGCTTTATAGATTCCCAGCAGTAATCTGCCTCTCCTCGGAACATGAAGGTGGAAAAGGGAACCTTTTGCTCCTCGGAACATCCCAAGACATCAAATATCTTGGTGATCTGCTTTATCCACGTCTCTGCCGTAAGTGGTTCTGGCTTTCCCAAAAACTCCGGTGGTCCCAGCTCCTTGAACTGCTTAGCGGTGACTATCCAAGAGTTGCCAGTGTTTCCACCTACATTTTGAACAGGAGTCCCTCTCGCCTGATGTTGCATGAATTGTATAAAGTCTCTAAATATCCCATCATTCATCATTTGATCGGTGTTGTTTACTTGAGGATTATTGCCATCCTAATGCACATTATCCTGGGTATTAATTGTTGGTGACTCAACGATCTCATGTGCTTCATTGCTTATCACAACATTTTCAGATGCCATTTTCAAACACTGCCACAAAACAAGGGTTAATTGACATATCACATATTATCCCTATACTCTGACCGACCAATTAAATACCAAATAAACTTAGGTAGGTCATACTAGCGAAGGAATTCCCCGTCTCTCCCCTCCTAGTTCTTGTCAGAGCCGGTCCTGGTTTTTGTAAGGCCCAGGGCAAAAAATTCCAAATGTGCCCCTTTATACAAATTAAATAAAAAATAAAAATAAATTATCAACTAATTAATTTTATTAAAATTATAAGAATTTACAAAAGATAAGTAAGAACACTTTGGGACCTTGTTAAAAAATTTATTTGGGAAAAATCTAATGGGACAAAACCCCAAACGAAGAAAAAAGAGTACCCTGAATTGTAAACATTGCATTAAAAACGAAGAACAAGAATCCCAGCTAAATTTTCTGTTGAATGAAATAATAAATAAGAAAAAATTAACAAAAATATATATTACAATTTACAAAATTTATATATTTAGATTCTATATGTATCTTTAAAAAAAATTACCTTCAAAGAAAGGCACTGGTCTAACGAGCGGATGATTTATTTTTCAATTTTGTTGGAGAAGAGGAGAATCATCAGAAACAGAATTGCTTACGTTGCATTATGAACTGAGAGGGTCGAAGGGTTTTTTCTTATTTTTGTGGCTAAGAGTCTATTTTGATTCTCCATATTTATTAATTTGTTTTATATTATATTTTATAATTATTTTTTTATTTTTTTATACACATATATTGTAAGACCCCAACTTATTATAAATAAAATCGAATTTCCTCTAATTATTATTGTGAATAATAAGGTATTAATTTGATATAATTATCTGGTTATGGGTGAAGTGTGCAAATTTTGCAAAATAAGCAAGTGGTTATAAAATAATCATTGTTGTCGGGGAATATTCGTTTGGTCGTGGAATATTCTTGTTGTTTGGGAATATTCGCATTTACCATAGCAGCAATCATTTGTGGGTCCCATAATGTAATAACCGCCGGATGAAGAAAAACGACAAGTTTGATTTTTATAAATAACGGCGTAGTTATTACCAATTAACATTGTTGGAATATCCTAATTGGTTAAAATACGATACGCTGGCGTGGATGCAGATTTTTGAATTATTGATTCTTACGTGAAGAAGGCACTACTCAATAATTGTTACAATAATTACTTTATCAATATTTTATTTTATTGATTCACTAATTGTTGCGTTAATATTTTATATTATTGTTGTTTCAATAATTGTCACTGCACAGTATTGAAAGTAGTATGCACACAAGCCAATCATGTTTGATGATAAAGCATATACTTTGTAACAATCTTATTCATTTATTAATAAAAAGTATTAATTTATTAAAGGCTTTTAATTATCTACATGATCTTTGTTTTATAATATGTGATAAACCCATAGTTTTAAGCAATGCTTTTAGAATAATGATGATGATCATTCTAATGAGATCTAAATTCTTAGAAAGCTTAAAACTAAAATAGTTCCCAATCATTGGATTACTAAATTGGGGATTAGTGAATCCGGATAGATTGGTACATACGTTGCTTGCTCATTGGATGAGGATGATTAATCTCATGATCATTTGTGTTGAGACACTAAAGCAAGTATGTAGGTGCTTATTAGAGAATAAGTTCACCGAACGTTGGCTCGCTAAGGAATACCTAATGGAGTTTTATTTGCTTTGTCAATAGAATTCTGTAGTGATAGTAGTACAAGTGATCCTTGGACTTGAGATCATCATAGTATCTTGTGTGATGATGAGTTATACTTTGACTTATTCCTTAAGACCCTTAGGGTATATCAAAGGGTATGCTTGGGTATAATAAGTTGTACATGGAGATAATGTATGATCAATAAAGAATCTACCACTTCTAATAAAAGAGAAATGTCCTATGTGATTCGATAAATGACAACCCAAAGAGTCCTTGGCGGCGCGTAATGAAATTAGAAAGGAGTTTCTAATTTGCATTATTTGAGTTATGCATTTAAGGATCGAAATACATATAATTAAATAAAATAAGACTTGACAAAGAATTCCATGTCTTATATTTAATTGGGACATCAGTATGGTGGAAGGATTGAATTGTACTGGTAACTATTTACTCAAAGGTTCTTTAATGATTAATGTTGAAATCTATATTATCTGGAAACTCGTTGATCGCTAGGAGAACATCCCTATTGTAGAATAAATATTATTTAAATAAATTAATTGTTTAATTTATTTATTTAAATAAGATTAGAATTGTTCTAATTGATTTATTCACAACCTAGGTTTAATATGGAGAACCTAAAGGGTCACACCATAAAAGGAAGAATAATTATTTAAGAAGTTAATGGCATAATCGTAATAATATAAATATGTATATTTAATTTAATCTATGGTGATAGAATAAATTAAATAGCTTAATATTTATTATTTAATATTTTAAAATATTAAATATAAATTAATAAGAGGAGTCTTATTAATATTATTACAATTATTATTATTTTAATTTCTAAAAGAGTTTAGGAATTAATTTAATATAAGTACTCTCATTTATTCCTAATAAGATTAGGAGGTTAAATTAATTAAAAGAGTTTAATTAATTATCCCTAATAAGATTAGGGAGCTTAATTAATTAAAAGAATTTAATTAATTAAATAAACCCAATTCCTTAATTGTTAAGGTGGGTTACCCACATCTATAAATAAGAGGAGTCTTATTATGGGTGGTGTGGGTTGTTGACTTTAACAACTACGTAATAATTCCAAGTTGTTGGGAGTACCCCTTTCTATAGAGATAGAAAACTAGGGTTAGCCATAACACCCATCTTCTTGAATTTTATTCTTCCTTGGTGGATCACCTCTGAGAGCCAAACACATGGGTGGCTAACGTTGATCAAAGGAAGGAACCAAACCCGGTGGATTCAAGATTGAACGCGAAAGGATTTGGAGGTGAACTTGTACCTGAGGAAGCTCGATCTTCAAGGGTATGATTTTATTCTTTATCTTTTCGTTTAATTAATAATTGTGCATAAAGGGTGATCCGGGTATATGGTTTGTAAATTTTTTTAAACTCTGATTTTACTCGCTTCCGCATTATTTTGTAATTTGATTGCGCACATGAATATTACAAACTTAACAGTGGTATCAGAGCCAAACCTTTATGCGAATTATTAATTGTTTTAATTTGATATGTTTATTGATATATGTTTAGAACAATTTAATTGGGCATAATTTTATTGTATAAAATTTAAATAAAAAAAAAAACAAAAAAACAAGTTGCTGCCACGTTTTAGAAAATTCGGCAGAAGCTTGGAGTGAGTTAACAGGATTCATTTTTTTTTCATAAGCGAATACTGAAACCATAAAAAAAAAACTATAATGCACTTTTATTGTATGGATTAAAGCGAGAATATTTTTTTATTAGCGTTAATGCCATGCACGGAAATTGAGATTCACAAAAACAACTGGCCTTGAAAACCGTGCATCTTCAAAAACTTGTTAATCCTATATAAAAAAAAAAAACCGGACTTGAAAACCAAAAAGCAGTGCACGGGTTTTGAAAAAGAAAATAAATAAAATAAAGGAACGGATGGTTTTTTTTATATATATATATATATATAATATATTACGAATATATATACATATATATATTTCTTAATTATTATATAATTAAAATAAAAAAAGTTATTTTAATTTTAAAATAAAAGGTTTATTTTAATATTAAAATATAAAGTTTTATTTTAATTTTAATAATTTTATAATTAAAATAAAAAGTTTATTTTAATTTTAAAATAAAAGGTTTATTTTAATATTAAAATAAGAGAGTTTATTTTAATTTTAAAATTAAATTTCATGCTAACTAATTAGAGTTGGAATTGGATTCCATAATAACTAATTGGAGTTGAAATTGGATTCTATTTTTCCTTAAATAAAGGAGTTTATTTAGATATGAAATAGATTTCATATTATTCAAAATAAAAGAGTTTATTTGTGAATAGGAAAGAGAATCCATGTTTCCTTAAATAAAGGAGTTTATTTAAATATGGAATAAGATTTCATATTATTCAAAATAAAGGAGTTTATTTGTGAATAGGAAAGATAATCCGTGTTTCCTTTAATATTTTTTTTACATGGAATTGGATTCTATAATTAATTAAAATAAAAGAGTTTATTTTAATTAAAGATTTTTTTTTACATGAAATTGGATTCCATAATTAATTAAAATAAAAGAGTTTATTTTAATTAAAGATTTTTTTTTACATGGAATTGGATTCCATAATTAATTAAAATAAAGGAGTTTATTTTGATTAAAGATTTTGATTAAAATAAAATAGTTTATTTTATTCAAAATTGGATAAATTAAAATAAAATAGTTTTATTTTGATTTAAATTTGGATTAAAATAAAAGAGTTTATTTTAATTCAAAATTAGATTTTATACTAACTAAATTTGCCCATTAAATGATATCAATATATATATTAAATGTTTATTATTCATGAGATGAATGTTATTTATTGATGCATATGGTGATGTATGTATGATAATAAATGGGATTGATTATGGACTATTGACCAATGCGATTGGATTTTATTTTAGTTGGATGCATGAATGTATGTGTTTTTTTTAAATGGGGTTCAAGTACCTCGTCTTCTCTAATTTTTCTCGAATGTAAATTCTATCTCCTCCTATGTACTTCCCTCGATCAACGATCAAGGTTTCTATTTATTTTAAATAGTTGTGTAATAGGAATAGTTAGAATTAATTTTAGAAAATTAGAGATCAAAGGAGCAAGGAGCGCTTGAAGACCCGTTTGTAATGGAGCCCGGGTTTAAATGTAATAGTTATATTTAAATATTATTTCTTGCACCCCTAGGGTTTGACCTTTTGTTTCACTTGGTGGCTCTAGTGAACCAAACTAGAATAAAAGTCCATAATCAATCCGGGTAGAATATAGTATTCTATATGTGCATGCTTATACTATATATATTATATATTATGCAAACATGCTTCGCATGTTAATTAATATAACGCGTATTTTATATATATATGTGCATGCTAGCTAAAAGAAGATGAGACAAATTAATAACAAACCCCTCAATTTTTATATTAAGTCCTAAGCGTTCAAAGATATTTGGAATATCGAACGTCGCCTTCTAGCATGATAAAATTAATAGAGTATTAAATATTTAATATGAGTTTGTTGTGTCACCACAAGGCAAGTATTAAGTATTTAAGATGTTAATTTATCACATTTGATGCTTATAAAGAAAATTGAACAATATTATTTTGTTGTGTCACCACAAGGATGATATTTTTCTTTTTGAATATATGGAGTGCTAGGTCGGACTTAACTTGGATAATTTTGATTCGGTGTGCCACCACTTGATCAAAATAAGCTAAGAGGCAAAAACAAGGAGTTGCATAGTTGATGTAATTGACAAAAGTTGTCTACCTATTTATTTATATATAGTTTGTTGTGTGTCACCACAAGGCTATATACATTTGAAATGGGATCCTTATTCTCACTAGCAAATCTTTAATTAGATTTTGCCAACTATATAAGTGAGGGTAATATAGTTTGAAGAAAATAGTGGGGATACCAATTTAAAACAAGACCTAATTTATTTTGGTAATTAATAATAGAATGTATGTTAAAATGTTGTTAATTACAAATTCATTTACTGAAATTTTAAAATGTCTAAAATTACTATCAACTGCGAAGCATATTAGATGCTAAATTAATCGAATAATCAATTAAACGGATTGGTTAAGGAATTTGAGAAAAGTTCTCATGGCTGAAAAGCTATCTTATGTCCTTAATACGCTTATCCCTGCAATGGTTGCAGACAATGCCTCTGAGGAAGACATTGCAACTTTTAGAAAGTGGCAAGATGATGCACAGTTGGCTCAATGCATCATGCTCGCATCCATGAGTAACGAGCTTCAGCGTCAGCATGAAACTATGGATGCTCCTACTATATTCCTGCACATCAAGTAGTTGATGGTGAGGAAAGTAGGACTGATAGATATCAGATATCTAAGGAGCTCTTCCGATCTAGAATGGCCAATGGCACTATAATACAGACAAAAAGTTCTTAATATAATCAATTTGATTGATCAATTAGGACAACGAGTTTTGTCATGGATGGAGAGTTGAGCCAAAATTTGATCTTGCACTCACTCCCGGACTCCTTTCACAATTGTTGTGAATTTTTCATATGAACAAGCTAGATATCAGCTTCGTTGATTTGCTTAACATGTTGAAAAATGTTGAGAGTCACTTTCCAACCAAGAAAGATAAAGTCTTACTGGTAGGGGCCAAAGGATCTTCTGAAAAGAAGAATGATTCAAAGAAGGTAAATAGAAAGGCAAAAACAAAGGATAATAAGAACAAAACTGATACGGATAGCAAAAGAGTTTGCTTCCACTGCAATAAGCATGGACATTGAAAGAAACTGCGAGAAGCATCTTGCAGAGGCTAACCAAAGAAGCTTAGTGAAGTTTCGGTTACAATACAAATTTGTTCATGATTTAAAATAAATTTTTCTTTAAGTCAATGTTCTACTTGGGTATTGGATACCGACTTTGGTTATCATAAATATAGATTTATGAAGGGACCAAGCAAAAGTAGAAAGTTAAACAAAGATAAGTAATCCTATGTGTGGAAAATGAAGCAAAGGTTGCTGCATTAGCTATAGAAACTTATAGTTTAGCACTGCCTACGGGCAAATCTATTAAGTCAATAAGTTGTTATTGTATTCCAGTTCTTGTTAAAAATATTATTTCCATTTTATTGTTGGACAATGAAAACTTTGGTATTATAATTAAGAACAATTGTTGTTCTATTTATAATAATAATGTTTTGTATAGAATCGAATATTACTTAATAAATTTTGTATACTTGACTTACATGAAAATAATTTTGCATATTGAACAAATTAGTATAAGAAAAGGAAAGATCATTCAAAGAGTTGAATGTGTGTATTTGCTAAAATACAAGTGTGAATTATTTGAAAGGTTCAAAGAATTGAAAGTGAAACAAATTGGCAAAGTATTAAGATTCTTTGATTAGATCAAGGGATAAATACTTGTGCAATAAGTTTCTAGATCATCTCAAATAGTTTTTCATAATGGACACATCTTGATATGCGATAATTGATTGATGTATCCGAATGAAAATCGTACCTTGTTGGACATAGTGCGGTCCATAATGATTTTACCGACATTCCAAAGATCCTTCGGGATAATGTCCTAGAAATGGTCAGCATATCTCTGAAAATGGTAACCTCAAAATTATTTGAAGACTCCATAAAAGTTATGGATGTGGGGAGGATTCCTAATCTTAAGTATGTTAAGATAAGGGGTTCCAACTTATGTGAAAAGGTTTCAAAAGGATAAGCTTGGGACAAGATTTGACAAGTGTCGATTTGTGGGACATCCTAAAGTAAGTTTAGGGTATATGTTCTATAATTCTACTTAGCAAAAGGTGTTTGTTACGAAACACGCTGCCTTCTAAGATAAAGGCGTTTATCATTGAAAGGGCTAGTGGGAGGATTATAGATCTTGAAAGTTCAAGAACCACAAAACACTATAAGTCAAATAAGAGGAACCTATAGATAGACCTATTGTACCAAACCAAATCGTAAATCGGAATAGTCACCAAGATACCTAGGAGGTATGGATTCATCATGGATGATGACGATGAGGTACGCATCATAGAAGATGATGATCTAGAGTTACATACAATGAGGTAAGAGTTCTAGTATGTACAAAAGGGTCAGTGGGAGCATCGTGACATTCCTAATATTATATGTTGATATACTACGGATAAGGAATGACATACTAATGCTACAATCAGTAATGATAAAGTTGTCTAAACATTCCTCCATGAATGATTTGGGAAGAGTATCTTAATTGGGGATAAAATCTATAAAGATAGATACAACAGGATGCTCGACTTAACCCAAGGAACGTATATTCATTTGATGCTAAAGTCGTTTAGCATGGCAAACTCCAAGAGATGTCTCATGTATGTCGATGAGCTATGGAGTGTATCTCTTAATAGTTCCCACAGACTCACGAAAAGAGAAGTCGCATGAGTGACAATCATGTATGCAATGAAATATCACGAGACCGATGTTGATCGATCACCATATTCGGAGAAGTTCAACATGTTAGTCGATGAAAAACATCTTAAAGTTCGAACCAAAGACTAAGGATGTGATCATATATGGTGGGTCCGAATTAAAACTAGAGGGCTTTACGACTCAATTTTTCGAGATGCACCAAGACGATCGAAAATCCACTTTAAGGTAAAGTGTTACCTTGAACAATTGGTGCGATGAATTGAAAGGTTCCAAACGATAAAGAGTTCTTGATTTAGTGATAAAGACAAAGTATATAGCTATAAATGAAGTCGCAAGTTGATTGTTTGGATCAAAAGTTCATTACAGAACTAGGAATAGTTCCTAAGTCTCATCTTGGATCTAAACATGTGTTGTGGCACTTTCATTTGATTAATAGAATCACTGAAAGATGGGAAATCACTATAGAGATAGTGGACTCTCATGAACAACATTACATATCCATTAACTAAAGCTTATCCAACAGCAGGATAATCGTCACTTAGAGAAGAAGAGTATGAGTTACCATGACGATTGGCTTTAGTGCAAGTGGGAGATTGAAAGTAGTATGCACACAAAAGCCAATCATGTTTGATGATAAAGCATATACTTTGTAACAATCTTATTCATTTATTAATAAAAGTATTAATTTATTAAAGGCTTTTAATTATCTACATGATCTTTGTTTTATAATATGTGATAAACCCATAGTTTTAAGCAATGCTTTTAGAATAATGATGATGATCATTCTAATAAGATCTAAATTCTTAGAAAGCTTAAAACTAAAATAGTTCCCAATCATTGGATTACTAAATTGGGGATTAGTGAATCCGGATAGATTGGTACATACGTTGCTTTTGCTCATTGGATGAGGATGATTAATCTCATGATCATTTGTGTGGAGACACTAAAGCAAGTATGTAGGTGCTTATTAGAGAATAAGTTCACCGAACGTTGCTCTCGCTAAGGAATACCTAATGGAGTTTTATTTGCTGTCAATAGGAATTCAGTAGTGATAGTAGTACAAGTGATCCTTGGACTTGAGATCATCATAGTATCTTGTGTATGATGAGTTATACTTTGACTTATTCCTTAAGACCCTTAGGGTATATCAAAGGGTATGCTTGGGTATAATAAGTTGTATATGGGAGATAATGTATGATCAATAAAGAATCTACCACTTCTAATAAAAGAAGAGAATGTCCTATGTGATTCGATAAATGACAACCCAAGAGTCCTTGGCGGCGTAATGAAATTAGAAAGGAGTTTCTAATTTGCATTATTTAGAGTTGTGCATTTAAGGATCGAAATACATATAATTAAATAAAATAAGACTTGACAGTAATTCCATGTCTTATATTTAATTGGGACATTGTATGGTGGAAGGATTGAATTGTACGGTAACTATTTACTCAAAGGTTCTTTAATGATTAATGTTGAAATCTATATTATCTAGAAACTCGTTGATCGCTAGGGAGGCTTATCCCTATTGTAGAATAAATATTATTTAAATAAATTAATTGTTTAATTTATTTATTTAAATAAGATTAGAATCGTTCTAATTGATTTATTCACAACCGGTTTAATATGGAGAACCTAAAGGGTCACACCATAAAAGGAAGAATAATTATTTAAGAAGTTAATGGCATAATCGTAATAATATAAAGATGTATATTTAATTTAATCTATGGTGATAGAATAAATTAAATAGCTTAATATTTATTATTTAATATTTTAAAAATATTAAATATAAATTAATAAGAGGAGTCTTATTAATATTATTACAATTATTATTATTTTAATTTCTAAAAGAGTTTAGGAATTAATTTAATATAAGTACTCTCATTTATTCCTAATAAGATTAGGAGGTTAAATTAATTAAAAGAGTTTAATTAATTATCCCTAATAAGATTAGGGAGCTTAATTAATTAAAAGAATTTAATTAATTAAATAAACCCAATTCCTTAATTGTTAAGGTGGGTTGCCCACATCTATAAATAAGAGGAGTCTTATTATGGGTGGTGTGGGTTGTTGACTTTAACAACTACGTAATAATTCCAAGTTGTTGGGAGTACCCCTTTCTATAGAGATAGAAAACTAGGGTTAGCCATAACACCCATCTTCTTGAATTTTATTCTTCCTTGGTGGATCACCTCTAGAGGCCAAACACATGGGTGGCTAACGTTGATCAAAGGAAGGAACCAAACCCGGTGGATTCAAGATTGAACGCGAAAGGATTTGGAGGTGAACTTGTACCTGAGGAAGCTCGATCTTCAAGGGTATGATTTTATTCTTTATCTTTTCGTTTAATTAATAATTGTGCATAAAGGGTGATCCGGGTATATGGTTTGTAAATTTTTTTAAACTCTGATTTTACTCACTTCCGCATTATTTTGCAATTTGATTGCGCACATGAATATTACAAACCTAACAAGTATTTCCCATTATCAGATCAATAATTCATATTATTTGAATAATATTATTAGATAGCATTATTGGCAATGTCTAGAAAGTTCTGTCAAGGAGAGGTTTGGTCACCTAATTAAGGCGCCAAGATGAGACAAATTCTTATTGGAAAGCCCCTCTTCCACAGGAACGACTTTGGTTGTCATAATTGTGATTCTGTAATATTATTTGTGAATAATTAATTATTGATTTATATGATAAGGAAATATTTATTTTATGTGGATATAAATGATGGATATATTTATTTTATGTAGATAAAATGAAGGAATTAATGTTGAGGTGTTTTATCAAGATTTTGTTTGTGGAGGAGGTATTAAAAATCATCCGTTTGTGGATTTCAGATATTTTATGTTTGGAATTTGGAAAAAATCAAAGCTACAAAGTTGTAGAGAATTCGATTTCAGGTAGAATGGACATAAAATTTGTATTTTTCTGATAAACGGGCTATTTTCTATGAATTCTTTGAAGTTTCGTAAAATAAAATAATTTTATTTAATTATGGGTGGGACCCACTTGTGTTATAAACATGTGGGCTGCTGGGAATTTCAGAATTGGCTGCCTTGATTGATCAAATTGGGTGTGCGTAGAAGATTGAATAAGAATAATAATATTTTATTATTTTAGTCTCCTTTGACGTTTTAGCATTTTCCTATAAATAGACGCTTAGGTTAGAATTGAAAATCACACCAGAAACAAGTTTTCTTTCTCTCTAGATTATCGAGCGTATTTTTGTGAGTATTTAGATACTTTGAGAGTTGTTGTTCTATTATAAGTTTCCTTGACTTTTCTATCCGATATTCCGATCGAAATCTGATTATTTTGAGGTAAGGGATGTTATTTTTTCATAAATGATATTATTTCTTTCGATATCATTATGCCAAAATATTGGTTTGAACTTTTATCAAATTTGGAACTTTTGTGTCGGGGTTACTATTCACGATATCTGACCTTATTCACGAATCGACACTATTCAATTTGAAAAATGAATTTTTTTCTTTTGTCCAAGATGTCTATTATGGTTACTATCTTTGATTGTATCCATGTTTTGATCTTTATTTTTGAATTACATTACAAAAATTGGTTATTATGGGGTATTATTGATCTTGGATAAACTGTTATACTGAATCCTACTATTTTTCCTTCCGCTCTCACCGGATTCGTTTTCTTTAAAATATTTTTCATCATCCTCGGTCTTAAATGATGATATTACTAAATATCTTTGGCTCCGTAGTGCAAGATGAATGATTAATCGATGAATATCTTTGGCCCGTAGTGCAAAGATGAACAGGTGTTGAGATGAACATGACCAACTAGTGATACAAATTAATATCTTTGGCCTGTAGTGCATAGATGAATATTTGATTAACGATATATATTAATTGTTGTTACAGGGATAAAATATCGATGATGGACTTTTAAATCTTAGAAGATAGTAGAACTCATTCTCTAATTGACTTTTCTAATGGATTGTTGTTTCCGCTACAGTTGTTGATCTAAAACTTGTTGTCTATTATATTTTATCAGATTTTTCTCTGTTGAAGACTAATGATAATTTATTTTATATATAAGTTTATCTAAAACTTGTTGTCTATTATATTTGATTGTCTAATTATAAGGAGGTGAGAACATAGCAGGATCTAGTCGGGGTATGAAGTGATGGTTCTAGAAAGATGTTTTAGCAGTCCTCACTATTTCTGTAAAATAGTGTTTGAATAATTGTAATGAGGACTTATTTGAGTGTGAATATTATCTTGAAGACAATATTTGTATTTAAACTCACAGTATGTGTTGTCGTATTTTGCACGACAATTGTATTATTGAAGGTGTAGTTTGCTTTCTGTACCATGTATTTGGCGACTCAGAATGGATGTTGTATACCTATTTTGGGGGCGTCATAGTTGGTATCAAAGCTTAGGGATATGGTCTCTGGCGGAGATCGGGGAATAGAACTAGGAGGGGAGAGATGAGTAAATCCTTCGCTAGTGTGTCCTATCTAAGCTTATTTGTTGGTCTGTCATAATATAGGAATATTATGTGATATGTTAATTTTTTTAATTAACCCTTGTTTTATGGTAGTACTTAAGAATGGCTGCTGAGAACGTTAACAATGGAGTGTATGAGACTGTGGAACCACCTTTAGTCACAAACCAGGGAGAGCATACAACAGAAGACAATATTCCTCCATAGTAAACAACACTACACAAAGCAAACGATGAATGATGGAATGTTTAGGAGCTTTTTGCGGTTCATGCAAAATCAGATGAGGGAGACTCGTGTACAAAATACGGGTGGAAGTGATAGCAACGCGATGCATCATGTGGCTGCAATTCGAGGAGTTGGGAACACCAGAATTTATTGGAAAGCCGGATCCGATCAAGGCGGAAACACGGGTCAAACAAATTACCAAGATATTCAATGTCTTGGGATGTACGGAGGAACAGAAGGTTCCATTCGCCACCTTTATGTTCCGCAGTGAGGCAGACTACTAGTGGGAGTCTCGTAAGCGCGTACGTACCGGCCTTTGCACTCAACATGTCTTGGGAAACATTTCAAAAACTATTCAATGACAAGTACTTTCCTGAAAGTATTCGTCATATGAAGGAGGTAGAGTTTATCGACCGAACAAAACAACATACGACGTGTCCCAAAGACGAGGCGAAGTTCGCTGAGTTATCCAGGTTTGCACCTCATTTGGTAGAGAATGAGGAACGAATGACAAGGATGTTTCTTAGAGGCCTAAAACCCGAGATTCGTCAATACCTTATCTCTCATAAATTTTCTCTATATTCAGATGTTGTCAACATGGCTCAATTATTAGAGCGAGATAGTGAGTATGTTCAACCAAGGGACCACAACTTGTGGTTATACTGGGTGGCAAAGAATCATCGAGCGATGATAACCAACAAGGAGGGAAAAATACGAACAAAGGCGGTAACCACTCGGGTGGTCATCATGGCCATGATAATAGAAAATGTGAGTCAAGTGGAAATTTCAGAAAGAGGAGATTCAACAATGATGGGAAGACATCAGCAGCAGCACCATCACCAACAACAAATTCTAGGGGAGGAGAACGACCGCCAGTTAGATGTTACAAATCTTTGGAAGAGGACATATCATTAAACCGTCCACAACAATCCAAGGTATGTTACAATGTGGGAAAGGAAGGCCACATAGCTCGGGATTGTTCTCAGAAAGCAAAACCAAGTTCAATGGGGATGGTGACTCCAAGGGTACATCCCCCTGATAAGTCAAAATCGGCGGTTCTGGAAGAGCATTTGTCGTGGTCGCCAAAACGCGAGGAACCCGCGAGGTGATTACTGGGTAAGCTAATCTTGAATTCTTGCGAAGTTTATACCTTACTAGATACCGGTTCTACCCATTCTTTTATCTCTCCTGTCTGTGCTCAACGTTTAAACTTGACTCCGGAGAAATTAGACTTTGATTTAACAGTGGAGACTCCGTTAGGAGAAACTTTCTTTACGTCCACTGTTTATAAATCTTGCTTAATCCAAGTTGGCACTATAGCATTACCTGTTGATCTTATCTCTTTAAAGATACTTGCTTTTGATGTGATTTTAGGAATTGATTTGTTAACCACTCATCATGCCAAAATTGATTATTTTCGTAAGGTTGTTAGTTTTCATATTCCTAACCAACCTGTCATACGAATTCAAACAACTAAACCACTAAAATTAGTCACTATCATATCTAGCCATAAAGCTATTCGTTTATTGAAAAATGGATGTCAAGCTTTCATAGCCTATGTTATGGATTTGAACAAAGACAAGTCAGATTTGAATAGTATTTCTGTTGTTAGAGAATTTCCTGATGTATTTCCTGAAGAACATCCCGGTCTACCCCCAGAATGTGATGTTGAATTCTTTATTGACCTTGAACCGGATACAAAACCCATTTCTAAAACCCCATATCGAATGGCTCCTATTGAACTTCAGGAGTTAAAAGTCCAACTACAGGAATTATTAGACATAGGTTTCATTCGTCCTAGTACATGTCCTTGGGGTGCTCCTATTTTATTCGTAAAGTAGAAAGACGCGAGTATGCGACTTTGTATTGTCTACCGAGAATTGAACCATGTCACAATCAAGATTTGGTATCCGCTACCTCACATTGATGACCTATTTGACCAGTTACAAAGAACAAAATTCTTTTCAAAGATCGATCTTCGTTCTGGATATCATCAGCTGAAGATTAAAACTGAGGATATTCCAAAGACGCCTTCGAACTCTGCAGATTTTACATTATGAATTCTTAGTCATGTCTTTTGGATTGATTAATGCTCCTGCTGCTTTCATGGATATGATGAACCGAGTATTCAAGGAATATTTGGATCAGTTCGTTGTTGTCTTTATTGATGACATCCTCATCTATTCCAAAAGCCGTGAAGATCATGAGCACTATTTGAAGCTGATACTTGAAAGGCTTCGTGAAAACAAACTTTATGCCAAGTCAAGAAATGCAAGTTACGGCGAGGAAGTAGCATTCCTTGGGCACGCGGTGTCAAAACATGGAGTATCTGTTGACCCAACGAAGATTGAAGCGATCTGAAAGTTGGGACAACCGAAGTCGGTGACCAAAAATACGTAGCGATCGGGTTTAGCTGGTTAGTATCGGAGATTCGTGGAAGGATTTTCTCGAATCGCTACTCCATTAACTCAGTTGACTCAGAAGGATACAAAATTCGTATGGAGCGAAGAATGCGAGAAGAGTTTCTAAGAGCTCAAGAGGAGACTCATTTCGGCACCTGTTCTGGCAATACCATCTGGTACGGATGGATTTGTTATCTACATCGATGCTTCAGGCAAAGGGTTAGGATGTTTTCTCATGCAACATGGGAAAGTCATAGCCTATGCCTCACGATAACTCAAAGAATATTAGAGGAATTATTCTACTCATGATCTGGAGTTGACAGCAGTCGTATTCGCATTGAAAATTTGGAGACACTACTTGTATGGGGAGAAAGTGGAGATTTATACAGACCATAAAAGCCTCAAATATTTCTTCACCCAAAAAGAACTCAACATGCGGCAACGACGTTGGCTTGAACTATTGAAAGATTACGATCACACTATTTAATATCATCCTGAAAAGCGAAACGTAGTAGTCGACGCATTGAAAGTAGAAGATCATATCACGATGCGAGTGCGATATTGTCAATGCAAAGGCCCATTCTGTATGACTTGCAAAAGATGGAGGTAGAATTAAAGACTCCAGGGACCCACATGATGATGGCGAATATACGAGTAGAACCAACTTTAATCGATAAAGTTAAAGCTGCTCAAGCTACGGACTGAAGGCGTCGTCATTATGAAGAAGAAAGTGAAAGAAGGAGCTATTCCAGAAGCGAGAATCGATGAAGAAGGAATACTTAGATTCAACTCCAGACTTTGTGTTCCTAACGACTCTGATTTGAAGCATAGAATCATGATGGAGGTACACAACACACCGTTTGCAATCCATCTTGGGAGTAACAAAATGTATCATGATATTCGACATACATTTTGGTGGAATAATATGAAGAGAGAGAGATCGCGAAGTTTATCTCGAGGTGTTTAACCTATCAACGTGTAAAGGCGGAGCACCAAGTGCCAAAGGGTCCATTGCAACCACTTGAGATTCCGGAATGGAAGTGGGAACACATTACTATGGATTTCGTTATAGGTCTTCCCAAAGTTTCTCAAGGCATAGATGTTATTTGGGTTATTATTGATAGATTAACCAAGTCTGCCCATTTCTTGCCGATACGAGAAACTTATTCCCTTGAACGTCTTGCTCGTATGTACGTGAATGAGATTGTGAGATTGTATGGCATGCCAGTATCCATAGTTTTGGATTGTGACCCAAGATTCACTTCACGATTTTGGGTTAGCTTCTGCGAGAAAGCTATAAAGCGCGGATTTGATTTAGTTCAAGATACCCATCCTCAAACGGACGGACAATCAGAGAGGACTATTCAAACTCTTGAATATCTATTAAGACTCTGTGTTCTAGATTTCAAAGGAAGTTGGGATAAGTACTTGCCACTGGTGGAATTTTCCTACAACAACAGTTATCAAGCAAGTATGCATGGCTCCATTTGAGGCGTTGTATGGACGAAAGTGTCATTCTCTAGTATGCTAGGACGAGGTGGGAGAAGCAACGTTGTTGGGACCAGAATTAGTACGCATGACTATAGAAAAGATCCAAATGATTCGACAACGTATTCAAACCTCACAAGATCGACAAAAGAGTTATGCTGATCTTCATAGAAAGGACGTGGAGTTTAATATTGGAGATCATGTACTATTACGTGTTGCTCCATGGAAGGGAGTTACAAGATTTGGAAAGAGAGGAAAACTCAATCCAAGATTTGTTGGTCCATTTGAGATTCTTGACCGAATAGGAAATGTGGCCTATAGACTCGCATTACCTCCAAGTATGTCTCGTGTTCATAATGTTTTTCATATATCTATGCTTCGTAAATATGTGGAAGACCCAAACCATATTATTGCTTTAGAACCAGACGAGATAGCCGAAGCATTAACGTACGAAGAAGTACCTGTTAAGATCTTGGATAGGAAAGAGCATGTCTTACACATGAAAGTTATACCACAAGTTAAGGTTTTGTGGAGAAACCATGCTATTGAAGAAATGACATGGGAGTTGGAATTAGAAATGAAAGTGAGGTATCCTCACCTTTTCGAAACACCAGGTACGTATGTCAATTTCGAGGACAAAATTTCATAAGGGGGGGAGGTTGTAAGACCCCAACTTATTATAAATAAAATCGAATTTCCTCTAATTATTATTGTGAATAATAAGGTATTAATTTGATATAATTATCTGGTTATGGGTGAAATGTGCAAATTTTGCAAAATAAGCAAGTGGTTATAAAATAATCATTGTTGTCGGGGAATATTCGTTTGGTCGTGGAATAATCTTGTTGTCGGGAAATATTCGTACGACGGCGTAGTCATTTGTGGGCCCCATAATAGAATAACTGTCGGATAAGGAAAACGATAAGTTTGAGTTTTTATAAATAACGGCGTAGTTATTCACAATTAACACTTTGTGGAATACCCTTGGTTAAAATACGATGTCTGGCGTGGATGCATGATTTTTTGAATTATTGATTCTTACGTAAGAAGGCACTACTCAATAATTGTTACGATAATTCTTCGCTTAATATTTTATTTTATTGATTCAATAATTGTTGTGTTGATATTTTATATTATTGTTGTTTCAATAATTATCAACGCACAATATTTCCCATTACCGGATCAATAATTCATATTATTTGAATAATATTATTAGATAGCATTATTGGCAATGTCTAGAAAGTTACATCGAAGGAGAGGTTTGGTCACCTAATTGCTGCGCAAGATCGGAGGAAATTCTTATTGGAAAGCCCACCTCTTTCTGTGAAGCAGTCGTGGTTTGTCGTAATTGTGATTCTGTAATATTATTTATGAATAATTAATTATTGATTTATATGATAAGGAAATATTTATTTTACGTGGATATAAATGATGGATATATTTATTTTATATGGATAAAAATGAAGGAATTAATCTTTGAGGTATTTTATCGATTATTTTATCGATTGTGGAGGTATTAAAAATAGTCCGTTTGTGGATTTCGGATATTTTATGTTTGGAATTTGGAAAAACTCAAAGCTACAAAGTTGTAGAGAATTCGATTTTAGGCAGAATGGACATAAAATTCGTATTTTTCTAATAAACAGGCAATTTTCTATGAATTACTGAAGTTTCAGAAAATAAAATAATTTTTATTTAATTATGGGTGGGACCCACTTGTGTTATAAACATGTGGGCTGCTGGGAATTTTAGAATTGGCTGGCTTGATTGATCAAATTAGGTGTGCGTAGAAGATTGAATAAGAATAATAATATTTTATTATTTTAGTCTCCTTTGGCGTTCTAGCATTTTCCTATAAATAGATGCTTAGGTTAGAATTGAAAATCACACCAGAAACAAGTTTTCTTTCTCTCTAGATTATCGAGCGTATTTTTGTGAGTATTTAGATACTTTGAGAGTTGTTGTTCTATACAAGTTTCCTTGACTTTCTATCCCATATTCCGATCGGAAATCTGCTTATTTTGAGGTAAGGGATGTTATTTTCTTCATAAATGATATTATTTCTTTCAATATCATTATGCCAAAATATTGGTTTGAACTTTTTATCAAATTTGGAACTTTTTGTGTCGGGGTTACTATTCACGATATCGACACTTTATTCACGATATCTGACACTATTCACGAATACGGCACTATTCACCGAAAAATGAAATTTTCTTCTTTTTGTCCAAGATGTCTATTATGGTTACTATCTTTGATTGTATCCATATTTTGATCTTTATTTTTGAATTCTGTTACAAAATTGGTTATTATGGGGTATTATTGATCTTGGATAAATCATTATCTAATCCCTACTATTTGTCCTTCCATCTCACCGGATTCGCTTTTCTTTAAAATATTTTCATCATCCTCGGTCCTAAATGATGATATTATTGAATATCTTTAGCTTGTAGTGCAAAGATGAATGATTAACTGATGAATATCTTTGGCTCGTAGTGCAAAGATGAACAGGTGTTGAGATGAACATGACCAACTGGTGATACAAATGAATATCTTTGGCCTGTAGTACAAAGATGAATATTTGATTAAAGATGTATATTGATTGTTGTTACAGGGATATAATATTGATGATGAACTTTTAAATCTTAGAAGATAGTAGAACTCAATCTCTACTTGACTCTTCTAATGGATTGTAGTTTCCGCTGCAGTTGTTGATCTAAAACTTGTTGTCTATTATATTTTATCAGATTTTTCCCTGTTGAAGATTAATGATAATTTGTTGTATATATAAGTTTATCTAAAACTTGTTGTCTATTATATTTGATTGTCTAATTATAAGGAGGTGAGAACATAGCAGGATCTAGTCGGGGTATGGAGTGATGGTTTTAGAAAGATGTTTTAGCAGTCCTCACTATTTCTGTAAAATAGTGTTTGAATAATTGTAATGAGGACTTATTTGAGTGTGAATATTATCTAAAAGACAATATTTGTATTTAAACTCACAGTATGTGTTGTCGTATTTTGCACGACAATTGTATTATTGAAGTTGTAGTTTGATTTCTGTACCATGTATTTGGCGACTCAGAATGGGTGTTGTATACCTATTTTGGGGGCGTCACATATATACATAATTTTTAAAAAAATTTGGGCCCTCTTCAGCTTTGGGCCCTGGCCGGTCGCCCTGGTAGACCTGGCCCAGGGCCGGCTCTGGTTCTTGTCTCACACCTCAGCCATGGATCATATCCCTAAGCTTTGATACCAATTGTGACGCCCCCAAAATAGGTATACATCACCTATTCAGTCGCCAAATACATGGTGCGAAACAAATACAACTTCATGAATACAATTGTCGTGCAAAATACGACAACACATATACTGTGAGTTTGAATACAACTATTGTCTAATAGAAAGTATACAAACTCAAAAGGAGTCCTCATTACAATTATTGATACACTGTTTTACAAAATAGTGAGGACTACTAATACAACTATCCTGAACCATCACTTCATACCCCAGCTACTTCCTGCTATGTTCTCACCTCCTGAGAAGAAAAATGGAACAAAAAGGAAAAGGGTGAGCTCAACTAGCCCAGTAAAGAATATTATGACTAAGATAATATACAACAATTTATCATTAGTCTTCAACAGGGAAAAATCTGATAAAATATAATAGACAACAAGTTTTAGATCAACAACTACAGCGGAACAACAATCCATTAGAAGAGTCAAGAGAGAAAGAATTCTACTATCTTCTAAGATTTCAAAGTCCATCATCAATATTTTATCCCTGTAACATCAATCAATATACATCTTGAATCAAATATTCATCTTTGCACTACAGGCCAAAGATATTCATTTGTATCACCAGTTGGTCATGTTCATCTCAACACCTGTTCATCTTTGAAGTACGGGCCAAAGATATTCATTAGGTAATCATTCATCTTTGCACTACAAGCCAAAGATATTTATCAGTTAATCATTTATCTTTGCACTACAGGCCAAAGATATTCAGTAATATCATCATTTAGGACTGAGGATGATGAAAAATATCTTAAAAAAAATGAATTCAGTGAGATAAAAGATCAAAGATTAGGGATTCGTATTTTAGTTTATCCAAGTTAAAAAATACTCCATAATAACCAATTGTGTAGCAGAATTCAAAAATAAAGATCAAAACATGGATACAATCAAAGATAGTAACCATAATGTATATATTGATGAAAAGAGAAAAAATTTATTTTCTATGAATAATAATCGATTCGTGAATAAAGGCCCTATACGTGAATAGTGCCGTATACGTGAATAGTAACCCCGACACAAAGAGGTAGAAATTCCATAATAAAATCCATTCCAATATTTTGGTATAATGATATTGAAAGAATAACATCATTATGAAGAAAATAACATCCCTTACCTCAAAATAGCAATACTTCTGATTGGAATATCGGTATAAAGCTGAAGGAAACTTACACTGATTAATAGCAACTCACAAAGTATCTAAATACTCACAAAATACGCTCGATAATATATAGAGAGAAAGAGAGAAAACTTGTTTCTGGTGTGATTTTCAATTCTAACTAAGCACCCTATTTATAGAAAAATGCTTAGAACACCATAGCAGACTAACCTGCTACCTGATGGCTTTACCTACTACTATTCAAACCCACCACTTTTGAAAATAAATTCTAGCACATTTCATTACTCACCAACCAAAAGTGGGGCCCACCATATTTTAATAAAAATATTTATTTCTGAAACTTCAATAATTCATAATAAATAGCCCTTTAATCGTAAAAATTGAATCTATGTGTCTAATCCATAGGAAATTAAATTCTCTACAACTTTGTAAGTTTAAGTTTTTCCAAATTTCAAACGAAAAATGACCGACATCCACATACGGACGATTTTCAAAAACTTCCATTCCGACAAAATACTGATAAAACACCTCAGCATTAATTTCTTCATTTATAACCACATAAAATAAATATATCCATCATTTATATCCACATAAAATAAATATTTCCTTATCATATAAATCAATAACTAATTATTCACAAATAAAATTACAGAATCACAATTATAACAACCAGGTCATTCCCAGGAAAGAGGGGGCTTTCTGATAAGGATTTCTCCTTATTGGCGCACAATTAGGTGACCAAACCCCTTTCCTAGACAGAACTTCCTTAGATATTACCAATAATGCTATCTAATAATATTATTCAAATAATATGAATTATTAATCTGATAATGAGAAATACTATGTAGTGACAATTATTGAAACAATAATAATATAACATATCAGCGTAGCAATTATTGAATCAATAAAATAAAATATTGAATAGTAATTACAGTAACAATTATTGAGTAGTGCCTTCTTACGTAAGAATCAATAATTCAAAATACGTGCAATACCGTGTAATACTCTTGTGCAACCACGCCATTCATCGTATTTTAACCACCGGGTATTCCAACAATGTTAATTGGTAATAACTACGTCGTTATTTATAAAAAACTCAAACTTGTGCGTTTTCTTCATCCGGCGCTTATTCTTACATTATGGGGCCACAAATGGTCATGGCCGTCAGCATTTAATATTCCACGACAACAAGAATATTCCACGACCAAACGAATATTCCCTGATAAAAATAATATTTTATAACCACTTGCTTATTTTGCAAAATTTTCACATTTCACCCATAACCAAAGTATTATATCAAATTAACTCCTTATTATTTCAAGATAATGAATAAAGGAAATTCAATTTTATTTATATAAAAAAAAATTCGGGGTCTTACATATACACTTGTACTTATAAAGTGTCAATTAGTCTTTTTTATTAAATGAGACAAGAAATAATAGTTTTATCAAACAAATTTGTACCTTATTAAATGTCTGACTATAGACACTAATCAAATGATTTCTACACAAATCAAATAAAATTCTCTCTTATTCTCCACGTATAATACATTAAGTTGCACCTTTTATACTTACTTAAATTATGTCCACATATGAGTTATCAAACTTAAATATGACATATAATAAGTCACAATAGTACAAAATAAGGTGCAATATATAACAATTCCCCACTTGTTTGGAAAAACTATTTTTCATCCAAACAACTTCCTATCAAACAACTCCAAGGCATGTGTGCATAAAAGAGGGTGTGACGAACATTGAACATTCCCTTAGTGTAAACAACTCAAAGTCATATTGAAGTTGAAGGTGTCCGTAGATTGAACCTATACTTCTATATGATATGACCGAAATTGTCACACACACACACACAAAATCCTCCTACCACGGTGAGTATTCTAAATTGCTTTGCGCTAATATGGACATGTGCAATACCCTATTTCATGAACCTCTAAAAGAGTAAACCACAACTGTGACGCCCCCAAAATAGGTATACATCACCTATTCTGAGTTGTCAATACATGGTACAGAAACAACTACAACTTTATTATTACAACAGTAAAACTGTGAGTTTGAATACAAATATTATCTTCTAGACAATATCTATACTCAAATAAATCCTCATCATATTTATTGATACATTATTTTACAAAAATGGTGAGGACTACTAAACAATTCTTTCTAAAACCTTCATTCCATACCCCGACTCGTACTCGCTATATTCTCGCCTCCTGAGAAGAAAATGGAACAAAAAGGAAAAGGGTGAGCTCAACTAGCCCAGTAAAGAATATTATGACTAAGATAATATACAACAAATTACCGTTAGTCTTCAACAGGGAAAAATCTAATAGAATACAATAGACAACAAATTTTAAATCGATATTCGCAGCTGAAAATAATAATTCATTAGAAGAGTTAAGTAGAGAATGCAAACTACTATCTTCTATATATGAATTTAAAAGTTCATCGCTCATCTTTTATCCCTCGTAACATCAATCAATATACATCTGAATCAAATATTCATCTTTGCACTACAGTGCCAAAGATATTCATCACCGGTCATGTTCATCTAAACACTGCTCATCTTTGCACTACTGGCCAAAGATATTCTTCAGAAATCATTCATCTTTGCACTACAGCCAAAGATATTCAATAATATCATCATTTAAGACCGAGGATGATGAAAATAATTTTAAAGAAACGAATCCAAAGGAAACAAAATGACAAGGATTAAGGATTAAGGATTCGTACTTTGTTTTATCCATGTTCAAAAATACCTCAAAAATAATCATAGTGGTGTAAAATTCAAGAATGATCAAAACATGGATACAATCAAAGCTAGTATCCGAATAGATATTTTGGACAAAAAGAAGAAATTTTATTTTTCTATGAATAAAGGTCAGATATGTGAATAGTGCCGTATACGTGAATAAGTAACTCCGACACCAAAAGATAGAAATTTCCCAAAAAAAATCTTCACGCTTCATGAATAGTACTTTCGTGAATAGTAACTCGTGAATAAGAACTCATGAATAGTAACTCGTGAATAAGTAACTCATGAATTGTAACTCATGAATAGTAACCCCGACATGGAAAAGTTCCAAATTTGATAAAAGTTTCAACTAATATTTCAAAGATAATGATATTGAAGAAATAATATCATTTGAGAAGAAAATAACATCCCTTACCTCGAAAGATTAAGACTTCTAATTTGGAATACCGGGTATAGTCTCAAGGAAACTTACCGCCTAACAATACTCAAAGTATACTCAAAATACTCACAAGAATATGCTCGATAATATATAGAGAGAAAAAACTTCAGCTTACATTGTGATTTTCAATTCTAACCTAAGCACCTATTTATAGAAAATGCTTAGAACACCAAAAGCTTAAAAAATTTAATAAAATATTAATATATATTATAAATTTCCTTAGCCCATCTTTGAAGATCTGATTTCAGCAATTAATATCACATATTAGCCCACTTAAATAAAAAAAAACGTTTTTCTTTAAAATAATAATTAAAACTTCCAAAAATCAATTATTTTGGAGCTTCTGAACTTCAATAATTCACAATAAATAGCCCTTTTATCAGAAAATTTGAATCACGCGAGTTTTTAAAGGAAATTCAATTCTCTACAACTTTGCGTAAGAAAGTTTTTCCGAATTCCAAATGTAAATTGAACGAAATCCACAAACGGGCAATTTTATAGGCTATAATCAAATTTCAGTCAATAAATGGGGTCCACCGACATGTTTAACATGTTTTAAACATTTATTGCAACAAAAATACTCTTCCTCCTCGTATACTCATATATCCCACATTCGTTGTAAAAATATCACCATTATTATATTATTAAAATATAATAATATATTTAAATGAATTATTTTATCAGAAAAAGATAAAATTTCAATTTTCAACAATTGTCACATTAAAAATTTTCTCCATCTATATCCACATAAAATTAATATTTTCTCATCATATGAATCATTAATTAATTATTCACAAATAATATTACGAAATCACAATATCGACAACCGAGCAGCTTCTGTGAAAGAGGGCTTTCCAATAAGAATTTCTCCTTCATCGCCGCAAGCAATTAGGTGACCAAACCTCTCCTTAGATGTAACTTTCTTGACATTGCCAATAATGTTATCTAATAATATTATTCAGATAATATGAATTATTGCTTCGATAATGAAAAATATTGTGTAATGACAATTATCAAACAACAAAGAATATAAAATATCAACGCAACAATTATTAACTCAATAAAATATCGAATAAGAATTATCAGTAACCATTATCGAGTAAAGCCTTCTTCACGTAAGAATCAATAATTGGTGCAATACCGTGCGCTACGTGTTTTAACCACCGGTAGTATTTTAACAAAGATTAATCTGGTAATAACTACGCCATTATTTTTAACCAACTTATATTTGTCGCTTTCTTCATCCAATCACTTTTTAGTTATGGGGCCCACATATGGTCGCTACTGTCGTCATTTAATATTCCCCGACAAAGCATTTAATATTCCACGACCAAACGAATATTCCCCGACAACAATGAATATTTTATAACCACTTGCTTATTTTGAAATATTTATGTATTTTACCCCTAACTATCCACATTAATCACATCAACCCTTACTATTTCAAAATAATAAATAGAAAAATTAAATTTCATTAATAATAAGTTGGGGTCTTACAACCTCCCTCCTTATGAAATTTCGTCCTCGAAATTGACGTACGTACTGGTGTTTTCAAAAGGTGAGGATACCTCGCTTTCATTTCCGCTTCCAATTCCTGTGTCATTTCCTCTATAAAGCATGATTCCTCCACAAAACTTTAACTTGTGGTATGACCTTCATGCTGCGTGGGACATGCTCCTTCCTATCCAAAATCTTGACAGTACCTCCTCATACGTTAAGTCTTCTACTATCTCGTCCGGTTCTAACTCTATAACGTGGTTCGGGTCTTTCACATATTTACAAGTATGAGATATGTGAAACACATTATGAACACGAGACATACTCGAGGTAACGCGAGTCTATAGGCTACATTTCCTACTCGGTCAAGAATTTGAAATGGACCAATAAATCGTGGATTGAGCTTTCCTCTCTTCCCAAATCTTGTAACTCCTTCCATGGAGCAACTCTCAATAATACACGATCCCCTACACTAAATTCCACGTCCTTTCGATGAAGATCCGCATAACTCTTTTGTCGATCTTGTGCCGCTTTTGTATACGCTTATCGAATCATTTGGATCTTTTTCGTAGTCATACGTATTTAAACTCGGGTCCCAACAATGTTTGCTTCACCCACCTCATCCCAACATACTGAGAGTGACACTTTCGTCCATATAATGCTTCAAATGGAGCTACACCTATACTTGCTCGATAATCTGTTGTTGTTGTAGGAGAATTCCACCAATGGTAAATACTTATCCCAACCGCCATTGAAGTCTCAGGACACGAGTCTTAATAGATCTTCAAGAGTTTGAATAGTCCTCTCGATTGTCCGTCCGCTTTGGGGATGGTATGCTTAACTAAATCGCAAATCCGCGCCCATAGCTTTTTGCAAGCTAACCCAAAATCTTGAAGTGAATCTTGGGTCACGATCCAAACTATGGATACCGGCATGCCATACAACCTCACAATCTCATTCACGTATATACTAGCAAGACGCTCAAGGAATAAGTCTCCCGTATCGGCAAGAAATGAGCAGACTTGGTTAATCTATCAATAATAACCCAAATAGCATTGATGCCTTGAGAAACCGTAGGAAGACCCGTAACGAAATCCATGGTAATGTGTTCCCACTTCCATTTCGGAATCTCAAGTGGTTGCAACGGACCCTTAGGTACTAGATGCTCCGCCTTTACACGTTGACAAGTTAAACACATTGAGATAAACTTTGCAATCTCTCTCTTCATATTGTTCCACCAAAATGTATGTCGAAGATCACGATACATTTTAGTACTTCCGGGATGGATTGCAAATGGTGTATTGTGTGCCTCCATCATAATCTTGTACTTCAAATCGAGTCGTTAGGAACACAAAGTCTAGAGTGGACTCAAGTATTCCTTCTTCATCAATTCTCGCCCTAATAACTCCTTCTTGTACTTTCTTCTTCATACGATCACCTCGGGTTGGTGGCTTGAGCAACCTTAACTTTTCTATTAAATTTGGCTCTATTCGTATACTTGACATCATCGCACTTTTCGTTCTCGCATATGATCTTCTACTCAACGCGTCGCCTACCACGTTCGCTTTTCCAGGATGGTATTGAATAGTGTGGTCGTAGTCTTTCAATAGCTCGAGCCAACGTCATTGCCGCATGTTGAGTTCTTTTTTGAGTGAAGAAATATTTAAGGCTTTTATGGTCCGAATATATCTCCACTTTCTCCCCATATAGATAGTGCCTCCATATCTTTAGCGCTGAAACGATCACCGCTAACTCTAGATCATGAGTAGGATAATTCCTCTCATACTCTTTAAGTTGTCGCGAGGCATAGGCTATGACTTTCCCACGTTGCATGAGAACACATCCTAACCCTTTGCACGAAGCATCATCAGAGATAACAAATCCATCCGAACCGGATGGTATTGTTAGAACAGTCAAAAATAAGTCTCCTCTTAAGCTCTTGAAACTCTTCTCGCATTCTTCGCTCCAAACGAATTTTGTATCCTTCCGAGTTAGCCGAAAGAATGGAGTAGCGATTCGAGAAAACCCTTCCACGAATCTCCGATAATAACCAAATGTTAAGCCCAAAAACTACGTGACTTCATCCACCGACTTCGCTGCTCCCAACTTTGTATTGCTTCAATCTTCACGGATCAACAGATACTCCATGTTTCGACACCACCATCGCCCAAGGAATGCTACTTCCTCAAGCCGTAACTCGTGATTTCTTCAATTTGGCATATAGTTTGTTTTCACGAAGCCTTTGGAGTACCAAATTTCAAATGGTGCTCATGATCTTCACGACTTTTGAATATATAAGGATGTCATCAATAAAGACAACAACAAATCGATCCAAATATTCCTTGAATACTCGGTTCATCATATCCATGAAAGCCGCAGGAGCATTAGTTAGTCCGAAAGGCATGACTAAGAATTCATAATGCCCATATCGAGTTCTAAAGGCGCTTTGGAATATCCTCGCCTAATCTTCAAATTGATGATATCCGAATCGAAGATCGATTTTTGAAAAGAATTGTGCCCTCAGCAATCGGTCAAACAAGTCATCAATACGAGGTAGAGGATACCTATTCTTGATGGTGACATGGTTCAATTCCCGATAGTCAATACAAAGTCGCGATACTCCCGCTCTTTCTTCTTTACAAATAAAACAGAGCACCCCAAGGAGATGTACTAGGACGAATGAAACCGATGTCCAATAATTCCTCGTAGTTGGACCTTTAACTCTGAAGTTCAATAGGAGCCATTTGATATGGGGTTTTAGAAATGGGCTTTGTACCGTGTTCAAGATCAATAAAGAATTCTACTTCACGCTCGGGGTAGACCGGAAGTTCTTCGAAATAGGTCGGGAAAGTCAATAACAACAGAATATTATTCAAATTTGACGTGTCTTTATTCAAATCCATAACATGGGCTAAGAAAGCTTGACATCCGCTTTTCAATAAACGAATAGCTTTATGATTAGATATGACAATGATTGATTTTAATGGTTTAGTTGCTTGAATTGCATAAACAGTTGGTTAGGAATATGAAAACTAACAACCTTACGAAAACAATCAATTTTGGCATGATGAGTAGTTAACCAATCAATCCCTAAAATCACATCAAAAGCAAGTATCTTTAAAGAGATAAGGTCAACAGTAAGGTGATGGTGCCAACTTGAATCAAACAAGATTTATAAACAATGGATGTGATGAAAGTTTCTCCTAACTGAGTTTCCACAGATAGGTCAAAGTCTAATTTCTCCTGAGTCAAGTTTAAACGTTGAGCACATGCAGAGAGATAAATGAATGGGTAGCACCCCAGATCAAGTAAGGTATAAACTTCGAAGAATTTATAAATAGCTTACCCGTGATCACCTCGTTTGGGTTCCTCGCATTATGACCAAATACAACAAACGCTCTTCCCAAAATCGTTGACTTTGACTTTTCGGGACGATCTTTTGAGTCACCGCCCCTCATTGAACTAGGTTTCGCTATCGCATAATCTCGAAGCGATATGTCCTTCCTTTCCACAATTATAGCATACCTTGAACTCAGTGGGCGCTTTGGGTGATATGTCCCTCTTTTCGCATTTGTAACATATATGACCGGTGGTCGTTTCCTCCCCTTAGAACCGATTCTTTCGCCAAGACCGCCGTCTTCACATGGTCATTGTTAAATCTCCTCTTTTAAAATTTCCTCCCGACTCGCTTCTTCTATTTTCATGGCCATGATTACCACCAGAGTGGTTACCATTTTGTCCGTCTGCTTTTTCTCCGCCGGTTATCATTATTACATTGATCGCTATCTCCGGTACGATCCTCGTTTGGGGTCCTCAACACCGTGTACTTTCGTTATCTCGCTCTAATAATTGAGCCCTCACATACAACATCCGAATAGAGAAAAAATTTATGAGAAATGAGATATCGACGTATCGCCGGGTTTCAAACCTCTAAGAAACATCCGCGTATATCGCTCCTCATTCTCCACCAAATGAGGTGCAAACTCGATAACTCTGCAAACTTTGCCTCGCATCGAGACACCGCCATGTTGTTCTGCTCTAATCTAATAAACTCCACTTCCTTCATATGACGAAACACTTTCGTGAAAGTATTTGTCATTAATTAGTTTCTGAAACGCTCTCCCAAGACATGCTTTGAAAAGCGGTGGATGGGTACGCTTCACAGACTCCCACCAAGAGTCCGCCTTCGCCACGGGAACATAAAGGTGGCGAATGGAACCTTCGTTCTCCGTGCATCCCAAGACATCGAATATCTTGGTAATTTACTTGACCCATGTTTCCGCCATGATCGGATCTCGCTTTCCCTTAAATTCGTGGTCCCAACTCTTTAAATCGCTTTCATCAGAACAACCCGTGAATTGCTATCATTTCCTCCTCCGATTTTGAACACGAGTCTCCTCGTCTCGATTTTGCATGAACTGCAAAAAGCTTCTAAACATCCCCTCGCTCATCATCTCGCTTTCAAGTGGTGTTGTTCACAGGAGGAACATTGCCACTGCTATTGCACGCTTCTCCTCGTTGGTGAGTACAAAGCGTCTCCACTGGTCTCATTTCCATTGTTAATATTCTCAACGACATTCTCAAATACCGCCATAAAACAAGGGTAAATTAAGGAAATCAATATATCACATAATATCCCTATATATCGACTAACTAAAAAATAAGCTTAGGTAGGACACACTAGCGAAGGATTTACTCGCCTCTCCCTCCTAGTTCTATTCCCCGATCTACGCCAGAGATCATATCCCTAAGCTCGATACCAACTCGTGACGCCCCCAAAATAGTATACATCACCTATTCCGAAGTTGTCAATACATGGTACGTAAACAACTTCAACTTTATTATTACAATAAGTAAATCTGTGAGTTTGAATACAAATATTATCTTCTAGATAATATCTATACTCAAATAAATCCTCATCATATTTATTGATACATTATTTTACAAAAATGGTGAGGACTACTAAACAATTCTTTCTAAAACCTTCATTCCATACCCCGACTGCACTCGCTTATATTCTCGCCTCCACGAGAAGAAAAATGGAACAAAAAGGAAAAGGGTGAGCTCAACTAGCCCAAGAAAGAATATTATGACTAAGATAATATACAACAAATTACCGTTAGTCTTCAACAGGAAAATCTAATAGAATACAATAGACAACAAATTTTAAATCAATATTCGCAATGAAAATAATAATTCATTAGAAGAGTTAAGTAGAGAATGCAAACTACTATCTTCTATATATGAATTTAAAAGTTCATCGCCTATCTTTTATTTATCCTCAGTAACATCAATCAATATACATCCGAATCAAATATTCATCTTTGCACTACAGTGCCAAAGATATTCATCATTGGTCATGTTCATCTAAACACTGCTCATCTTTGCACTACTACCCAAAGATATTCTTCAGAAATCATTCATCTTTGCACTACAAAAGCAAAGATATTCAATAATATCATCATTTAAGACCGAGGATGATGAAAATAATTTTAAAGAAACGAATCCAAAGGAAACAAAATGACAAGGATTAAGGATTAAGGATTCGTACTTTGTTTTATCCATGTTCAAAAATACCTCAAAAATAATAATAGTAGTGTAAAATTCAAGAATGATCAAAACATGGATACAATCAAAGCTAGTATCCAGAATAGATATTTTGGACAAAAAGAAGAAATTTTATTTTTCTATGAATAGTGCAGATATATCGAATAGTGCCGTATACGTGAATAAGAACTCAAACACCAAAAGATAGAAATTTCCCAAAAATCATCTTCACGCTTCATGAATAGTACTCGTGAATAGTAACTCGTGAATAGTAACTCATGAATAGTAACTCGTGAATAGTAACTCATGAATAGTAACTCATGAATAGTAACCCCGACATGGAAAAGTTCCAAATTTGATAAAAAGTTTCAACCAATATTTCAGCATAATGATATTGAAGAAATAATATCATTTGAGAAGAAAATAACATCCCTTACCTCGAAAGATTAGTACTTCTAGCTGGAATACCGGGTATAGTGCTGAAGGGAACTTGCACCGTCTAACAATACTCAAAGTATACTCAAAATACTCACAAGAATACGCTCGATAATATAGAGAGAGAAAACTTCAGTTTCTGGTGTGATTTTCAATTCTAACCTAAGCACCCTATTTATAGGAAAATGCTTAGAACACCAAAGCAGAAAATTTAATAAAATATTAATATATATTATAAATTTCCTTAGCCCATCTTTGAAGATCTGATTTCAGCAATTAATATCACATGTTAGCCCACTTAAATAAAAAAAACGTTTTTCTTTAAAATAATAATTAAAACTTCCAAAAATCAATTATTTCGGAGCTTCGGAACTTCAATAATTCACAATAAATAGCCCTTTTATCAAAAAATTCGAATCACGCGAGTTTTTATAGGAAATTCAATTCTCTACAACTTTACAAAAGAAAGTTTTTCCGAATTCCAAACAAAAATTGACCGAAATCCACAAACGGGCAATTTTACAGGCTATAATCAAATTTCAGTCAATAAATGGGGTCCACCGACATGTTTAACATGTTTTAAACATTTATTGCAACAAAAATACTCTTCCTCCTCGTATACTCATATATCCCACATTCGTTGTAAAAATATCACCATTATTATATTATTAAAATATAATAATATATTTAAATGATTATTTTATCGTAAAAAAAGATAAAATTTCAATTTTCAACAATTGTCACATTAAAATTTTCTCCATCTATATCCACATAAAATTAATATTTTCTCATCATATGAATCATTAATTAATTATTCACAAATAATATTACGAAATCACAATATCGACAACCGTGCAGCTTCCTGTGAAAAAGAGGGGCTTTCCAATAAGAATTTCTCCTTCTTGGCGCCGCAATTAGGTGACCAAACCTCTCCTTAGATGTAACTTTCTAGACATTGCCAATAATGTTATCTAATAATATTATTCAGATAATATGAATTATTGCTTCGATAATGAAAAATATTGTGTAATGACAATTATCAAACAACAAAGAATATAAAAATATCAACGCAAAGAATTATTAACTCAATAAAATATCGAATAAGAATTATCGTAACCATTATTATCGAGTAGTGCCTTCACGTAAGAATCAATAATTGGTGCAATACCTGCAATGCTATCGTGTTTTAACCACCGAGTATTTTAACAAGATTAATCTGTAAATAACTACGCTTATTTTTAACCAACTTATATTTTGTCGTTTTCTTCATCCAATCGCTTTCAGTTATGGGGCCCACATATTATGTCCATCACATAAATATCGTTCGAATATTCCCCACAAATCTAATATTCCCCACAAACAATGAATATTTTATAACCACTTGCTTATTTTGAAATATTTATGATTTTACCCCCTAACTATCCACATTAATCACATCAACCCTTACTATTTCAAAATAATAAATAGAGAAAATTAAATTTCATTAATAATAAGTTGGGGTCTTACAACAACCCTCTAAAAGAAGCGTCTCCACTTCTAGTTCATATAAGCAAAGTGTTTCACATGTGTTTCTGTTACTAAGAACACAAAAACTTTGTTAAGAGTATAACTTAGTCTCGGTCGTGCAACAGACATTACTATCTTAAACTACGTATGGAACCACATCGATAGTAACACAGTCAGCAACTGTGACTTGTTTTTCCCATTAAACCTATAAACTAGGGGTAACATAGGAATAGGTTGGGTTCCCATCACCCCTGACTCAAAGTGGTTTAAGTTTCATATCACAAGTAGTTGAACTTACTAAGCTCTCGTCAAAGTCTTAGTAAAAAGATAAGTCAAGTCGTCACTTGACTTTCTCGTAGATAAATATTATAATACCTTCTTGTATCAATTATCTAACAAAAATTATGTCTATGACCAACATGTCAAGACTTACCATTAAAGGTAATCTCATATGCTCTATACAAAACAATTTCATTATCACATCATAATGAACTAAGCAATGGAAGTGGCCACAATTTGATGTTTTAACAACAAATTTTGATTCCATTTGTTTTCTCCATCATATAAAGCAATAGTATTACTTTCTACTCCAAGTAAATTATTCCCTCATTAAAGGTAATAATAAATCCATCTACTTGTAAAAATATAATTAAATATTCACCTACTTGTGAATATTTTCTAACCTATTCAATATCACAAGCAGTTATGAATCCAAGATTAATAATTTGTACTACATAAAAATTTCACTAACACAATATTGTGAAATAGGAGGCTTTAGACTAGGCTACAATCAATGTTTTAACAAACACCCTAATCCATTAAACTTCCCTCATAAAATAATAACATTAGATTCATATTGTGAAATGGGGAATAATTAGTTGTTTCTTACTCATCTATGAAACAATGCCCAAGATTGGGTGAAAATTCACCTACTTGTAAATTTATAATTTCCCTCACTAAAATATAAGTGACATTTATGTGATCTATTAAAACATTAAGAAATCTAACAAAAACCAATGTAAATCATTAGTATACTAAGTTAAAAACTATATGTAATATCTGATCTCGTGCATTGCATATCAAACACAAGGCTCCCACTAGCGCATGTATACTTCAGATTTACAATAGCTATATCAGAATTAACTTTCACTGTACCACTACTATTAAAGAATTATTAAATTCTTCAATCTCCAGGTTTATCAAACTTAGTTCAATATAGCCTCTCAATACAAATAAATTGGTTTAGTTGAAATCCTCACTATGTTTTCTCATGATAATGATAACACCTATTTTACAAGTCTTTCAACACAAAGACAAAAATAGATATTTCTTAAACTCATTTACGTTAACAATACTATGTAAAATGATCAACATGTCATTAATATACACAAAAACTATCACATTATAGTTTATACAATTATATTGTTAGTGTAAACATATAAACAATTCTATATCCGATAGAATCTCAAAGTTAATATGCATATATTATCACCTAATATGTATCCACTTTAATATTTATAACTTAGTTTCAATCTCACTATTGAACTAAATCACAATAAATATTTTGGATCATATTTAGGCTAATAAAATAGGTATTTTATTTACCAAATTATTATATTGATTTCCTTCACCAAATCAATATTGTTCTTTCTAGGTTCAATTTATAACTTTGTAGAACCATAGATAATTAATTAAGTGAAATAAGTTTACACTTCAATATTATTCAAAAGTTTGTGTTTCAAAGACATTCATTTCATAGGATCACACAATCAAATTGAATCTCACAACAAGAAATTCACAAGCCTTACTATTCTTACATAAATAAAATTGTGCTCCAAATAGTTCAAAAATCAAAGGTCAAATTTAGTCCATAAATAAAAATCTTAAAGAATCACCCCCACACTTTTAAAAAATTGAAATCTCATTGAATAATTTCACTTCACAATATTATGCTCACCACTTAAAATAAATTTTAGATTAATTGACATTTTATGTGACAATATTCCTATAAATATTACTTCCACCTGAGAATATTAAGGAACACTTCTCAAAACAAAAATAAGTTCTTGTATATATTTTATGTATTAGTTATTCATATATAGATTGCTTCAACATAAGAATCTTTTAGAATACCCCACATAAGAAAACAAACTCTTATTTTCCTAATTACATAAAATCTCAAATCCAAAATTATTTAACATGAGAACTTAAAATTATACATGTACATTTTCAAGTATACCAACACGTAACACTTGACTCTATGTAAATAGTATAAAATTCATTATATACAAATTATAGCACAACTCATCATATTGCACAAATTTATTTGCATATAAAATATAAAATTTATATTTACTTTCTAAGAAATTAATTTATCACACAAAATTAATTTATCTAGAAAGCAAATAAAATTCACACACATGAATTAGTATATCCTCAAGTATTTTCTTGTCCCAACTTGGATAGGAAATATCATAAACAATATATCTTTTGACATTTACAATATAGAATTCAAGACAATCTTCATAATAATATGAAATACTTGAACTTCACTATATTTATAAAAATTCAAAAATAAAATGTTTATCTCAATTAGAATATACAAATTTCATATGATCACATTGAAATTTACTACTTCTTGGACAAGAAGTACACATAAAAATAAATCAATATATCAATTATGATTATCCCAAAACACTAACAAAATCATTTCTAAGTGTTTTTTCAACTTCAAAATCATATTGTATACAAGATTTACTCAACTAAATCTACTTCTACAATATATTGTCTAACTATTAGTTGATATATAATTTATTATCCACAAACAAAGTAATTTATCTCAAAATTCATGCATACAAATACCAAGTAATATTACATACTAAATATTACCTCTAACTTTATATGTATAATTTTGTTCAAGAAGAACATAAATTTACCTTATTCTCAAAATAAATTAATTTACAACTAATTTGTTATACATATTCTCAAATTTTACTACAACTTTCTCATAATAAATTAATCTCAATTAGTATATAAGAAAATAATTGTCTCAAATTTCATACATACATATATACACATCATAATATTTTATCTACTCATAAAATATTATAAACAAAATACATATGCACAAAATTAAATTTATTCCATCATGAACAAAAATTTAATTACTTTTCTTATCCCACAAAACTAATTAATTAATTTATTACAACAAAATGTAGGTAAAATAATACTCAAACATATAATATCATCTACACATGATATAATAAATAAAACATATACTTTCAAGTATAAACACATACAAAATGATACACAGTTATCATTTATAAAAATAAAGACAATCATTAAAAACCACACTTTTTGGAATTAAATCCGAAGAACACCATAATCTCTTTAGAAAAAAAATTTAGACATCAACATTTGATGTTTTCCATAATGACTCTTCGTCTCCTCCACATCAATTTACAAACTTGTAAATTGCAAATCTTTTTCACTTTCATTTTTCTCCCCAATCCATCTTCTAACATGAATTATCAATAAAAATAATTAGCTTAATTTATCTCAATATATTACTAATTATCATAAAAATTCCATTGATAAAATAGATACAAGAAATATGGCACTTATCTTTGAAAACCGTGTTGTCTTCCATCTCACCAAAATCATGACTCCAACAAATAAAATAAAGACCTTAAGATTGTAAGAACCATAGCTTCGTAGAGTCAAGATTGTTGTAGAAGACGTGACATGGATAATCCCTGTCCTTAAGGTCTTTTTCGCCCCCACCACGATCAGTTTGTTATGAGTTGCAGACGATATACCTCCAATATAATGACCGAGAAATTCAGATCCATTGTAAAATAATTTTGTTTAATTAAATAATTAATAAAATTTTATCATTTGTTATTATTACGTGTTAGTAAGATGAATGTCGTTCTATAACCTAGAAATGTCTGGAAGTCATAGTATTTTAACTACGTGAAGGAATTAAAGTGTTTGAATTTCCAAGACTAAAATAAAAGCTTTTTGAGAAATTTTCTAAAAAACACTATTCATCGATTTCTGCTCGGGAATTATTTTTAAACTTCCGAGAAATACGTAATGATAGGATACCGAGGTGAGATGGATTATGTAATAATAATTTGAGTATGGAAAACGTAATTTTTCACCTGCAGACTTAATTCAAGAACGTTAGGGAAAGTAAAGCGTTAACTAGTGAAAGTAATGATCGTATAGTACGTAGGTATTATACGAGGTAATGAATACGAGTATGATACGAAGTATTATACGAGTATGTATGAATGATGGTATGTCGTATATGATGATTGAGTATACGAGTTAGAGTACGAGATTAATACGTAGAGAATACGTACTAAGGCTTTAAGCCAAATGAAATGGACTTGTAGGATTGGGTAGCAATTTATAAAGTCTAATAGAAGTTAATGTGCAAGCCCAAGTGTAAGGAATGGTAAAGCCCAAGTGAGTTTGTTAATACAAGCCCAAAGTGTAGGATAAGTTAATTAAACCTAAAGCCCAAACTATTAATCCAATGGGTTAGGGTGACCCATGGCGCAACCCATGATCACATGGATGAATGTGATGACCAAGTAATTAATGTAAGGACCAAGTAAATAATGTAATGGCCAAGCAAAGGAAGTATTGAGCAAGTTAACTTAATTGTGAAGTAATGAATAGTAACGAGTGTTAGTTCCCGGAGGCACAATTGTTATCTAGAAGTGGGGGGGGGGGGGGGTTGAATAAATATTTTAAATTCTTTTCTGAAATACTTTATTGGTTTTGATAATGATTCAAACACAGCGAAATTAAGATTTGTTTGTTCTCCCTTTAAGATATAGTGAGTTAATGAGAGTGAGATAGTTATAACAGTTATAGCAGTTATAGCAAGAGTATAAGAGACACGACAATTTTAAGTGGTTCAGAGCACTTAAAGCTCCTAGTCCACTCTTCTACTCCTCGAGTAGAAATCCACTAAAGATATCTCTACACTTTCTGAATCTCACAAATTCCTTCAAGACCAGCAGTCTTGGCACTTCTTAGTTCACTTTTGAACTTTTCAAGTCCAGCAGACTTGGTTCTTCATAGTTCACTTAGAACTCATCAAGATTTTTTGACTTGGAACTTCTTACTTCATTTGATAGTTGCTGATAAGTTCTTGAATGGTGCTACTCAGTTGCCTTTAAGCTTTTATTCGAAAGAACTGAGTAGTTGAGCAAGCTTTCTCTTTTTGAATCGTAGAGTTGAGCGTTGAGTGTTCTTCAGCGTTTTTGTTTAATGCTTGCTTAGTTTTATCATCTGCTGATATTTTGCATATATGAGGTCTTTGAAATGTATCTATTGAAGACATCCGTTGAAGCATTAAATGCGTTTGACATTTCTGAGCTTTGATGGAGACTTTTCTGCACATCTTCTGATTTGTAATCAGGCCCACTGACACAACAGACTGCTATCTCACCTAACACCTGAAAATATGTTTTCTGCTGACCCATAGTACTTTCCTTAGCTTCTTCAATACGTATCTTTGTTGTACACTAAGGATGATTGTTGTGACATTGGGACTACCGAGGGCTTTAACGTTTATAATCCATATCACATTTGTTAGGATTTATTCTTAAACAAATGGGCAAGGCTCGATGATTCTGACACAGGCAGATGATGCTCTACGATTCTGATCGTGGTGTCTTGCCACCTTGGTGCTTGATCTGATATTGGCAAATGAGAACACTATGATTTCTCTTAAGAACTGACACACTACGATCTTCACTTGCTTGTCTTGCAGACTCTATGTTTTTGAGCACACTACGATCTCTAAGTTGGCTCGGCAAAAGTTTGGACCACTTTACGATTTTCAGGAGAGCCCCTTCAAAGCAGACACACTATGATTCTCGATGCTCTAGGATTCTGCCTTGGCTCCTGCAATCTCTTGATCAACTCGATAGACTACGATTGTGTTGAAGCCTATCAATTACATCTCAAAACATAAATCAACCTAACAGCTTTGATCTCTTCATCTATACAATCATTTACAGAATGATAAACATTAAAATCTTAGATCAACCTAACAAATTTGATCTACCACTTAGTCCTTATACATATATTCCTTGAAGGACTTTACATATAATCATGAATGTTTACTTTCAACATTAAATTTAAATATGCAGTCTCCCAAAAATCTCCCCTATTTGATGTTGACATAACCAAGGAGATTTGTGCCATGATTATCAATTTCTAGATGCAGTTGTTAGAAAGTAAATATGACTTAGTGTTTCAGTGAGCGACTGAAATCTCTAGAGAATAAGTATGAATTTATTGATGTTTGTAAAGATAGATATTACAATTAAGCTTAATTACATTAATAAGAATTGGGTTTCAACTTATCTCTATTTCTTTTTCCTTTTGTTTCTCGGAGGATTTGCATACTCCTCAACTCTTCTTCTCCTGTTCGCTTCGTCTCTTCGTGCTATATCTTCTAGCTCGTTTTGACTTAGTCTTTCATGATGATCGTGCCTATTCATGAATGCATGATCTCTAATTGGCATTCTTAGGCCTGTGGTGGTCACCTTTTGTAAGCTGGGAGAAGGCCCTTGACTCCTTAGTGGTTGTGCCATGATAATTTGCTGCTGTTCAGATCGTAGAGTCTGATGGTGGGGCTGTCTTTTAGGAGGGCTTCTTAATGATTGAGCTATGAATGTGCCTCTGCCCTTGCCTTTTTCTCCTTTCCCTTTATTCTCCCTCTTTATGTCAGCATCAAGGGCTCGAATGTCTTCAGATAAGCAAGTCATGCCTTGGACAAGCTCGTTGAGCTGATGCTGGGATTGAGCAATGTCTTCACGGTTCTCTTTAATTAGAGAATCAGATCGAGCTTCCCTCTTTTGGAGAATGGCTAGGACATTTTCTGTTTGTTTCATTTGACCCATGGAGAATCCTCGAAATTCTTTGATTGCAGTTCGCAGATTCGTGAGACTTTCCATCATAAGGTTGTTCTGGGACTCCTGAGTATTCTATAAAATAAGAACAACATCCCTGTGTTTCTTAACAACTTGAAAGTGGATTTGATCCCGTTTATTTATGCTCTGAAGCATCTCCTTTATGATCTCCTTAAACTTCTTTGAGAGCTCAGAACTTACGGTGCTTGGGAGAGTGTTGGCAACATTAATCAAATGAGTCAGCCTCATGTGAACAAGTTTGGAGTGAACTTCAAGATTTTCTTCTATGTCCTTGGTCACTTTCTTAGATGCTTTTGACAACTCTTTTTTGGTGGGAAGATCTGATATGAGCTCAAGGAGTTGTAGACTGTTTGGAGGAGGGGCCCTTATGTATTGATCTTACATAGCGTAGAGAGAAAGATAAAGGTTGAAATATTCATTTGAGGATGAGGAAGGGATATCTGATGGAGGGGTTGGTGTGTGCAGTTGATCTTCAGGAGGAGGTGACTCTACGATTGAGATTGGATCAGTAATCGTAGAGTGAGAGATGATAGGAGATTGTATCAAAATAAAGTTGGGCATATTTGGTTCATCAATTACAGAATGTTGGGATTCTGTAACAGGGAATTGATTGAGTAGATGAAGAATAACTGCTAACCATCTTGGTAATTCATAGAATTGGTTGAAAAATGATGGTGGACAGTGATTAACCCTGAAAGAGATGGGAATAGTTTGTACCTCATACCCATTTTCTGAAGAAGGGCCATTGGTGATCAGCTTTCGGGCAAAGTTGAGGTTGCCTGGGAATCCATGAGGTAGCACCAAGATTGTTGGATAGGCTTTGAAGGTCTAGAACATGCATGTGATCTCAGGAGTTGAGAATTTGGGCTCTGTGAAAGGGCATCGTAGGTAGATAGGAGAACAGTTGATTGTAGTTGGCTCTTCTATAACCATCACACCCCACAGCTATAATCTCAACCTCATCATCCTTTTCTTCTTCTCTGTCTTCTTGTGAAGATTCCACTTCAACAATTACCTCCACTTGACTTCCTTGCTTTTCTTCTCTCTCATCCTCCATAGCTTCACTTCTTTCCATTTCTGTAGTTTCTGAAGCTAGAATCTCTTCAAGGACTGAGGGAGATTCATGATGATCTCTTGGCAGTTCCTCCTCAGGTGCAGCTTCTTCTGACAAAGGGATTTCATGAGTCTCCCCCTCAGCTAGATCATTCATTTGTATTTCACACAGCTCCACCTCAGCTGGAGCATTCTCTAGAGTAAGAACTTCAGGCAACTCCCCCTCAATTTGAGCTGTGTTCTTCTGACTTGCTTCGGATAACCCCTTCTCAGCTTCGAGTAATCCTTTCTCAGCAACTATCTTTCTGTCTTCTTCTTTTAGCACTCCTTCATAGACAAGGATGTATTTCTTGACCAGTTTTCTTCTTGGCTTCCTAGGCTGAGCCACAATGTCAACACTTTCTTTAGCTTCAGCTCTGAATGGTTGATCAGCCTAAGAAGCTGTTGCAGCATTTTCTTTGGGAGTGGTGTCCAATCTGGTCTCTACGATCGGTAGAGACTCTACGAACGAGGAGACAGATGGCTTCTTTGACTTGTGACCGTGTTTTCTCTTCTTAAGCAACTAAGAGATGGTAGCTTTGTCTTCATCTTTATCAGACTGCTGTTCTTTCCTTTTCAAGTTCCTCAGAGTTTCAGTGCCAGAACACTCTTGAGGTAGATCAGTAGTTGAACCTTGAGGCTCCTCTGCCATTTGAGCCTTCATTTTTCTTTTACCCTTGCTTTTTCTGACTAAATCAATGGGTTCTTCCTTGTTGATTTTTTCTTCTTCTTCTTTAGTCTCCTTTACAACTGATATGTTTCCTGGAATCCCGGACTCCTTTGCATCACCAGTTCTTCCACTGGACTCAGACATCATCCTTACATTTTCTACTGGATTTCTTTTCCAGTTCTCAAATAGCTGCTGGGTCATTCTTCTATTTGGATTGATAGATTATCCTTCATCATCCCCAATCTTATCTCCCAATGTTGACTGTAGGATGATGCTTATAAATCGCCCGTGGAGCATCTTTCCAGAGCATTTTGACTTCTTTAAACTGAGTATCCATTTCCCAATCCAGTCGAGTAGTAGGGCTACATAGTTGAGTTGAATCCCATAACTAATTGTTGTCATGAGCTTAACTTGTACTTCGTTCACAGAGTCATGGCCAGAGCTCTTGCAGCATATGCATTTCCCAATAATGTCAGCCAAAAATTCATACCTTTGGGGGAACTCTTTCTTTTTGTACCCTCTGACAGTTGGAAACTTCTTATGATGCATCTTCTTTAATACTTCATGAAAATCGATGCCTTGTATGAATGGAAATCCTTTTGATTTGAAACCCAAGGCTAGGTTTATATCCTCAGCTTTTAGCTTAATTTCCACGTCCTTGACCCTTGTGGTGATGACATCATTCTCAAACGTTCCATTTCTGTAGAACTCTTTTATCAGCTTAGGGTAGATCCATGTGCTTGTACCCAAAGCTTCTTCAAGACCAGCTTTCTTTATCAGAGATAATGTTTTGTGAAATTTGGGATCAGCTGCCTTGAACTCATCGAAACAAAGTCGGTAACTAGTGGTGACATTTGAAGCCGCAATTGATTCATTGTACTGAGGATGGTTGAGCGATTTTGAAAGCTAGGGTTTTTGCTGCTAGAGAGAGAGAGAGAAATAAGCTTTTTGAACTTCTGATTTCAAAAAGATATTTTCAAACTGTACTTGTAGCTTCCCTCCTTTCCTTTTGCTTAGTGGGGCATGTGTCACATTCTGCTTGGCTCCATGATTTTAACTAAAGTGGAATGTACTGAATTGCCCTTAGCTCCTCCTGAGCTTGTGTATTCCTTGGGAGGACTACGATCGTCAAGGTAGCACTATGTTCGTTGAGGTAGTCTTTTATGATCGTTGAGTCTGCACTGCGATCATTGAGTCCACTTCTGAGTCTGCTCTGGTTCTTGTGATGAACTTTTAACTTAGCATTTCTCTCGAGTTAAGGTAGCTCAGGAAGGGCCAATCTCTTAGAGTGAATTAAGGGTTAGGTTTGTTCCTGAGGCGCTTGACAGAGAGATTGCTTTGATTTTTTGAAACTTTGTTATCACATGATGCTTCTTTGTTCTGTTGATGGAGCTCAAGATTGTGGTCTTCCATATCACTGCAACTCTACGATTGTGGACTTCCTTTGGTCATTTCTACGATTTTGAACATTGTCTTTATATCTGCATGGTTAGCACAAACTAGAGCATAGATTTTATGGTTGTAGATTTAGCATGCCTAACTCACTTATCAATTTATTAAATCTGGATTCATCTAGAGGCTTTGTAAAGACATCAGCAAGTTGATTTTCAGTAGGGATATATTGTAAAGATATGGTTCCATTTTGCACATGATCCCTTATAAAATGATATCTTATTTCTATAAGCTTAGTCCTAGAATGCATGACAGGATTGTTTGTTATTGCTATGACACTTGTGTTATCATAGTGAACAAGTATAGATTTGAATTCAAACCCATTGTCTGCTAGCTGATTTTTCATCCATAAAATTTGAGCACAAATTTGCCAAAGAGCAATGTATTCAACCTTCCGGTTGAGGTAGATATCTTGAGTTTTGCTTTTTGCTAAACCAGGACACAAGTCTGTTCCCAAAGAATGACAAAAGCACTAGTACTTTTCTCTCTATTTTGCAACCTGCAAAGTCAGCATCTGTATATCCTGTTAGTTCAAAGGAGGACTACTTGGGATACCAAAGTTAAAAGTGAGGTGTACCCTTGAGATACATAAAAAATCCTTTTTACTGTAATTAAGTGTGACTCCTTAGGATTAGCTTGAAATCTAGCACATATTCATGTTGCAAACATTATGTATGGTATACTGGCATTTAGATATAGAAGAGAGCCAATTATACCACTGTATTGAGTTATATCAATACTTTTACCTTTTTCATCTTTGTCAAGCTTGGTTGCTGGAGCAATTGAGATTTTCATGGGAGAGGCTGATTCCATGCCATACTTTTTAAGTTAGTCTTTAATGTACTTGGCTTGGTTTATGAAGATTCCTTCATCAGTTTGCTTTACTTGCAGTCCAAGGAAGAAGTTCAGCTCACCCATCATGCTCATTTCAAACTTGCTCTACATAGCTTGGCAAATCTCTTACATAATTTTTCATTAGTAGAGCCAAAGATAATGTCATCAATATATATTTGAAGAAATAAGATTTTGTCTTTATGCTTTCTAAGAAATAATGTGGTATCTACTCTACCTCTAATGAATCCATTTTCAATAAAAAAAGTTAGTTAATGTTTCATACCATGCTCTAGGTGCTTGTTTAAGACCATATAGGGCTTTGTCTAATCTATTGACATAATTAGAGAGAGATGGATTGATGAAACCTGGAGGTTGCTCTACATATACTTCTTCTTGGAGTTCACCATTCAGGAATGCACTTTTGACATCCATCTGAAAGACTTTGAATTTCCTGTGAGCAGCAAAGGCAAGGAATATTTTGATGGCTTCTAATCTGGCAACAGGTGCAAAGGTCTCATCGTAGTCAATGCCTTCTTTCTGAGAGTAACCCTTGGCCACTAGTCTTGCCTTATTCCTGGTTATTACTCCATCTCCATCCATCTTATTTCTGAAAACCCACTTGGTCCCAATGACATGATGACTCTTTGGTCTTGGAACTAACCTCCATACTTTGCTTCTTTTAAACTGATTTAGCTCTTCCTGTATGACTTCTATCCAGCTAGAGTCTTCCATAACATATTCTATCTTTTTGGGTTCCATTTGTGACAGAAAGCTCAGATAGAAACATTCATTTTGGATGGCAGCTCTTGTTTTGACTCTTGCATTTGGGTCTCCAATGATTAAGTCTTGAGTGTGATCTCTTATCCATCTATTTCCTGTTGGAACATCTGTCCTGATGCCTTCTTGTCTGAGACCTTCAAGATTAATTTCTGCTTCTTGATGTGGAGGTTTGTTGTCTTGCGTAGACATCTCTACAATCTAATTTCCTTGCTCAACAATTTCATTGCTTGGAACTACAATCATGGTGTTGAGCTCGACGACCTCGTTCGTAGTGTCTGAACTGTCGTTCGTAATGTCTTGAGACATTGTTTTTTTCAGGTCTGTTTCATCAAAGATGATGTGAATCGAGACTTCTACACTCAGCGTTTTCTTGTTGAACACTCTATAGGCTTTATTGTCTGTGGCATATCCAAGAAAGATTCCTTCGTCTGACTTGGGTTGGAACTTTGTCAGATACTACTTCCCATTGTTAAGAATGTAACATGCACATCCAAATATATGGAAGTAGCTGACGTTTGGCTTTCTTCCTTTCCATAGTTCGTAAGGAGTTTTTTTTATCGTAGAGTGAATCAACGATCTATTTTGAGTGTAGGATGTAGTGTTGACAGCTTCTGCCCAGAAGTATTTAGGCAGATGGGCTGCTGCTAGTAGAGTTCTTCCAGCCTCTATCAACGTTCTGTTCTTTCTCTCAGCTACTCCATTTTGTTGAGGAGTTCATGGAGCTGAGAAGTTGTGACTGATGCCATTGTCTGTGCAGAACTGGTCCATTTCAGAGAAGTCGAATTCTCTGCCATGATCACTCCGTATAGCCTTGATTTTCTCCCCTTTCTCGTTCATCACTAGTCTGAACATCATGATTAGTTGGGAGCTCATTTCATCTTTTGAGTTTAGAAAGAACACCCATGCGAACCTGGTGTAATCATCCACTATGACTAGTGAGTATCTCTTCCCTCCAAGGCTTATTGTTGGAATTGGCCCAAATAGATCCACGTGAAGCAACTGCAGGGGCTTGTCAATTGAGTTGACAGTTTTGCTCTTAAATGAGCTTCTATGCGCTTTCTAAGGTCGAGCGGGCATTACATAACCTTTCTTTGTGGCTAAACTTGGGTAAGCCTGCAACTAGATCTTTTGAGGCCAGTTTAGACATACTTTTGAAGTTGAGACGAGACAGTCTTCTATGCCATAGCCAGCTCATTTCTTTAGATGCTTTAGCCAGAAAGCATATCATCTCGTCCGAGCTTAGTTGACCAAGATTTACAGTGTAGATATTTCCTTCTCTTGTTCCGATCAGCTTTATAGCGGATGTCTTCAGATCTCTGACTTGACATTGATTGTTGAGGAATGTGACTTGATGACCCTTATCGCAGAGTGGGCTTATGCTCAGAAGATTGTGTTGTAGTCCTTCCACATAGGCTACTTTACTGAAGGACACTACACCATTCCCAGCTGAGTCATATCCTCTTGTCTTTCCAGAGCCATTGTCTCCAAAGATGATTGAAGGACCTTCCTTCTCTAAGTAGTTAGACAGAAGGGCTTTGTTCCCAGTCATGTGCCTTGCACATCCACTGTCCAGATACCAGGTTGTGATCGTGGAGCTCTGTTCCTGTGGTAATATTAAAATTTCATTTTGGTACCCATACTTGCATGGGTCCTAATTTGTTAGTACCCTTGGGAACCCAAATCTGCTTGATTTTGGGTTTTACATGCATAGGATTACGATAGCACATTGCAGCCTTATGACCAACCTTATTGCATACAAAACATCTAATATGATGCATGCTGATAAATGGATTCTATATCCACGAATCGGTTCTTAATCCAAGCTTAATCAATGTTATTTCTGCGTGTTTGTGTTTGATTTTACTTGTTTATAGTTGTTTAATGTGTATGTAAGACCCCAACTTTCATAAATAAAGATTATTTTTCTCTAAATATCATTTTGAATATTATGGTGTGGATTTGATATAATGTTATAGTTGTGGGTAATATTTGTAGATTTTGCAAAGTATGCAAGTTGTTATAAAATATTCGTTTGGTCGGGGAATATTCTTTTTTTCAGAGAATATTCGTACGATGGCACAATCATTGGTGGACCCCACAAATGTAATTATTATTTGAGTTAGAAAACCACAAAAATATCTTTTTATAAAATAACGGCCGAATGTTTTCACAGTTAATCTGTTGAAATACCCGGTGGTAAAAATATGATGTCTGGCGTGGTTGCGTAGTAGTACACGATATTGATTATTGATCCTTACGTAAAAAGCCACTCGGTTATACTCAATTATTACTTTACGATAATTCTTTGCGTAGTATCTCGTATTATTGATTCAATTATTATCACAGTATCATATGCATAATATTTTATATTATTAAATCAATAAGTGAGACGACAAAGTTATTCATATTATTATTTTCAATATTGACGATGTCTGGAAAATTCTGTTAAGGAGAGGTTTGGTCACCTAATTGCGCGCCAATAGGGAGAAATCCTTATAGGAAAGCCCCCTCTTTCTTGGGAATGATCTGGTTGTTAAATATTGTGAGTTATAATATTAATGATGAATAATTGTTGAAAGATTAAATATTTGTTGATTGAAGATAAAATGATTTGTGGTAATATTTATTCAATCCTTGTTATAAATAAGAAGTCTGTTATGAGACGTATGTGGTAAGTTTGGTTTATTTTATGGGGGCCCATATGTCATCATCTAAGAGTCACTTTCGTCAATAGTAATTGCCTTTACCAGACGTCAAACCACTTGCCGTTTCACATTACAGGTGTCAAACCAATTGTCGTTTCACATTACAGGCGTCGAACCAATTATCGTTTCACATTACACGCATCGAACCAATTGTTGTTTCACATTACAGGCGTCGAACCAATTGTCGTTTCACATTACAAGCGTCGAACCACTTGTTGTTTAACATTACAGGCGTCAAACCACTTGTTGTTTCACACTACAGGCGTCAAACCACTTTTCTTTTCACATCACCAGTCGTCAAGCCACTTGCCTTTTCATATTGCAAGGGCTAAACTAGAAATCTTCTATAAATAGAAGCTTAATTCTTCTTTCATTCTCACCAATTCACTACGACTCACAAGAGAATTCTATAGAGAGAGAATCAGAGAGAAAGAAGAAGAGTATTCTGTTACTACACTATTTAAATAGCCAATTTCCTACTAAGGTAAGGGGTATTATTTCTTTCGTATTCATATAGGGATATTATTTTTGTTCAATATTCGTATGAAATAATGTTTTATTCCATACTCTGTAGTATGTAAGTAATATTATTTCGTTTCAGATTCTGAATTCTATACTCATGTTGTTAAGTATTACTTCTATACTCCATGAAATTAGTAGAATATCATTGATATTTGCGCTTCATCTAGTATCGTTTCACAAGGATATTTTTTTGAACATTCTTGTTAAAGTTTAATCTTTTCATGTCGGAGTACTATTCACGAAGTACTATTTACGGGGTACTATTCATGACAAAAATTGATTTCTTTTCTGTCCAAATTATTTTTGATACAATATTATTCTTGAATTTTACTCCACAAAGTAGTATCATGTTGACAATTTGGACATTATTGAATTCTGGATAAATTGAATTATAAATCTTTAAAATTTATCCTTGTTCTCATTTAATTGAATTCTTATATCATTGTCACCATCCTCATGCTTATATTATGATGAAAGTCATCTTTAGCTGTAGTGCATAGATGGACTGTTGATTGGTATGATTATGACCAGGGATCATTCGGTATAATCATGACCCGAAATGTTACAAATGATGTGGTAAAAGTCCTCATTGGCCCGTAGTGCATTGATGGACAGTTGTTGGTATAATCATGACCATTGGTGATACTAATGAATATCCTTGGCCATAGTGCAGGGATAATTCGATGATGTGGATTATTTATTAAGCCGAGTCTCAGCGATAAAACTGTTGATAAACTTTTTAAATCTTCTAATGGATTGCTTGTTTCGCTGCAGTTAAACTTGGTGTTTATTGTATTTTATCAGTTTAACACTATTGAAGGCTAACGATAATTTATTCTGCATTATCTTAGTCATAATATTTCTTACTGGGCTAGTTGAGCTCACCCTTTGCTTTCATTGTTCTCTTCAGGAAATGAGAATATAGTTGGGACTAGTCGGGGAACGGAGTGATGGTCCAGATAGGTGGCTATAGTAGTCCTCACTATTATGTGAAATAATGTAATAATAATTGTAATGAGGACTTTATTTGAGTTTGTATACTCTCTACGAGACATTATCCGTGTTGAAACTCTCAGCTACGTTTTGTCGTACTGTATCAAAGAAGTTTGTATTTAAATTATGTACCATGTATTTGGCGACTCAAGATGGGTGATGTATACCTATTTTGGGGGTGTCACAGTGTAGGTATGGTTGTATGGCGTTTGAGCATAAAAAGAATGCATATTGTGGCAACCAAGTAGCAAGAAGAGAGTTTAAAAGAAGAAAAAAAGAAACCAGTAAAAATCTTATACCGCTTGATGAGCCAGACTATTCGCTTACACCCCACCGAAGCTAAAAATGCACCGACTCACCTATTGTGCTTTGAATACTGCTGGAACTTGGCGATTAGAACTTGGATGGCTTTGGGACTCTATTTTACATGGGATTTCGAACAAGACTTGTGTGCTGGATATATATTTCTTAACAAACAACAAATTAAGGATCATGCAAGCAATTAACAACAATTAATCATAGATTTTCATATTGAGCAACGGATTGAAGAATTTGAAGAACGTTCATATCGTTTGCGGAATAAGGCTAAAGTGAAGGGTGTTCTGCGTTATTCTTCTTCTTTAGTTTTATTTCTATAATTGAGAAGATGTTATCTTTAATTTATTTAGTTTTTATTTCATTTATTATGAACTAATTACTTTTTAGGCTTAAGACTGATCTTTAAGTGGAACGATGATTATGTAATCTTTGAATTCAGTTTAATAAGCTATTATCTGGTTTATCTATATTAATATGGGCATGAATTTATGAATTGCCTGATCAACGATTCTTTGTGGACTTGTATGAACTCGAGAGATGAAATACGAGTCTAGACTTAATTAATATATCACGTGTTCTTGGTTTATGTGAATGAACAAAATCTTGATGAATGTTAGGGTAGAGATATGCTTGACATCGCATGTAATCAGATAAAGAACTTGAACTTCATCCTTCTTTAATTATAATTCACATAGAGATATAGTGAGTTAGTTAATTAAGGTGTTTAACGTAATTCTATCTTAATTGTGGATTTGGGTTAATACGGTATTAGTGTATCGAGAGGTGGCTAGTTTTACATACGTGTTCTTGATTAATAAATTGGGATAGTGAATTAAACTGGAATAAAGGTGTAATAATCTGAGTGATGCTTAGAGTGAAGTCGAAAGCCTAATTTCTATTATTTGTTTGAAAATTCAGTTTTTAGTGTTTATTGATTGTGTGGTGATTTTAATAGTTTTAATACTGTTAGTTACACACTGAAAATTGATTAGTTTAATAAAATTAGGATTAATAGGAAATTGGTAATTGTGAGGTTTAAATTCTATTTACAGTCTCTGAGGGAACGATACTCTATTTACTATTATATTACTTGTTGACCATGTATACTTACGTGTTGTGCGTAATTAGATTTTGCCCAACACATGTTTGTGTGTGTGTGTGTGGATTCTTCCTCCATTTGGAGTTATGTGGGTTCTTAGCCATCCTTCTTTTAAACTGGTTCTCCTTCTTCCATGTATCCTTGTGTTTCATGATTTGTGAGAAGTGTACCTTTTCTCTACTGTTCCTTCCAAGTTGACCCGTGGAGTTGATTTTACTCGACTTTACGATCCTTCGAGGTTGGAAAGTAGTGGCTAGGTTACTCTTCTCTTTTCTGAAACACAGGCCAACATGAGATCCTTTATTCCTTGGAATATGGATTGAATCAGAAGAGCAGGGTTGGACTGGTTCTTCATTCTGTGAGGATTTCACAAATATAATGCTTCTACTGAAACTTGGAGCATTACTAGGGCTAGTTTCCTTTATCTTTTCCACATATGGCTCTGAGGTGGATTCCCCAAAGCCTAAACCTGTTCTGTCAGATGCACTTCTCTGACTAGAGATCAGGGAGTCCATGGATGAAGATGATTTATTCCATGTAGAGATTGTCCTGTCTAGTTCCTCAATTTTAGAGGTTAGACTTGACTCTCTTTGTGTATTTAGCTCATTGGTCTATTTTAAGAGCTTATTTTCAGCTTCAAACTTGGAGAGAGAGTCAGTACTTAGAAGGGCTATTTCCAGTTCTTCCAGAACTTTCTCTTTCTCCTTTTGAAGAAGTGAATAATCTTTGTTAAGAACTCTGAACCATTTCATGTACTAATGCAGATCAGATGTTATGCCATGCACTGCAGTTCTTAAATCATCAATGTCTACATCAGGAGAGTTAAAGTCAAATACCTCATCTATACTTACTTCATGAATGTTGGAGTTCTTTTTATCCTTAGCATGCTTGGCCATTAGGCAAAGATAACGACATGGGATGACCTGGCTCAGAAATTTCTAGAAAAATTCTTCCCGTCAGCGAAAAATGCAAAGACGAGGAACGAGATTACCATGTTTGATCAGCAAAATGGGGAGTCATTATACGAGGCATGGGATAGATACAAGGAATTGCTCAGAAAATGCCCACATCACGGATTGCCTAAGTGGTTGCAGATTAATACATTTTACAACGGACTACATGGGAATCTTAGGACCAGTATTGATGCAGCGTCAGGGGGAGATTTTATGACAAAGAGCTATGAGGAGGCATATTAGTTGATAGAGACAATGGCTGCTAACAACTATCAGTGGCCCACGACAAGAATGACACAACCTACAGTTGCTGGAGTGCTAGAGGTAGATGGAGTGACGACAATAACATCGCAAATTTCAGCACTCTCCAAGAAGTTCGACGTTTGGTCAGGAGGACAGACACAACAAATTGCAATTATTTGTGAGTTGTGCGCGGGTGAACATCCGACGGATCAATGTGCAATCAACCTAGAATCAGTACAATTCATGAATAGCTACAATAGAATTCTTCAGAATACATATCAGAATACATATAATCAGGGGAATAGGAATCATCCAAATTTGTCGTGGAATAATAATTAGAATCAACAAGCTCCACGACCATTGTATCCCCCTGGATTTCAGAATCAACAACAACCTGTTCAACGTCAAGAGAGGAAATCAGATTTAGAGGAGTTGTTGTCAAATTATATAACAAGTAATGAGCCAGCGATGAAAAACCAAGCAATGGCCATCAAGAATTTGGAAAATCAGATGGGACAAATTGCCTTAGCATTCATGAACAACAGACCACAAGGGACTCTACCGAGTGACACCGAAAGAAAACCAAAGGGAAATCATGAACAGTGTCAGGCAATCACCTTGAGAAGTGGAAAACATTTGGATAGGAAAGGTGTAGAAAATTCAGCTATCTCGAATGATAAAATTAATGACAATAAGGTGGTTGAAGAAAAACAGGGCGAGGATACGCAAATTGAGAAAACAAAGTTAGATGACAAGCTAGTTGTGTACCCTCCACCACCGTTTCAGCAGAGAGTCCAAAAGCAGAAATTAGATAAACAGTTTGCGAAATTTTTGGAAGTCTTTAAGAAACTGCAGATTTATATCCCGTTCGCAGAAGCCTTAGAGCAGATGCTGAGTTATGTAAAATTCATGAAAAGGATCTTGTCCAAGAAAAAGAAATTGGAAGATTTCGAGACAGTGGCATTAACATAGGAGTGTAGTGCGGTTTTACAACGAAATTTGCCACCAAAGTTGATAGATCCGGGGAGTTTCACCATTCCGTGCACAATCGGGAACATGGCATTTAATAAGTGTTTATGTGATTTAGGGGCGAGTGTGAACCTTATGCCGTTATCAGTTTACACAAAATTGGGTTTGCCAGCTCCAAAGCCTACGAACATCTCATTACAGTTGGCGGATAGGTCAGTCACGTACTTGAGAGGTATTGTAGAGGACATATTGGTCAAGGTTGACAAGTTTATATTCCTCGCGGATTTCATCATTCTGGATTTTGAGGAAGATAAGAACATCTCGATTATCCTAGGGAGACCATTTTTGGCTACGGGTAGGACATTCATCGACGTACAAAAAGGTGAACTAACGATGAGGGTCCAAGATCAAGAAGTTAAGTTTAACGTTTTCAAGGCCATGAAATTTCCTACGGATGAAGAATAGTGTTTTAGGATGGATATCATTGATCAGATAATCAGTGATGACATGGGTAAAAGTTTGATTAACGATCCATTCGAAACGACACTATTGGGAGATGAAGAATCAGATGATCCAAAATTTGTGGACTACTTGCATATGCTAGACTCCCTGCCACGAGTTAGCAAATTTAGAGCACCATTTGAACCATTGCACACGGAGGAAAGATCAACAATCAGAATGAAACTGTCATTGGAGGAGCCACCGACTCTTAAAGTTAAACCATTACCTAAACACCTCAGGTATGCGTATTAAGGTAATTCAAATTCTTTACCCGTTATTATTTCTACTGCACTTAATGATTTGCAGGAAGAAAAGTTGCTGAGAGTGCTTAGGGAACACAAATCGGCTATAGGATGGACAATCGCAGATATCAAGGGAATCAACCCATCCTTTTGCATGCATAAAATTCTGATGGAAGACGATGCAAAACTGACGGTGGAGCAACAATGAAAACTCAACCCAATCATGAAGGAAGTTGTAAAGAAAGAAATTCTGAAATTGTTGGATGCCGGTATCATCTACCCAATTTTCGACAGTAAGTGGGTTAGTCCAGTTCAGTGTGTGCCAAAAAAGGGAGGAATGACCGTGGTACAAAATGATGACAACGAGCTAATTTCGATAAGGACAGTGACTGGTTGGAGGGTTTGCATGGACTACAGGAAGTTGAATAAGCCGACCCACAAAGATCACTTTCCTTTGCCCTTTATTGATCAAATGTTGGACAGATTAGCGGGACATGCGTACTACTGCTTATTGGATGGATATTCGGGTTATAATCATATCATCTTTGCTCCTAAAGATCAAGAGAAGACTACTTTCACGTGTCCATACGGTACATTCACATTCAGGAGAATGTCGTTCAGTTTGTGTAATGCACCCATTACCTTCCAACGGTGTATGATGGCAATTTTCTCAGAAATGGTGGAGAAAAACGTGGAAGTATTCATAGACGACTTTTCGGTCTATGGGGACGATTTTGATGCTTGCCTAGAGAATCTAGTGATGGTGTTACAAAGATGCAAAGACACGAATCTTGTACTTAACTGTGAAAAATGCCACTTCATGGTTGAGGAAGGCATAATTTTGGGTCACAAGGTCTCGGTTCAAGGATTAGAGGCCGATAAGGCAAAGCTGGAAACAATTGAAAAACTTCCTCCACCAAATTCAGTTAAGGGAATTCGAAGTTTCTTGGGACATGCCGAGTTTTACAGAAGATTTATAACGGACTTCTCTAAAATTGCAAAACATTTATGCAATCGTTTAGAGAAGGATTCAGTTTTCAAGTTCGACGAGGAGTGTAAACTGGCATTCGAGTTGTTGAAAAAGAAATTGACCACATCTCCCGTCATCGTCGCACCGGATTGGACCATGCCCTTTGAGTTAATATGTGATGCAAGCGACTATACGGTTGGGGCTGTTTTGGGTCAACGCCGAGAAAAGGTATTTCACGCCATATATTATGCAAGTAAGACACTCGCAGAGACACAAATGAATTACACAACTAGGGAAAATGAGTTGCTTACAGTGGTATATGCGTTCGATAAATTTTGGGCGTACTTGATCGGGACAAAGGTAGTGGTTTATACAGATCATTCGGCTATTAGGTACTTAATTTCAAAAAAAGATGCTAAGCCATGACTTATTAGATGGATTCTCCTTCTCCAAGAATTCGATTTGGAAATTAAAGATAGGAAGGGTACAAAGAATCAAGTTGTCGACCATTTATCGAGGCTAGAAAATCATGATACAAAGGAAGAAGATAGATGTGTAATTAACGAATCATTTCCGGATGAGCAGTTGTTTGGGATCAATACGGAATTTCCATGGTACGCATATTTCACCAACTATCTAGTGAGAAACATCCTTCCCCCTGATCTTACTCGGCAGTAGAAGAAGAAATTCCTGCATGACGTCAAATGGTATATGTGGGATGAACCTTACCTATTCAAGTAGTGCACCGACAAGATGATTAGAAGGTGTGTGCCCCACAGTGAAGTAAAGAACATATTACACGAGTGTTATTTGTCTGCGTATATATGGGGGACATTATGGTAGTGAGCGTATAGTGGCAAAAGGTGCTTCAAGCCGGGTTTTATTGGCCTACATTGTTCAAAGACGCCCACCAATTTGTTAAAACATGTGATAAATGTCAAAGGGTAGGCAACATATCGAAAAGGAATGAGATGCCCCTACAAACAATTATAGAAGTTGAAATTTTTGATGTATGGGGCATTAATTTCATGGGGCCATTCCCTTCCTCATTTACCAACTAGTACATTTTGCTTGCGGTGGACTATGTATCAAAGTGGGTTGAAGCAGTAGCACTCCCGACTAACGATGCCAAAGTGGTTCTCAAATTCTTGCAGAAAAATATTTTTACGATGTTTGGCACGCCGAGAGTCATTATAAGTGATGAAGGTAGTCACTTCTGCAACAAATCATTCACAGCTCTATTGGCAAAGTATGGGGTCAACCACAAGGTAGCAACAACATATCACCCCCAAACCAATGGGCAAGCTGAGGTTTCAAACAGGGAGGTGAAGAGAATTATGGAAAAAGTAGTGAATCCGAATCGAAAGGATTGGTCTCTCAGGTTGGATGATGCACTATGGGCTTACCGGACTGCGTATAAAACACTGATTGGTATGTCACCATACCAATTACTATACGGGAAAGCGTGTCACCTACCTGTCGAGTTACAACATAAAGCCTATTGGGCAATTCAAAAATTGAACTTTGATCAAGCAGCGGTGGGCGAAAAGAGGCTTCTCCAGTTAAATGAACTCGATGAATTCCGACTTCATACATACGAGAACGCTAAATTATACAAGGAAAAAGTCAAGAAATGGCACGACAAGAAAATCATGCACTGAACGTTCGAGTCGGGGTAATCAGTACTACTGTTCAACTCACAATTGAGGTTGTTCCCAGGCAAGCTTAAGTCAAGGTGGTCGGAACTATTTACTATCAAAATAGTTTTCCCACATGGCGCCGTTGAACTCTATAGTCAAAATCCATTGAAAACATTCAAGGTCAACGGTCAACGGTTGAAGCACTATTGGGGTGTAGAGTCCAATTGGGATGTCATCGCAATCACTCTGACTTACGCACCATAAACAGGGAGTAGTCAGGCTGAAAGACTTAAAATCAAGCGCTAATTGGGAGGCAACCCAATCATACTTTTATTTTTCATATTTTTAATCATAATTGTCAAATTATAGTTAGCATAATTAGTAATATATAATAAGTTCCTATACTAATTAGTTAAGTTTCCTATTCATGATATTCTCTCCATCGTATTGATAATCTACTTATGATGAAGTTTTGTGGTATGGCAGGATGATAGAGTGATCATAGTTTGGCGAGAAGAAAACAAACAAAAAAACATACCAATCAGATAACCCACCCCACGGGCGGGCCTCTTTCAAGCATAAACCCTCACTTTGGTGGGGATCTTCTAGGACAAATTGACAGGAGTATTCAGCTTCAGGGGGGGGGCTTTTAAGCTAGTTACCCCTCGCCGTATGGGTCCTAGAATTTGCAGATGGTTGGCGATTCATACATACACACACCCACTACTCTCCTTATTCCTACAAATACAATTCCAAACTCCACTAATTACCACTTCATACATACGATTTGCCATTTTACAACTCCATCATCCTACTTCACTACTTCACTCACCCACTAATCCAACCCATTACTCCACCCCACAAATCTCTTTCACACACCTTCCTATATATTCTCCCCTCACACCAAAAGTTCATCACTTACATACTTGAAATCAATCTCAAAAAGACATGAAATAGGAGTCTCATTGAGGTTAGTGTATAACAAGTGACAACCCCGTACACCATACCCTTAAATTCCTACCTTCCTCTAGCACCATAGTAGAGCAAAATCCTCAAGATTGGGGGATGAATTTAGTGTGTACACCAAGTGTTTTAAATAGTTTGTGTGAACCAAAATTTGGGGAAGGTAGTGTATTTGAACATTCGACATTGAATTCAATGGCATCTCAACCAACATCCAAATGACAACGGGGAGAAAGTTCAAGTCCAACCCACCATCCTGAACCTTCAACCAACACAAGTTCAAAAGTACCACCGCCGCTGACCGATACGATTATATGGCTACAAAAGCACTCACACCGGAGCGGGGGTTGACACCGGATCATGTGGACGGGGAGATGATGCAACAAATTTATCACAAAGGTTGGAACAAATTCACTGAAGAACCCGAGCTCGTCGTTGTCAATGTGGACAAAGAGTTTTATGCGAACGCCGAGGACAAGGCACCTTTCAATGTATTTGTGCGGGGTCGATTGGTCTCGTTCAGTGCCGATGCCATCAACACGTATTATCAATTGTGGGTGCCTAGACAATGTCAATATGCTCACTTGAGGGATCTTGACCCCGACTTTGAGGCGGTTCACAAGGAAATGACTAAACCGAAAACAACGTGGATAAACGGTTGGAAAGGAGGCACGGATTTTCATAGCAAGGATCTTAGCCGGTATGGAAAAATTTGGTACACCTTCTTATGTGCAAAACTGTTTCCATCCACGCACACCTCGGACGTGACCAAAGAGAAGGCACTACTCCTATATGCTATTATGCAAGACTTCATCATCGACGTCGGGGCCATAATTAATTTTTCCATTCACCGATGCCTACGGGGTAATTTTTTGGGCGGATTGCTACACCCATCACTCATTTGTGGGTTTTGTCGCCAAGCAGGAGTGCGTTGGTTTGATGATGAACGCACCCAAATGCTGTTGCAGCTACTAGATTCTAGAATGATAACACGATATTTAGTGTGGGCCGGCGGTGATTCACATCCTCGAGGGTTAGGTTTTGTATTTCCATCAGCTCCAGAGGACGAAGCTGACGCTCAAGACACCTCAGATGATGAGGATGTGACTATTGGAGACCAAGGAACTGAGGCAAAACCATCTTCTGACGCCATATCTAACCCTCAGTTTCTTTCATTTCAACAACAAATGGAGGAGCACAACAAGGCAGCACGAAGGGAGATGAGGCGGCTTGCAATGCGACAAGACCATATGTTTGATGCAATGAACATGTCATTTGCATCTTTGAATACGACACTCCAGAGCTTTAATCCAGTTGCACAATTTCTATATCAGCAGCCAATGCCCATGCTAATGTTTCCACCAAGTGATTCGGAAGACGAAGATTAACCACCACCACAACCACCACCACCACCTCAGACTTAGTCGATAACAGAGAAGTCCTCGCTCATTTTATTGCGTTATCTATACAATGAGGACATTGTTGCTATCAAGTTTGGGGGAGTTAGTTTTATTTTGCATTTTATGTTTGCATGCATAATGTTATTAGTTAGGTTTACATTTGTTATCAAACTTTAGTTTTGCATGTAGTTTTAAGCATTCATGTAATCATATAGTTGCATAGTAGCTTAGGTGCATTTTTAGTTTTATTTTGGTTTTATGTTTGCATTCGTATTATGTTTGCCCTATCTAAAAAAAATAATTTTTTTTTTGTTAACTATTGTGTTCATTTTGCATATGTCTAGCAGTGTTGTAGCTCATGATTATTATGGCCAATGATGAAATTGAGATTAAGTAAACAAATACAGTATTCAGTATTAGAACTAGGATGTAGTTTTGAATCATGACTCGGATGTTGTTCTTGTTTGAAATTGGTAAAAAAAGGGTAGCACGTAATAACGTATGTGTTGAATGATTAGTTTAAATCGATACATAAATAGTTTCTAAAGGATAATGCTAGTATAGATAAGAGAATGACAAGAATAGGAAGTGAAGACAACAAAGTAGGCAAGAACCTAAGTTTGGGGGAAAACGTAGGGTGTATAAGCTTCAAAAAAAATAAAAAAAATAAAAGTAAAGAAAAAATATTTATATATCGTGACTCGTCTTATTTCGGAGCCTTTGTTACTTGAGCAAGTACGCCCGTAGGGGTGTCTTAACACCTAGCGCCCTAAGGTCTTTTATGGTCTGGGAGTCGTTGGTTGAAAGCTCGCTAAGGGGTAGCACTGTTAGCCTAATGGAGTGAGGCATTGCACAGTCACGTTAATTTTTTTTATATAAATAAAGATAAGACATGAAATAAAGGCAAAGAGCTCCCGTAGAAAAAAAAAGGAAAAAGAAAGAAAAAAAGAAAGCATAAATACCGTATTTGGACCCTTAATCTTGGTAAATGTTTGATTTGAGTTGGAACTTGTTTGTTTTTGAAATTTTCGAGTTTATTCTGTATGAATACTAATAAGAAATTGGTTATGTATTGAATTTGAATTTAAATTAGTTAGCATAGATGTTGACCACACACACACACACGATATTAGTGATGATAAGTATAAGATTCGAGGAATTGATGAGAAGTTATTGATGGGTTTTATTATGAAGTATTGTAGTTTGTGCTTAATTGTTCTGAGGCCGAAGGGATAAATTTGATTCTGTGATGCTGTTGGATTTGTAGACATATAGTTAGGTACATTACATTTTATTGCATTGTATTACATAACATTTAGTTTGTTTGATTGCATGTGCTCGAGGGCTAGCACGTTTTAAGTTTGGAAGATTTTGATAAATGGATTCTATATCCATGAATCGTTTCTTAATCCAAGCTTAATTGATGTTATTTCTACGTGTTTGTGTTAGATTTTACTTGTTTATAGTTGTTTAATGTGTAGGTATGGTGGTGTGGCGTTTGAGCATAAAAAGAATGCATATTGTGGCAACCAAGTAGCAAGAAGAGAGTTTAAAAGAAGAAAAAAAAAATCAGCAAAATCTTATACCCCACGGGCTAACCTATTTCTCTTTTTTGTACCCCAATTGGTGGGGGGTCTTCATGTCTCATGGCCAGGCTCGAGCTGAGCCCAAATGGGCTATTCTATAAAAACACCCCCGTAGGCGGTGTCCAAACCGACTCTCTATTTGGCTTGAATCTGCTGGAACTTGGCGATTAGAACTTGGATGGCTTTGGGACTCTATTTTACATGGGATTTCGACCAAGACTTGTGTGTTGGATATATATTGCTTAAACAAACAACAAATTAAGGATCATGCAAGCAATTAACAGCAATTAATCACAGATTTTCATATTGAGCAACGGAGTGAAAAATTTGAAGAACGTTCATATTATTTGCGGATTAAGGCTAAAGTGAAGGGTGTTCTGCGTTATTCTTCTCCTTTAGTTTTATTTCTATAATTGAGAAGATGTTATCTTTAATTTATTCAGTTTTTATTTCATTTATTATGAACTAATTACTTTTTAGGCTTAAGACAGATCTTTAAGTGGAACGATGATTATGTAATCTTTGAATTCAGTTTAATAAGCTAATATCCGGTTTATCTATATTAATTTGGGCGTGAATTTATGAATTGTCTGATCAACAATTCTTTGAGGACTTGTATGAACTCGAGAGATGAAATACGAGTCTAGACTTAATTAATATAGCATGTGTTCTTGGTTTATGTGAATGAACAAAATCTTGATGAATGTTAGGGTAGAGATATGCTTGACATCGCATGTAATCAGATAAAGAACTTGAACTTCATCCTTCTTTAATTGTAATTCACATAAAGATATAGTGAGTTAGTTAATTAAGGTGTTTAACGTAATTCTATCTTAATTGTGGATTTGGGTTAATACGGTATTAGTGCATCGGGAGGTGGCTAGTTCTACATACGTGTTCTTGATTAATAAACTGGGATAGTGAATTAAACTGGAATAAAGGTGTAATAATCTGACTGATGCTTAGAGTGAAGTCGAAAGTCTAATTCTCCATTATTTGTTTGAAAATTCAGTTTTTAGTGTTTATTGATTGTGTGGTGATTTTAATAATTTTAATACTGTTAGTTACACACTGAAAATTTATTAGTTTAATAAAATTAGGATTAATAGGAAATTGGTAATTGTGAGGTTTAAATTCTATTTACAGTCTCTGAGGGAACGATACTCTACTTATTATTATATTACTTGTTGACCACGTATACTTGCGTGTTGTGCGTAATTAGATTTTACCCAACACATGCTTGTGTGTGTGTGTGTGGATTCTTCATCCATTTGGAGTTATGTGGGTTCTCAGCCATCCTTCTTTTAAACTAGTTCTCCTTCTTCCATGTATCCTTGTGTTTTATGATTTGTGAGGAGTGTACCTTTTCTCTACTATTCCTTCCCAGTTGGCTCGTGGAGTTGATTTTACTCGACTTTACAATCCTTCAAGGTTGGAAAGTAGTGGCTAGGTTACTCTTCTCTTTTCTGAAACCTAGGCCAACATGAGATCATTTATTCCTTGGAATATAGATTGAATCAGAAGAGCAGGGTTGGACTGGTTCTTCCTTCTATGAGGATTTCACAAATATAATGCTTCTAATGAAACTTGGAGCATTACTAGGGCTAGTTTCCTTTATCTTTTCCACATATGGCTCTTAGGTGGATTCCCCAAAGCCTAAACATGTTCTGTCAGATGCACTTCTCTGACTAGAGATCATGCAGTCCATGGATGAAGAGGATTTATTCCATGTAGAGATTGTCCTGTCTAGTTCCTCAATTTTAGAGGTTAGACTTGACTCTCTTTGTGCATTGAGCTCATTGGTCTATTTTAAGATCTTATTTTTAGCTTCAAACTTGGAGAGAGAGAGAGTCAGTACTTAGAAGGGCTATTTCCAGTTCTTCCTAAACTTTCTCTTTCTCCTTTTGAAGAAGTGAATATATCTTTGGATAGAACTCTGAACCATTTCATGTACTATTGTAGATAAGATGTTATGCCATGCAGTGCAGTTCTTAAATCATCAATGTCTACATCAAGAGAGTTAAAGTCAAATACCTCATCTATACTTACTTCATGAATGTTGGAGTTCTTTTTATCCTTAGCATGCTTGGCCATTAGGCAAAGATTTGCCATTTGAGGATCTTCATCATCTCCAGATTCGAGAGTGGAGTCGTTGTCTGAGTCACTCCACGATCCTCCAGCTACAAGACCTTTGTCTTTCTTCTGAGGCCTTTTGTTGCCTTTGAATTCCTTCTTTGAATTTAATTTCTTCTTTAGTTCTTCTCTAAGAGGTTTGTTACAGTTTGCAATGAAATGGTCAGGCTTCTTGCAATTGTAGCATAGGTCATTTATCTGCTCCTAGCTGCTGTAGTTGCTGACTTTCTTTGGTTTGCTAATTCTGCCTTGACGCATGAACCTTCTGAGTCTTTTCACCAGCATTGCAAAGTCCTCATCATCATCTTCATCATAGTCAGAGTCATTTTCAGTATTGGCTTTGGTGATGTTGTCAGTTGCTTTGAGAGAAACCCCTTTATCCTTCTTTCTTCCTTCAGATAGAGTTTCTGCTCATTGAGTCAGCTCCAGTTCATATGTAAGAAGGTTACCATATAACTATTGAACATTCATTTCATGGAGATTCTTTGATTCTATGATGGTAGTGGTTTTGGCTTCCAACTTGCTAGGTAAAGCTCTCATGAATTTTATGATTATATCTTTTTTTGGATAGATCTTTCCATAGGCTCGGAGAGAGTTGAGTAGTATATTGAATCTTTCATAGGTCGAAGTGACATTTTCTCCTTGAACGTGTGCAAACATCTCATATTGCTGAGTTATGAGAGATTACTTGTTTTCTCTGACTTCTTCTGTTTCTTCATGCATGATGAGCAATGCTTCCCATACCTCCTTTGCTATTTTGCTATTGACCACATTCTCGAACAGATCATCTTCTAAAGATTGAAACAAAATTTTTTTGGCCTTTTTGTTCGTTCATTTTTCTTTGACCTTGATCTGAATTCTGTTTGGGTCGTCTGTAATTGGTGCAAGCTTTGTAGGAACGTAGGGCCCATTCTGAACAGTTTCAAATAGATCTTCATCTATTGAATCCATGTATGCTTGCATACGAACTTTCTAGTTTGCGAATTTGTCTTTGTTTCACATAGGTGGCTTGCTGCCTCCTCAAGTCTTTGATTCGCTTATCAGATGTGCCATTGGATCTACTTAAGCTTTGTAGGCTATTTGATAGAACCTGCTCTGATACCAATTGTTAGTTCCCGGAGGCACAATAGTTATCTAGAAGGGGGGTTGAATAGATATTTTAAATTCTTTTCTGAAATACTTTGTTGGTTTTGATAATGATTCAAACACATCGGAATTAAGATTTGTTTGTTCTCCCTTTATGATATAGTAAGTTAATGAGAGTGAGGCAGTTATAACGGTTATAGCAGTTATAGCAATAGTGTAAGAGACACGATAATTTTAAGTGGTTCGGAGCACTTAAAGCTCCTAGTCCACTCTTCTACTCCTCGAGTAGGAAATCCACTAAGGATATCTTTACACTTTCTGAATCTCACAGATTCCTTCAAGACTAGCAGTCTTAACACTTCTTAGTTCACTTTTGAACTCTTCAAGTCCAACAAACTTGGGTCTTCACAGTTCACTTAGAAGTCTTCAAGTCCTTCTGACTTGGAACTTCTTACTTCACTTGATAGTTGTTGATAAGTTCTTGAATGGTGCTACTCAGTTGCCGTTAAGCTTTTGTTCGAAAGAACTAAGTAGCTGAGCAAGCTTTCTCTTTTCGTATCGTAGAGTTGAGTGTTCTTCAGCGTTTTTATTTAATGCTTGCTTAGTTTTATCATCTGCTGATGTTTTGCATATATGAGGTCTTTGAAATGTATCCGTTGAAGACATCCGTTGAAGCATTAAATGCGTTTGACATTTCTAAGCTTTGATGGAGACTTTTCTGCACATCTACTGATTTGTAGTCTGGCCCACTGACATAGCAGACTGCTATCTCACCTAACACCTGAAAAGGTGTTTTCTGCTGACCCATAGTACTTTCCTTAGCTTCTTCAATACGTTTCTTTGTTGTACACTAAGGATGATTATTGTGACATTGGGACTGTCGAGGGCTTCAAAATTTATAATCCATTCCACATTTGTTAGGATTTATTCTTAAACAAATGGGCAAGGCTCGATGCTTCTGACATAAGCAGATGATGCTCTACGATTCTGATCATGGTGTCTTGCCACCTTGGTGCTTGATTTGATACTGGCAAATGAGAACACTACGATTTCTCTTAAGGACTGAAACACTACGATCTTCAATTGCTTGTCTTGCAGACTCTACGTTTCCGAGAACACACTACGATCTCTGAGTTGGCTCAGCAAACGTTTGGACCACTCTACGATTTCAGGAGAGCCCCTTCAAAGCAGACAAACTACGATTCTCGATGCTTTACGATTCTGCCTTGGCTTCTGCAATCTATTGATCGGCTTGATAGACTACGATTGTGTTGAAGCCTATCAATTACATCTCAAGACATAGATCAACCTAATAGCTTTGATCTCTTCATCTATACATTCATTTACATAATGATAAACATTAAAAGCTTAGATCAACCTAACAAATTTGATCTACCACTAAGTCCTTGTACATATATTCCTTGAAAGACTTTACATATAATCATGAATGTTTACTTTCAACATTAAATTTAAATATGCAGTCTCCCAACAAAGAGGTTTGCTAAGGAGGTGGGATTTGTTTATTGACTAAGATGACCTAACCTTGGTTTTCCTATAAATAGAGAACCTTGGATTTCATTTGTTGTTTGTTAACTTTCAGCAATAACTTAAGTGCTTAATTGTTAGAGAGAATAAGTAAGAAAAAGTTAGACTTCCATTGGTAGAAAAGAAGAAGAAAAGCTTGATCATCAAAGGTAATGATCCTATGTCATTAGTCTTCCATCTCTGCAATTGTAGGTTGATAAGAGAAGTGTTGATTGATAGACATGTATGCTAAGGAATGATAAAAATGAATAATCTAAGGAATTAAGTCTTAATAAGTCGTGAATAAGCACTTTGTTCATAGATAAGCTATGAACTAAGAAAGAACTTATAAGAACTTGTAACATGTTTACATGGATGAAGTTTGTATGATAAGAAGATGTAAGGATGTTGGTTAGAAGACTTAAAGCATTATAAGTCATGAGAAATGAAATTATAAGTAGTTTATACTTTGACAAGTTATAAACTCATGAAGAACAAGTAATAACTTATCATGTAAATAAGTTGATGTAATATGTATGTTAAAATGTTTGTATGATGATTAGAATTCATTTGAAACGATGAACAAATCATAAGTAACGAAGTTATGCCGGAATTCACATGATTAGACGATAATCGTCGAATTCGTGAAATTCTCGAAATGGAAGTTGAATTTTGATATTGAACTCAGAAACGTTGGTTTTCGATGGGAACAAGTCTTATTTGGCATTATAGAGTTGCGAACTCAAAAATGACCGAATTCCAACTTAAAACGAAGAAACGAGCGTTGAACGTTCACGAACGTTTATCGTTTTTGTTAAAATTAGACTAATAGGTGAAGTTTGAGTTAACAAAGTCAAAAATGTAAAATTCTTGCATGAACACATAGAGTATGTGATTTGTGAGCTAACGGCTTTTGAACGAGCCAATTCGGATTTAAAATGATCAAATTTGAAGTTCGGGAAGTTCACAAAGTTAAAAATCTATCATTTCTATCTGGTGCACAGAGCTGGCACCACAGCGCCATCCCAAGGCCAAAAGGTGGCACTGCAACGCAGGCCATGCACTTGAACTACTGGAGTTAGGCGCAGTAGCGACCCCAACGTATCTTTGAAGTTAGCGCCAGAAGCGTCAAAACCGGGTGAACCTCTCATGAGTCGCTACCGATATGTGGGTCAGGAAGGGAAAGTCAGCCGCAGCCATGACAATTTTAAGGTTTGCACAGTGAAGGGATATTATGAAGATAACAAGAAAGTTAATTGATTGATAATGAACTACAACTTAATGTAACATTGTTTAAGACATTGTTAAACCTTAAGTATGATAACTAAAGGTTGAAGATAATTAATTGAACGTGAACGTAATGACGATGTGGACTATAATGGCAAGCCGGAACCAATAGAAACAAATTTAAAACATGATTAGATTGAGAAGAAGGGTAAGATTCATTAGGAACCATGTATGTTTATTCATGACCTAATGTGTTATGTTATGTGATCATATATTGTAGAGACCTTAAAGACTTAAAGTGAACGTATAATAACAGTAGTAGACGCTAAAGGCAAGTGTTCTAACCCTTGTCTCAGTTCAATCTGAACAAGCTTTGTGATTCATGTATTCTTACGCATGACTTGATGTATGATGAGGTCGAAGCCAATTCTTTCAGCTAGACTTACGATGTGTTGGATTGCTTATAATCTATTAAAGTATTGTTAATGTTTTGCAAAATTATTTGGTGTGGTTTTTAAACGAAGACTGAGTATGCTAAACAAATGTTTTGTCATCAAATGACAGGCACGTGAGGTTGCCATAACTTAAACGTACATACGTTTAAAGAATGTAGTGTTGATCAACATAGAGTACTATAGGCTGATCACCTAGATGTGCTCGTAAGATATGCCGGACTTACGGACTTAGTGCCGGGTTGTCCTTTTCAAAGAAAGTATGAAATGCTCATAGTCTTGGATTAGAATTGATGTTTTACTGAATACTATTCATTGTGAAATGTATTAAAGAAAAGTGAAGTGCTATTTTGAATTATCGATAGTACTTCATAACTATTGTTCAGTTATTGAAGATATACGATTCCTATGTTTCAAGAATATTGTTTAATGGAATTGTCATACTTGTTGAGCTAGTTATGCTCACTCTTGCTTGAACCATATGAATGCAGCTAAGACCGAACGGACTGAAGGATTCATCAAGGATAAAGGGAAGTGTCGACGTCGGGATTTTTATTTGTCCCTTTCCGTTACTTGTTCTTTGGTGTTCTCATTTTAGCTGAGATTTGTTTGAAAAAACAAGTGAAAAAGGTCCGACATGTATAATGTCGACGATGGACTGTTAAGAGTCGCCAGTTTGTTTTTTAAATGGTTGTACCAACACAACCGAGAAAAGGTTTGCACATTGACCCAGTGATGTGACACTGCTAAATGGGTCATGAAATTGAGATTCATTAGGGTCCGAGGACTTGATTATGCTAAGGGAAGGTATTAGGCACCCCCGACATCCGTGTTACCACGGTGACAACCTCTTTTCAAGAAACTATTATTTGAATGTGTGTATGTGTGGGTCAATGAGCTGTTTATTTGGAAGTGGTACGAGGCCTCGTTCGCACCTATATACACAGGGTTTGAATTTATGTAAAAATTCAATTTTAGCAAGATATGGCAGTGATGTTTTATAAAAGAGGTTTTTCAAACCCTGATGCTCAATAGTAATTGAGAACTTTTGCACTTCCATTTTATTAAGTGTTTGGCTTGATTGATTTTATTTTCGAGATGCGAAGTATCTATAAGAAAATAATGTACAAAATAATGCCAATTTCCTCGTGGGTATGAAAACCATCTGAGGAAACTTAGACACCGCAGAATAATTTACAAGCTGCTTACAGCTGAAAATGTCCATCACGGGAACCGAATCTAGATCCAATAAATCAATCAGTGATCACATGATTCCTAAGCGCATATGATACCGCAATTTGTATGAAAGCGATGGCGGTATATATATAAAAGTCAGAAATTTATATATCTGAGACATGATTAGCCACCACGAAGCACCTCCATGGGGGATCAGAAAAATGTAAATAAAGCTGTAAAAGCTATCAACCATCACGGAGGAAACTCCAGGCGGGACGAAACGTAAACAAAGCTGTAAAAGCTATCAACCATCACGGAGGAAACTCCAGGCGGGACGTAATGTAAATAAAGCTGTAAAAGCTATCAACTGCCATGAAGTAAACTCCAGGTAGGACGAAAAGTAAAGAAAGCTGTAAAAGCGATCAACCACCACGAAGTGAACTCCAGGTGGGACAAAAATGTATATATATATATATATATATATATATATATATATATATATAAAAGCAAGTAAACGCTCCAGATGTAAAATACAGGCTCATCGAACAGAGTCCGACACATAGTTCATATATATATATATATATATAAAGCAGTAAACGCTCCAGACCGAAGTCTAGGCTCAATCGAGGCATAACTCGATAATGTTAGTCCATATATATAAATATATATGTATATACAAACTGAAAATAAAACCACGGACCGAAGTCTGGGCAAACGCACACAACACGACTCTCAACGTGAAGAAGGGTGTGTGTAAGGCCCCCAAATCCTGGTACTTGAAACCCGAACTCGGTGCTTTACGATACCATTTCTATGAGCGGAATAAGACTAATAATAATAACAGTAATATAAAATTCAAACTTAATTTACATAATTATCAGAGTCTAGCTCCCAAGTACGTAACCTTTAAACATTCATTACAATACATGATTGATAATTTAATAACATTGTCTTACTAAAGTTAACTATTACATGAGATAACAGTCATTCATTCATTCAGCAACCTTTCCCTTTCCCTTATTCTTAGCAAAGCTCTCTGGTCGTTCACACTTAGCTGAAAACATTTAAATTAAACAAGGATGAGCATTTGAGTGCCCAGCAAGTAATAACAATTATATATATATAAGCTGAAAGAATTTAAATGTTTTCTTTATACTACCCTTCTACAACGATTTTAATAGTTGTGAAGTAATCTGTACCAATGATAATAATATATCAATTCTATACCAAATCTTTGAAACTACGTACTGACTATAAATAGGGTTTAGGTGACATGCTATGAACATTGTTTTCAATTTTAAATAGGTTAAACAAAATTCATCCGCTCCAACCGTCATAACTTACGGGCACGGGGGGTGATCGGCCCGAATTATGCCTGCATTGATCAATACTACGTGCAAGAATGAGGGTATCGTTCACTCTGTCATCATAGCGATAAAAGTTTTCCCACGTAGGGATGTTCATACTTATGCGGGTTCCAAATCAAAGGTTTTATCTTGTTCAACAATAATCTATAATTAAACATATATGTATACGGGTAATTGACAAAGGTATATCAACATGTGATTAAATATAATGATTATCCAAGTGGGGACACTTGTATAATCATTTATAGAAATTAACGAACAGAATATATATCTGAATTATCATATACTAACATGTTGATATTTAATGAGCGTATATAATATAAGGTTAATAATCTGTACAGTAATAATATAGTTTAGAAACATTCTTAGTCATGTCCATTGCATAAAGAAAATGCAAAGGTTAGATACTTGCCTGATGCGCTGCTTACAATTTGTAATTTAGATTTATCGCTTATCTCACGACCTATCATTAATAAGATCGTTCGTTCGATTAGAATAACATACTATAACACATAACACTACTTAATGCAGTCAGCACATACCCTAATCACATTGGCACATACGTTTAATAACCATTGAATCACAAATAATCACTTATATCTAATCCATTTATCTAAGTCCAGATCAATTTTTGAAACATGTCGGTGTACCGACAGTTTTATCGGGTAATTATCGAGTCTAAGACTCTATTCTGCAACTTAATATCAGTCACATTATTTTTAAATGACTTATAATAATTTTAACACATTTATTATAATTTATCATGAATTTTCAAACATCGGAATCATTATTAAATAATTTAAATATTACATAATTCAATTATCATTAATATTTAATTAATATTAAACTATTAATGAAATCATTTCCAAAATGTTTAAAGTTATTTATAATAACTTAAAATACTTTTAAAGTATTAATATTACCCTTAAATGATTTTTAAAACATTTAAAATCATTTTAAATAATTATCATTAATATTAAAGTATTAATGTACTATTTATCAAATATTTAAAAGTCATTAAGTATAACTTAAAATATTTTTTAATTCATTTATATCCCTTTTCATGTTTTTTAAATTAATAAAATCATTTATAAACTATTTATTTAATATAATTATTAAATAAATTTTATATCATTAATAATAAATTAATAATTATTAATATTAAATTATTAATGAAATTATCCTTTAAATATTAAAAGTTATGTTTTATAACTTAAAATATCTTTAAACACTTTATTTTCATTTAAAATGATTATTATAGTATTAAAATCATTTTTAAACTTAATTATTTAATATAATTATTAAATAACTTTAATATCATTAATAATAATTAATTAATGAAATTTACCTTTAAATATTAAAAGTTATATTTTATAACCTAAAATATTTTTAAATACCTTATTATTATTTAAAATGATTTTAATATAATAAAATTATTTTAATTAATTTATTTAATTCATTTAGTAAATAACTTAATTATCATTAATATTAATTTATTAATAAAATTTATCACAAAATATTAAAAGTCATTAAAAATAACTTAATATATTTTCTTATATCATAATATAATTTTAAATGATTTTTCATGTATTAAAATCATTTTAAATAATTTATTTAGAATTATAGTTAAATAAATTAAATACTTTTAATATTCCAAAAATATTAAATATTTATGAAATATATCCAAAATAATTAAAATATAATTTTTGGACATTAAAATAATTTTTAATAATTTATTTTATATTTTTAATAATTAAAAACTATTTTTTTCTATTTATTAAATAATTTCTGGAAAATAATATAATGTCTGTCGCTAAAGGCCACCTATAGTGACAAAACCGCCGCTATAGGTTTTCTTCATGTTTTTGAGCATTCATAAGGCAGTTTCGAGGGGCTCTGTTTGACCATCAATAGTTTAGTGTGTGTTGTGTTTCTAGGTCTGTTGTTTATCAAATAATGTAATACTAATGCACGACTACAAGATTGAACAACAAACAAGTTCATACAACATATAACCAACGAGATCTGTGCCTTCAAAAATGTTGTCAGGTCTGTTCTTCATTTTCTGTGTTACCCAAAAATGAAGAACAGTTCGACCTGTCTGCTTTGGGCTTCCACAACTTGCTAATCTTGTGTTCTTTTTGTGATCTAAGAGTTTCAGTGTCTAGACAACATGTCAAAGAGTAGATATATTGTAAGGCCCAGAATTTTATGAAATAAAAGTATTCAATTTTTCTTATAATTACTATTCAGTAAATGGTTAAAGTGATAAAAGTTAAAGTTAAGGGTGATATATATAATTTTTTTCAAAATAAGCAAGTGGTTATAAAATATTCATTATTGTCGGGAAATATTCGTTTGGTCATGGAATATTCTTTACGCTTGTGGAATATTAAATGCGACGGCATAGCCCATTTAGGGGCCCCATAATGTAATAACTGTCGGATGAAGAAAACGACAAAAGGAGTTTTTATAAATAATAACGTAGAATTGTTATCGTTAACATCTGTTGGAATACCCTTGGGTAAAGTAAAATAATACGCGTTGTTGCATTGCAAAAGACACCAGTATTACACATATTTTTGAATTATTGACTCTTACGTGAAGAAGGCACTACTACTAATAATTGTTACAAAGAATTATTCTTTGCTCAATATTTTATTTTATTGATTCAATAATTGTTTGCGTTGATATTTTATATTCTTTGTTGTTTTAATAATTGTCACTACACAAGATTTTCCATTATCGAAGCAATAATTCATATTATCCGAATAATATTATTAGAAAACATTATTGGCAATGTCTAGAAAGTTCTGCCTAAGGAAATGTTTGGTCACCTAATCATACTTGAAGAAGGAGAAATCTTTATTGGAAAAGCCCCTCTTTCTTGGGAACTGCCTGGTTGTCATTATTGTGATTCTGTAATATTATTTGTGAATAATTAATTATTGATTAATATGATAAGGAAAATATTCATTTTATGTGGATATAGATGGAGAAAATTTTTAAAGTGACAATTGTTGAAAATTAATATTTTATCTTTTTCTGATAAAATAATTCGTTTAAATATATTATTTTAATAATATATTAACGGTGATATTTTTATAATGAATGTGCGATATGTGAGTATATGAGGAGGAAGAGTATTTTTGTGGCATTAAATGATTAACACATGTTTTGTGTGTCGGTGGACCCCATTTCTTGACTGAAATTTGATTATAGCCTGTAAAATCGTCCATTTATAAATTTTGGTTAATTTATGTTTGGAATTTGGAAAAACGTTCTTCTGCAAAGTTGTAGAGAATTGAATTTCCTAGAAAAACTTGCGAGATTCGAATTTTCTGACAAAATGGCTATTTATTATGAATTATTGAAGTTTCGAAGCTCCGAAATAATTAATTTTTGGAAGTTTAAAATAATTTAAATAAGAAAAACGTTTTTTGTGTTTGGTGGGCATCTTTAACATGTGTTAGGATGGCTGAGTTCAGATTCATGGAAGCGTAGAAAGATGTGAAAAATAATTAATATTAATTTATTAAATTTTCTGCTTTTGGTGTTCTAAGCATTTTTCTATAAATAGAGAGTTTAGGTTAGAATTGAAAATCACACCAGAAACTGAAGTTTTCTCTCTCTATATTATCGAGTGTATTCTTGTGAGTATTTTGAGTATACTTTGAGTATTGCTATACTGATGTGCAAGTTAGATTCTGCGTTATTCTAGTCAAGTCTTTGCTCTTTTGAGGTAAGGGATAGTAAAGGGATTTTTAAGGGTGATTATGTTTTTAGTTTTGTATTTTTCCTAACCTTCAAAAATTCTGAAAAATTTGAAATGATATTTTGATGAGTTTTGTAGATTGTGTCCAAAATGGCAATTTTGGATGTATAGATTAGGAGTTATTGATTTTATGAGAAAAGACTATTTTAAAAGTAATGCTTTATAACTCCTTGTGATTAACTCCAAAATTGATGAAATTTGTATTGGGAGTACATCTATATAATATCGAGATACTAGTATTAATTTCAAATTTTTGGACAAAAGTACAATTTATGATAAATGTTAAATATTCTATGGTTTTTGCCATGTGAAAATAGTAAATGAATTTTAAAAATTCGAGAAAAAATATATATTCAATATGGGACTATATTCTTCTAAATCCCGATGAGGTATATGCAGATTTTTGATGAGGATTTTGATTATTGGTGATGAAATCTTATTAGTTTGACATTTTAAGATGATTAAATGCATTTATTAGTAAAGTGTAAACAATTTAAATAAATTGTTTATAAGTTTAAGAAATGATTAAAATATTGTGGTAGTATTAATAATATTAGATTATGAGATTATTAAGTGATTTATAACATTTTGATTAAGGTGTTATGAGATCATTGATTTATGAATCTTACTCTTGAGATTAAATCTATATGTTTTGTTTATATTATTTTTATATAACATTCTTATAACCCTAATGATAATATTTCTCTTTGACTTGAGTGTAAAGATGGGTAGATTATTGGTATGATCGTGACTATAGGTTCTCTTTGGCGATGGTGCAAAAAAGTTGAATTGTTGGTAGTATGATCATGACCATTGAATTTATAATTGAATATTTTTAGCTTAAGTGCAAAGGTGAATTGATCAACATGGTTATAATTATTGTTATATAACTTCCGAAATGATTATGTATTTCTTTGATATATAAATATCTTTGGCTCGTAGTGCAAAGATGACTTGTTGATGAATATCTTAGCTTTGTAGTGCAAAGATGAATTATTGTTGAATATCTTTGGCCCGTAGTGCAAAGATGACTGTTGTTGAATATCTTTGGCTCAGAAGTGCAAAGATGACTTGTTGTTGAATATCTTTGGCATGTAGTGCAAAGATGAACTGATGATGAATATCTTTGTGTGACGCCCCCAAATAGGTATACATCACCCATTCTCGAGTTGTCAATACATGGTACGTAAACAACTACAACTTTATTATTACAATAGTAAAATCTGTGAGTTTGAATACAAATATTATCTTCTAGACAATATCTATACTCAAATAAATCCTCATCACATTTATTGATACATTATTTTACAAAATGGTGAGGACTACTAAACAACTCTTTCTAAAACCTTCATTCCATACCCCGACTGCGTACTCGCTATATTCTCGCCTCCGAGAAGAAAAATGGAACAAAAAGGAAAAAGGTGAGCTCAACTAGCCCAATAAAGAATAATATTATGACTAAGATAATATACAACAAATTATCGTTAGTCTTCAATAGGGAAAAATCTAATAGAATACAATAGACAACAAATTTTAAATCAATATTCGCAGCAGAAATAATAATTCATTAGAAGAGTTAAGTAGATAATGCAAACTACTATCTTCTATGTATGAATTTAAAAGTTCATCGTCTATCTTTTATCCCCCAGTAACATCAATCAATATACATCCGAATCAAATATTCATCTTTGCACTACTGTGCCAAAGATATTCATCGATTAGTCATGTTCATCTAAACACTGTTCATCTTTGCACTACGGGCCAAAGATATTCTTCGAATCATTCATCTTTGCACTACAAAATAAAGATATTCCATAATATCAACATTTAAGACTCAAGATTATGAAAAATATTTTTAAAGAAACGAATCCAAAGAAAGAAAATGACAAGGATTAAGGATTCGTACTTTGTTTTATCCATGTCCAACAATACCTCAAAAATAATCACAAGGGTGTAAAATTCAAGAATGATCAAAACATGGATACAATCAAAGCTAGTATCCATAGTAGATATTTTGGAAAAAAGAAGAAATTTTCATTTTTCATGAATAGTGTCGATTCGTGAATAGTACCAGATATCGTGAATAGTCAGATACGTGAATAGTAACTCAGACACCAAAAGTTCCAAATTTGATAAAAACTTCAGATCAATATTTCAACATAATGATATTGAAGAAATAATATCATTACGAAAAAAATAATATCCCTTACCTCGAAAGATCGCATTACTTAAAGTCAAAACACCTGGATATAGGCTATGACTTGGACTTGCACCGTATAACAATACTCAAAGTATACTCAAAATACTCACAAGAATACGCTCGATAATATAGAGAGAAAAACTTGGGTTCGTGTGATTTTCAATTCTAACCTAAGCACCTATTTATAGAAAATGCTTAGAACACCAAAGCGAAAATTTAATAAAATATTAATATATATATTAAAATTTCTCGCCAACCTTCTTAGATCTGATCTCACTCATTTTGCACATGTTGTAGCCTACAAAACAAACAAAAAACGCTTTTATTATTTAAAATATTTTAAACTTCCAAAATCAATTATTTGAGAGCTTGAACTTCAATAATTCATAATAAATAGCCCTTCTATCGGAAAATTCAATCACGCTGAATTTTTATAGAAAATTCAATTCTCAACAACTTTCCGTAAGAAAGTTTTTCCAAATTCCAAATGAAATTGAATCAAATCCACAAACGCGATTTTACAAGCTATAATCAAATTTCAATCAATAAATGGGGTCCACCGACATGTTTAACATGTTTTAAACATTTATTGCAAAAAAAATACTCATCCTCCTCGTATACTCATATATCCCACATTCGTTGTAAAAATATCACCATTATTATATTATTAAAATATAATAATATATTTATTTTATTAGAAAAGATAAAATTTCAATTTTTCAACAATTGTCACAATAAAAATTTCTCCATCTATATCCACATAAAATCAATATTTTTCTCATCATATGAATCAATAATTAATTATTCACAAATAATATTACGAATCACAATATTAACAACCAGTGCGCCTTCCCAGAAAGAGGGGGCTTTCCAATAAGAATTTCTCCTCATCATGCCAAGCAATTAGGTGACCAAACCTCTCCTTAGACAGAACTTTCTAGACATTGCCAATAATGTTATCTAATAATATTATTCAGATAATATGAATTATTGCTTCGATAATGAAAATACTTGTGTATGACAATTATTGAAACAACAAAGAATATAAAATATCAACGCAACAATTATTAATAAAAAAAGCTGAATAAGAATTATCGTAACCATTATTGAGTAGTGTCTTCTTACATAAGAATCAATAATTGGTGCAATACCGCAGCTACCGTGTGTTTTAACCAATTTAGTATTTTAACAAAGATTAATTGTAATAACTACGCCAAGTTATTTTTAACCAACTTATATTTGTCATTTTCTTCATCCAAAAGCTTTCACATTATGGGTCCCATACACGGTCATACTGTCGCATTTAATATTCCCCGACAAAGATGAAATATTCCACGACCAAACGAATATTCCCGACAACAATGAATATTTTATAACCACTTGCTTATTTTGAAATATTTATGTATTTTACCCATAACTATCCACATTAATCAAATCAACCCTTACTATTTCAAAATAATAAATAGAAAAATTAAATTTCATTAATAATAAGTTAGGGTCTTACAACCTCCCTCCTTATGAAATTTCGTCCTCGAAATTGACGTGCACGACACGGTGTTTCAAAAGGTGAGGATACCTCGCTTTCATTTCCGCTTTCCAATTCCCAGTCATTTCCTCTATAGCATGATTCCTCCACAAAACTTTAACTTGTGGTATGACCTTTGCGCGTAGGACATGCTCCTTCCTATCCAAGATCTTGACAGGTACCTCCTCATACGTTAAGTCTTCGGCTATTTTGTCCGGTTCTAATTCTATAACGTGGTTCGGGTCTTTCACATATTTACGAAGTATAGATATGTGAAACACATTATGAACACGAGACATACTTTGAGGTAACGCAAGTCTATAGGCTACATTTCCTACTCGGTCAAGAATTTGAAATGGACCAATAAATCGTGGATTGAGCTTTCCTCTCTTCCCAAATCTTGTAACTCCCTTCCATGGAGCAACACGCAATAATACATGATCCCCTACACTAAATTCCACGTCCTTTCGATGAAGATCCGCATAACTCTTTTGTCGATCTTGTGCCGTTTGTATACGTTGTCGAATCATTTGGATCTTTTCGGTAGTCATACGTATTTAAACTTTCGGTCCCAACAATGTTGCTTCACCCACCTCATCCCAACATATTGGAGAGCGACACTTTCGTCCATATAATGCTTCAAATGGAGCCATACCTATACTTGCCTGATAACTGTTGTTGTAAGAGAATTCTACCAATGGTAAATACTTATCCCAACTGCCCTTGAAGTCTAGGACACAGAGTCTTAATAAATCTTCAAGAGTTTGAATAGTCCTCTCGATTGTCCGTCTGCTTTGGGGATGGTATGCCAACTAAATCGCAAATCTGTGCCCATAGCTTTTTGAAAGCTAACCCAAAATCTTGAAGTGAATCTTGGGTCACGATCCAAACTATGGATATCTTGGCATGCCATGCAACCTTACAATCTCATTCACGTACATACTAGCAAGACGTTCAAGGAATAAGTCTCCGTGATCGGCAAGAAATGAGCGACTTGGTTAATCTATCAACAATAACCCAAATAGCATTGATGCCTTGAGAAACCGTAGGGAAGACCCGTAACGAAATCCATGGTAATGTGTTCCCACTTCCATTTCGAATCTCAAGTGGTTGCAACGGACCCTTAGGTACTAGATGCTCCGCCTTTACATCGTTGGCAAGTTAAACACATCGAGATAAACTTTGCAATCTCTCTCTTCATATTGTTCCACCAAAATGTATGTCAAAGATCACGGTACATTTTAGTACTTCCGTGGATGGATTGCAAATGGTGTATTGTGTGCCTCCATCATAATCTTGTACTTCAAATCGTAGTCGTTAGGGACACAAAGTCTAGAGTGGACTCAAGTATCCCTTCTTCATCAATTCTCGCTCCTAATAGCTCCTTCTTGTACTTTCTTCTTCATACGCATCACCCGCCTGGTGGCTTGAGCAACCTTAACTTTTTCTATTAAAGTTGGCTCTATGTCGTATACTTGACATCATCGCACTTTCGTTCCTCGCATATATGATCTTCTACTCAACGCGTCATTTACCACGTTCGCTTTTTCGGGATGGTATTGAATAGTGTGGTCGTAGTCTTTCAATAGCTCGAGCCAACGTCATTGCCGCGTGTTGAGTTCTTTTGAGTGAAGAAATATTTAAGGCTTTTATGGTCCGAATATATCTCCACTTTCTCCCATATAGATAGTGCCTCCATATCTTTAGCGCTGAAACGATCACGCTAACTCTAGATCATGAGTAGGATAATTCCTCTCATACTCTTTAAGTTGTCGCGAGGCATAGGCTATGACTTTCCCACGTTGCATGAGAACACATCCTAACCCTTTGCTCAAGCATCATTGAGATAACAAATCCATCCGAACCAGATGGTATTGTTAGAACAGTCTTAAAATAAGTCTCCTCTTAAGCTCTTGGAAACTTTTCTCGCATTCTTCGCTCCAAACGAATTTTGTATCTTTTCGAGTCACCGAAGTTAATGGAGTAGCGATTCGAGAAAATCCTTCCACTAATCTCCGATAATAACCAATTAAGCCCAAAAGCTACGTACTTCACCACCGACTTCGGTTGCTGTCTAACTTTGTATTGCTTCAATCTTCACGGATCCACGGATACTCCATGTTTTGACACCACGTGCCCAAGAAATGCTACTTCCTCGCTTCAAAACTCGCATTTCTTCAATTTGGCATATAGTTGGTTTTCACGAAGCCTTTGGAGTACCAACTTCAAATGGTGCTCATGATCTTCACGGCTTTTGGAATATATGAGGATGTCATCAATAAAGACAACAACGAATTGATCCAAATATTCCTTGAATACTCGGTTCATCATATCCATGAAAGCCAGCAGAGCATTATTAGTTAGTCCGAAAGACATGACTAAGAATTCATAATGCCCATACCGAGTTCTCAAGGCGCTTTGAATATCCTCTCGCTAATCTTCACCGATGATATCCGTAATCGAAGATCGATTTTTGAAAAGAATTGTGCCCTCAGAATCGGTCAAACAAGTCATCAATACGAGGTAGAGGATACCTATTCTTGATGGTGACATGGTTCAATTCCGATAGTCAATACAAAGTCGCATACTCCCGCTTTTTCTTCTTTACTGAATAAAATAGAGCACCCCAAGGAGATGTACTAGGATGAATGAAACCGATGTCCAACAATTCCTCAGTAGTTGGACCTTTAACTCCTGAAGTTCAATAGGAGCCATTCGATATGGGGTTTTAGAAATGGGCTTTGTACCGTGTTCAAGATCAATAAAGAATTCAACTTCACGCTCGGGGGGTAGACCGGAAGTTCTTCAGAAAATCGTCGAAAGTCAATAACAACAGAATATTATTCAAATTTGACGTGTCTTTATTCAAATCCATAACATGGGCTAAGAAAGCTTGACATCCGCTTTTCAATAAACGAATAGCTTTATGATTAAATATGACAAAGTGATTGATTTTAATGGTTTAGTTGCTTGAATTGTATAACAGTCAAGGTTAGGAATATGAAAACTAACAACCTTACGAAAACAATCAATCTTGGCATGATGAGTAGTTAACCAATCAATCCCTAAAATCACATCAAAAGCAAGTATCTTTAAAGAGATAAGGTCAACAGTAAGGTAATGGTGCCAACTTGAATCAAACAAGATTTATAAACAATTGGATGTGATGAAAGTTTCTCCTAACGGAGTTTCCACAGATAGGTCAAAGTCTAATTTCTCCGAGTCAAGTTTAAACGTTGAGCACAAGCGAGAGAGATAAATGAATGGGTAGCACCAAGATCAAGTAAGGTATAAACTTCAGAAGAATTTATAAATAGCTTACCCGTGATCACCTCGTTTGGGTTCCTCGCATTTTGACCACCACAACAAACGCTCTTCCCTAATCGTTGACTTTGACTTTTACGGGATGATCTTTTGAGTCACCGTCCCCATTGAACTAGGTTTCGCCACTGTATAATCTCGGCGATATGTCCTTCCTTTCCATAATTATAGCATACCTTGATCTGTTGTGGGCGCTTTGACCGATATGTCCCTCTTTCCGCATTTATAGCATATGACCGGTGGTCGTTCTCCTCCCTTAGAACCAGCTTGTCACGCAGACTGCTGCCTTCACATAATGGTCGTTAAAATCTCCTCTTTAAAATCTCCTCCCCGACTCGCTTCTTCTATTTTCATGGCCATGATTACCACCAGTGTGGTTACCATTTTGTCCGTCTGCTTTCTTTCTCCGCCGGTTATCATTATTACGCTGATCGCTATCTCTCGTACGATCCTCGGTTATGGTCCCTCGGTTGAATATACTCGTTATCTCGCTTCTAACAATTGAGCCTCATTAACAACATCTGAATAGAGAGAAAATTATGAGAAATGAGATACTTGACGTATCTTAGGGTTTCAAACCTCTAAGAAACATTCACGTCATACGCCCTCATTCTCCACCAAATGAGGTGCAAACTCGGATAACTCTGCAAACTTTGCCTCGCATCGAGACACCGCCATGTTGTTCTCGCTCCATCTAATAAACTCCACTTCCTTCATATACGACGAACACTTTCAGAAAGTATTTGTCATTAAATAGTTTCTGAAATGTCTCCCAAGACATGCTTTGAAAAGGGTCCGGATGGGTACGCTTCACGAGACTCCCACCAAAGAGTCCGCCTCGCCACGGAACATAAAGGTGGCAAATGGAACCTTCGTTTCTCCGTGCATCCCAAGACATCGAATATCTTGGTAATTTTCTTGACCCATGTTTCCGCCATGATCGGATCCGCTTTCCTTAAATTCGTGGTCCCAACTCTTTGAATCGCTTGGTCGTGACAACCCGTGAATTGCTATCATTTCCTCCTCAGATTTTGAACACGAAGTCTCCTCAATCGATTTTGCATGAATCGCAAAAAGCTTCTAAACATCCCCTCATTCATCATCTCGCTTTCAAGGTGTTGTTCACAGGGAGGAACATTGCCAACTGTTGCACGCTCTCTCCTCGTTGGTGAGTACAGCGCCTCCACGGTCTCATTTCCATTGTTAATATTCTCGACGACATTCTCAAATACCGCCATAAAACAAGGGTTAATTAAGGAAATCAATATATCACAAAATATCCCTATATACTTGACCAACTAACAAATAAGCTTAGGTAGGACACACTAGCTAAGGATTTACTCGCCTCTCCCTCCTAGTTCTATTCCCCGATCTCCGCCAGAGATCATATCCTAAGCTCGATACCAACCGTGGCGCCCCCAAAATAGGTATACATCACCCATTCTGAGTTGTCAATACATGGTATGAAACAACTACAACTTTATTATTACAATAAGAAAAGCTGTGAGTTTGAATACAAATATTATCTTCTAGACAATATCTATACTCAAATAAATCCTCATCACATTTATTGATACATTATTTTACAAAATGGTGAGGACTACTAAACAACTCTTTCTAAAACCTTCATTCCATACCCCGACTCGTACTTCGCTATATTCTCGCCTCCCGAGAAGAAAAAATGGAACAAAAAGGAAAAAGGGTGAGCTCAACTAGCCCAAAGAAAGAATATTATGACTAAGATAATATACAACAAATTATCATTAATCTTCAACAGGAAAAATCTAATAGAATACAATAGACAACAAATTTTAAATCAATATTCGCAGTGAGAAATAATAATTCATTAGAAGAGTTAAGTAGAGAATGCAAACTACTATCTTCTATGTATGAATTTAAAAGTTCATCGCTCATCTTTTATCCTCAGTAACATCAATCAATATACATCCGGAATCAAATATTCATCTTTGCACTACAGCCAAAGATATTCATCACCGTCATGTTCATCTAAACACTGCTCATCTTTAAGCTTACGGGCCAAAGATATTCTTCGAAATCATTCATCTTTGCACTACAGCCAAAGATATTCCATAATATCATCATTTAAGACCAAGATTATGAAAATATTTTTAAAGAAACGAATCCAAAGAAAAGAAAATGACACAAGGATTAAGGATTCAGACTTTGTTTTATCCATGTCCAACAATACCTCAAAAATAATCACAAAGTGTGTAAAATTCAAGAATGATCAAAACATGGATACAATCAAAGCTAGTATCCATAGTAGATATTTTGGACAAAAAGAAGAAATTTTCATTTTTGATGAATAGTCTCAGTATTCGTGAATAGTATCAGATATCGTGAATAATGCCGATATCGTGAATAAGTAACTCCAACACCAAAAGTTCCAAATTTGATAAAAACTTCAGATCAATATTTCAACATAATGATATTGAAGAAATAATATCATTACGAAAAAAATAATATCCATTACCTCGAAAGATCAAGACTTCTAAATTTGAAACACCGGATATAAAGCTATGACTTGGACTTGCACCGTATAACAATACTCAAAGTATACTCAAAATACTCACAAGAATACGCCGATAATATAGAGAGAAAACTTCGATTTCGGTGTGATTTTCAATTCTAACCTAAGCACCCTATTTATAGGAAAATGCTTAGAACACCAAAGCGTAAAATTTAATAAAATATTAATATATATATTAAAATTTCTACGCCTAACCTTCTTAGATCTGATCTCAGCTCATTTTGCACATGTTGTAGCCCACAAAACAAACAAAAACGTTTTTATTATTTAAAATATTTTAAACTTCCAAAAATCAATTATTTGAGCTTCTAACTTCAATAATTCATAATAAATAGCCCTTCTATCGTAAAATTCAATCTCATGAATTTTTATAGAAAATTCAATTCTCTACAACGTTGCGTAAGAAAGTTTTTCCAAATTCCAAATGAAAATTGACCAAAATCTACAAACGGCGATTTTACAAGCTATAATCAAATTTCAAATCAATAAATGGGGTCCACCAGAGCATGTTTAACATGTTTTAAACATTTATTGCAACAAAAATACTCATCCTCCTCAGATACTCATATATCCCACATTCGTTGTAAAAATATCACCATTATTATATTATTAAAATATAATAATATATTTATTTTATCGTAAAAAGATAAAATTTCAATTTTTCAACAATTGTCACAATAAAAATTTTCTCCATCTATATCCACATAAAATCAATATTTTCTCATCATATGAATCAATAATTAATTATTCACAAATAATATTACGAATCACAATATTAACAACCAGTGCCCTCAGAAAGAGGGGGCTTTCCAATAAGAATTTCTCCTTCTTGGCGCAATTATTAGGTGACCAAACCTCTCCTGTAGATGTAACTTTCTAGACATTGCCAATAATGTTATCTAATAATATTATTCAGATAATATGAATTATTGCTTCGATAATGAAAAATCTTTCGTGTAATGACAATTATTGAAACAACAAAGAATATAAAATATCAACGCAACAATTATTAATAAAATATCTTGAGAATTAATTCACGAACCATTATCGAGTAGTGCCTTCTTACGTAAGAATCAATAATTGGTGCAATACCGTGTGCTACTTGTGTTTTAACCACCGAGTATTTTAACAAAGATAAATTGAATAACTACGCCAAGTTATTTTTAACCAACTTATATTTGTCGCTTTTCTTCATCCAATCGCTTTTCTATGGGGCCCACATATGGTCATGCTACGTCGCATTTAATATTCCCCGACAAAGATTTAATATTCCACGACCAAACGAATATTCCCCGACAACAATGAATATTTTATAACCACTTGCTTATTTTGAAATATTTGCGTATTTTACCCATAACTATCCACATTAATCAAATCAACCCTTACTATTTCAAAATAATAAATAGAGAAAATTAAATTTCATTAATAATAAGTTGGGGTCTTACACTTTGGCCATGGTGCAAAGATGAATTTATTAGTATGATTATGAACAGGAACTGTGATTTGGTATAACCATGATCTTTGATGTTTCAGGTAAAGACAGGTGATGAAATTATCTTCGTCCTGGATAAGAAGAGGAATTTAGAACAACAATTATGATTATGAGTTATACATGTGATTGTGGACAAGAATTATTGATTGATGTTACATGGATAAAACATTGCTGGTGGACTTTTAACATGGAGAAGATAATAGATTTTATGGTCTATTTGACTCTTCTAATGGATTGCTCATTCCGCTGCAACTATGGTTGAAAAGTTTTATCATCTACCATATGTTCTAAATCTCTGATTTATTACTAATGAAGACTATTGATAATTTATTTATCTTTAGTCATAATATTCTTTACTGAGCTAGTTGTGCTCACCCTTTTGTTTCACAATTCCTTTCAGGTAATAAAAGTGTAGCTGGGTCGAGCGGGGGATAGCCAGGGAATAGAGTGGTGGTCTATAGATGTTGAGGGTGAGGTGAATTTAACTTTGGAAGGGTGTTTTGTCACTATCATACAAGATGTCTAATGACATACAAACTCGTGTTATCATAAGACAAGGTTGTGCACATCCACTTCTTTGAGTATATTTACAAGCACTACCTATATAATCTTGGTGTTTGTTTGGAGTATAATACCCAATTAGAGACAAAGGAGATAATGATATGTCAAGAAAGACTCACTATTGGGAAGAATATGATAGTAATCTTCTCGCTTTTCTTTGGGGTCTATTAATTGAACCAAGGATAATTCTGTGGCCATATGATATCTACCATAACCTAAAAGCATGGCCTCCCATGTACGAAGGTTTCCTTGAGCACTTCCCAAAGATTCTAATTTCTAAAACAGCTTTTGACTATACCTTTATGTAAGGTGTGTCATTGTGACGTACTTCTGATTGGTATATATTTGTATCCAAACTCACAAAGATATGTGTTGTTGTATTTTGCACGACAATTGTTGTAATAAAGTTGTAGTTATTTTCCGTACCATATATTTGGAGACTCAGAATGGGTTGGATGGAATGGACCTATTTTGGGGTCGTTACATTTGGTATCAGAGCTTAGGGATATGATATCTGGCGGAGATCGGGATTAGAACTAGGAGGGAAGAGATGAGTAAATCCTTCGCTAGTGTGTCCTACCTAAGCTTATTTGTTGATCAGTCATAATATCGGGATATTATGTGATATGTTAATTTGTTAAATTAACCCTTGTTTTGAAGCTGTATTCTAGAATGATATCTGAAATACATGAGATGAGCAATGGAGAAATCATGATGACAGGGGAGATATAATCTGAAATGAAAGAAAGGTATTCTCAACTCTTTGAAATACCAGGTACGTAAATTTCGGGGACGAAATTTCATAAGGAGGGGAGATTGTAAGGCCCCGAATTTTATGAAATAAAAGTATTCAATTTTTCTTATAATTACTATTCAGTAAATGGTTAAAGTGATAAAAGTTAAAGTTAAGGGTGATATATATAATTTTTTTCAAAATAAGCAAGTGGTTATAAAATATTCATTATTGTCGTGAAATATTCGTTTGGTCGTGGAATATTCTTTCGGCACGGAATATTCGTATTACTACGTAGCAAACCATTTGTTAGGCCCCATAATGTAATAATTGTTTGATGAAGAAAACGACAAAAGGGAGTTTTATAAATAACAACGTAATTATTATCGTTAACATTTGCTGGAATACCCGTGGGTAAAGTAAAGTAATACGTCGTTGTTGCAAATTAGACACAGACAGATTGCACATTATTTTTTGAATTATTGACTCTTACGTAAGAAGGCACAACTCAATAATTGTTACGATAATTACAGATTCAATATTTTATTTTATTGATTCAATAATTGCTTTAACGTTGATATTTTATATTATCTGTTGTTTTAATAATTGTCACTACACAAGATTTTCCATTATCGAAGCTAATAATTCATATTATCCTGAATAATATTATTAGAAAACATTATTGGCAATGTCTAGAAAGTTCTGCATCTAAGAGAGGTTTGGTCACCTAATTGCATGGCCAAGAAGGAGAAATCTTTATTGAAAGCCCTCTTCCGGAACCGCCTGGTTGTCATTATTGTGATTCTGTAATATTATTTGTGAATAATTAATTATTGATTAATATGCTAAGGAAAATATTTATTTTATGTAGATATAGATGGAGAAAATTTTAAAGTGACAATTGTTGAAATTAATATTTTATCTTTTTCGATAAAATAATTCGTTTAAATATATTATTTTAATAATATATTAACTAGTGATATTTTTATAATGAATGTGCGATATGTGAGTATATGAGGAGGAAGAGTATTTTGTGGCATTAAATGATTAACACATGTTTTGTGTGTCGGTGGACCCCATTTCTTGACCGAAATTTGATTATAAATTTGTAAAATCGCCCATTTGTGAATTTCTTGGCCAATTTATGTTTGGAATTTGGAAAACGTTCTTCCGCAAAGTTGTAGAGAATTGAATTTCCTATAAAACTTTCGAGATTCAAATTTTCCGACAAAATGGCTATTTATTATGAATTATTGAAGTTTCAAGTTCAAATAATTAATTTTGGAAGTTTAAAATAATTTAAATAAGAAAAACGCTTGTGTTTGGTGGGCATCTTTAACATGTGTTAGGATGGCTGAGTTCAGATTCATGGAAGTATAGAAAGATGTGGAAAATAATTAATATTAATTTATTAAATTTTCTGCTTTGGTGTTCTAAGCATTTTCCTATAAATAGAGAGTTTAGGTTAGAATTGAAAATCACACCAGAAACTGAAGTTTTCTCTCTCTATATTATCGAGCGTATTCTTGTGAGTATTTTGAGTATACTTTGAGTATTGTTATACGGTGCATGTTTGTTCAGCGTTATTCTAGTCAGAAGTACTGCTCTTTTGAGGTAAGGGATAGTAAGGAATTTTTAAGGGTGATTATGTTTTTTAGTTTTGTATTTTTCCGAACCTTCAAAAATTCTGGAAAAATTTGAAATGATATTTTGATGAGTTTTGTAGATTGTGTCCAAAAATGGAAATTTTTGGATGTATAGATTAGGAGTCATAGATTTTATGAGAAAAAACTATTTTAAAAGTAATCTGCTTATAACTCCTTGTGATTAACTCCAAAATTGATGAAATTTGTATTGGGAGTACATCTATATAATATCAAGATACCAAATTAATTTCAGAATTTTTGGACAAAAGTACAATTTATGATAAATGTTTAAATATTCTTGGTTTTGACCGTGTGAAAAATAGTAAATGAATTTTAAAAATTACGAGAAAAAATATATATTCAATATGGGACTATATTCTTCTAAATCCCGAAAATAAATATTTTTGGAACCGATTTGGTATTTTCATGAAAATGTTCTAGTTATGAGTAAATGAATTAAATACGTTATGTGGAGTAAGAAAATTTGAAAATAGGATTTTATGGCTTAAGAATCCTATATGAGGTATATGCATTTTTGATGAGGATTTTGATTATTGGTGATGAAATCTTATTAGTTTGACATTTTAAGATGATTAAATGCATTTATTAGTAAAGTGTAAACAATTTAAATAAATTGTTTATAAGTTTAAGAAATGATTAAAATATTGTGGTAGTATTAATAATATTAGATTATGAGATTATTAAGTGATTTATAACATTTTGATTAAGGTGTTATGAGATCATTGATTTATGAATCTTACTCTTGAGATTAAATCAATATGTTTTGATTATATTGTTTTTATATAACATTCTTATAACCCTAATGATAATATTTCTCTTTGACTTGAGTGTAAAGATGGGTAGATTATTGGTATGATCATGACTATAGGTTCTCTTTGGCCAGTAGTGCAAAAGTTGAATTGTTGACTGGTATGATCATGACCAATGAATTTACAATTGAATATTTTTAGCTTAAGTGCAAAGGTGAATTGATCAACATGGTTATAATTATTGTTATATAACTTTTGAAATGATTATGTATTTCTTTGATATATAAATATCTTTGGCTCGTAGTGCAAAGATGACTTGTTGATGAATATCTTAGCTTTGTAGTGCAAAAAGATGAATTATTGTTGAATATCTTTGGCCCGTGAGTGCAAAGATGACTTTGTTGTTGAATATCTTTGCTCAGTAGTGCAAAGATGACTTGTTATTGAATATCTTTGGCATGTAGTGCAAAGATGAACTGTTGATGAATATCTTTGGCCGTGGTGCAAAGATGAATTTATTAGTATGATTATGAACAGGAACTGTGATTTGGTATAACCATGATCTTTAATGTTTCAGGTAAAGACAGGTGATGAAATTATCTTCGTCCTGGATAAGAAGAAGAATTTTGAACTACAATTATGATTATGAGTTATACATGTGATTGTGGACAGGAATTATTGATTGATGTTACATGGATAAAACATTGCTGGTGGACTTTTAACATGGAGAAGATAATAGATTTTATGGTCTATTTGACTCTTCTAATGGATTGCTCATTCACCGCAACTATGGTTTGAAAAGTTTTATCATCTACCATATGTTCTAAATCTACGATTTATTCTCGATGAAGACTATTGATAATTTATTTATCTTTAGTCATAATATTCTTTATTGAGCTAGTTGTGCTCACCCCTTTTGTTTCACAATTCATTTCGTGTAATAAAGTGTGTAGTCGGGTCGAGCGGGGGATAGCCAGGGAATAGAGTGGTGGTCTATAGATGTTGAGGGTGAGGTGAATTTAACTTTGGAAGGGTGTTTTGTCACTATCATACAAGATGTCTAATGACATACAAACTCGTGTTATCATAAGACAAGGTTGTGCATATCCACTTGCTGAGTATATTTACAAGCACTACCTATATAATCTTGGTGTTTGTTTGGAGTATAATACCCAATTAGAGACAGTGGAGATAATGATATGTCAAGAAAGACTCACTATTGGGAAGAATATGATAGTAATCTTCTCGTTTTTCTTTGGGGGTCTATTAGGTCAACCAAGGATAATTCTGTGGCCATATGATATCTACCATAACCTAAAAGCACTACCTCCCATGTATACGAAGGTTTCCTTGAGCACTTCCCAAAGATTCTAATTTCTAAAAAAGCTTTTGACTATACCTTTATGTAAGGTGTCATTGTGACGTACACTGATTGGTATATATTTGTATCCAAACTCACAAAGATACGTGTGTTGTTGTATTTTGCACGACAATTGTTGTAATAAAGTTGTAGTTATTTTCCGTACCATATATTTGGCGACTCAGAATGGGTTGGATGGAATGGACCTATTTTGGGGTCGTTACATATATCACAAAAAAATAACTAAAACAACAACATAATACCAAGATCTTGTCCGGTCAAACATTGTCAGAAACCAGACTCATGAACTTTCTGGGTTAGCCAGAAAGTTCATCCGTGGACTTTCTGCCTAGTTTGACCATCCTTCAATTCACATACGTTTGTGATAAAAGCTATCTAAGAGTATTAACCTGTAGAATAACTACTATACTATAAGTTTAATGCAACAAAAGAATCAAAACATACACACACTGACAGATCTGGTCTAATCAAAACGTTGTCAAGTTGGTAAAATAGTCAAGCTTCGGGTTACTCGTAAACACCTACATACGGCTTCGGCCAACGTGGTTTGACCACGATTAATTTTCAATCGGTTCATGTTCTGACTTTGATTCCACTTGCAGAATAAAGAACACATTCACTACTACAAGTATAAACCTTCAAAACACAAAAATCATAATCAGGCTGAGATTTACAGCCTCTGACATTTGATGTCAGACCACAAAATAAAATTTTTCCAGATTTGACAAATCTTCAAATCCGAGCCTCTAGATGTTATGGATCTAACATCTAGCAACCCAGATCATCATTATATACCCTATACAACATATTTTAACAATCAAATATAACATCTAACAACCGAAATTTGGACAGATTTTGAATTAGGGTTTAATACCCTTTATGAACAATTGATGATTCTGTGCTGATGATATGTTATTGTTGATCGTGGGGCTGTTCTTAGAGACTGAGGAACTTATGAAATTCGTGGCTTTAGGTGAGAGAGAGACTTGGATGTGGAAGGTGATCAAATGAGCAATAAATGACATTTTCTCTCTATTGGATCTATATATATATGTGCTAGATGCAATGTATGGCTGGTGTATTAGTTGATATGAAAAGATTTTGGCACATGGGATATCTAGGGTTGGTAAACAACCCAAATTATGGCAAGATTTGCAAGCAAGCTCAATTAAATAAATCCAAAAATGCTATTTTTGTAATTTAACAATGTAATTAAGGGTATTCTTGTCCATGGTACTTGAATCTAGGTTTTAATCACTAGATTTTAAACCTTAAGGTTTCCCAAATAATTTCTAGGGTTTGAACAATTAAAACTAAAGTTTAATAAAATTTTAATTATAACTTACTAATTAAAAATTAGGGTTTTAATAGAAAATTAGGGTTTTTAAAATATCTTAGGGTTTTCAAAATAATAATAATTAATTAGGGTTTTTAGATCATAATTAGGGTTTACCTAAATAATCAAATCATTATATAATACATATCATAAAATATATAACACGCTTAAATAAACGCCTTAAACCCACAATTGATTTTAAAATTAGGGTTTAGCCAAATAATATTAGGGTTTTAAAATTAAACACCATAATTGACCAATCATCATTAATACGCATAAACAAAGACATATTTATAGCACTCGAAAATTCAAAATATAATTAATATTATATTATTAGTCTCATACCTTGACAATAATCGAAAATTAGGGTTTGGATTCCATATCCCGATTATTCTTTCATATTTAACCTTAATAATTAAGGTAAAATAATTAACTTAATAATCAGTACTAATATTCATATAATAAAATAATTATTATATTTATTCTAAAATCACTCCATATATTATTTAAATAATATATGATTATATTTTCATGGAAAATAATTAATAAAAACATTTCTACCGTAAAAGTAATTATTATAAGAATATACTTTTATAATAATCAATAATTCTAAAATAAAATTATTTGTAAATATTCATGTAATAAATATATTTTTATTTACCACATAAATACGTATACACAATATCTTGTACAAATCCTCATCTTTAAAATAAAATAAAAATTTATACGCAAAATTTCTTATTTATTTATATAGAAAATATCGGGTTGTTACTTTCACCATCCCTTATAAAGATTCCGTCCCTGGAATCACCGTTTTAAAAACCTACACATATACTAGGGTACATAGCATACACAATCTTTGCAAGTAGATCTCGATCATAATTTGATCGAACTGATCTTTAACTATACACATAAAGCTTGTCTTTCTGATTAAACGGAAATTTGATTTCTAAAAGAACTCAAATTCCTCCCTCAAAATTTCTTTATAGAATAATTTACTATATATATGAAAATCATGTATAATAAAATAAAAGTTGTATGAATAATACCTGGAGTTCCAGTGCCAGCTGCTGCCGTATCTTGGACTGTCATGTTGTAGACCCTTGTTGTTGATTTAGTTGGCTTGCTCGATGACGTAGGTCCCGTGATTGCTAAAGTTCCGCTTCCAGCGCCAGTATTCACACTACCTGCCTCCACCCTCCTTTTTGGACAATCCTTCACCCTGTGCTCAGTCGATCCGCATATAAAACATCCACTGTTCATTCTAGGATTGGGGCAGTTGGGAGAGATATGGCCCTCCGCCCGCATTTATAACAAACAAACTTCCCCTTCAAACACTCCCCGAGTGGTTCTTCCCACAATTCTTACACGGCACCATTTGCTTCTTAACACCTTATTGCTTTATCTGTACACTTCCGAAACTGTTCACCTTCCTCTTGCTATCTCCACTCCTGCTCCCACTATTAATTCCTACCTTCCCAGCTCCTTCTACCTAGCCTTTGTTCTTTCTCTCCTTATTGTAGAGGCTCATGGCCTCACTTCCCTCCTCAGCTATAATCGCCTTCTCCATGAGTGCTGCAAATGTAGGAATCTGTAACACTGCCACCTTGTTGTAGAGCCAGGGTTTCAATCCCAGCTCAAACCTTCTCGTTTTCCTAGTCTCCGTATCTACTTGATGCGGGGCAAACCTAGCTAACTCATTGCATTTGGCGGCGTATTCTGACACCGTCATATTCTCCTGTTTCAACTCTAAAAATCTCACCTCCATCCTCGCCTGCATACTAGGTGAAGAATAGTTTTCAAAAAACAAAGTTTTAAATCTATCCCATGTGACTACACCTTCTCCTTCCCTTGCTTGATTCGCTTCCCACCAAAAATTTGCCTCACCTTTCATCATGTAGGTGGCAAAAGCGGTCTTTTGCCCCTCATCTACCCTAGCTACCACGAATGCTTTCTCAATCTCCTTGACCCAAGTTTGGGCTTCAACAAAGTCAGTCGTACCTTTGAATTCCGGCTGTCCTACAGCCTTAAAGTCTTTGAAATTTGCTAAACGGTTATCCAGCTGGTTCCCACCGAATGGTATTCCTTGCTGCATAGCTTGTGCTACCATGTTTGCAAAGTGCTGCATTGGGTCTGCTTGTTGTTGTCCCTCAACGTTGTTGACAGATTCTTCTGCCATTTGGTTGCGTGTTCGACGTCTTGGCGGCATTATTTGGTTAAGTAAAATCATAAATTTAACTTACATTCTAAATCTTATCGCATAAGATGAGTATATTAAACTCGTTTCATTACTCAAACATAGGTTCATATTCATTCAACGAATATTTTACATAACATAACACATAATGCTTTAAACATCATTCATCCCTTTGTGACTACAAAAGTCAGGATTTACAGTCTTGACTTAATACAAAAGTTTTAGAATATAACCTTACACAAACATACTAAGCACACATATTACATTAAACACACCTACACAACAGAACCTATACTACCTATTTATTACACCTTTTTCTTGGACACCTCTCTCTCTTTGATGACCTTCTATCCCACGTATAAAACATGCTCCTTTTTTTTAGTCAGGACAATACAGAGTGGTATGTCCCTCATAGCCGCAAAGATAACATATTCTTTTCCATTTCTTCTTATTGGATTTTCCTAAGTCATGGTCTTCTATCTTTCTTTTTCCCTTCTTGTCGAGTCGCATTACGATGTGTTACTTGTGGCTCCCCATCCCACCAATTGGATCTTAAGCTTATCTTGTCCTTCCATTATTTCTATTAATGCTTGACGCAACTGACTATTCAACAGCTTTTCTATCTCCCACAGCCTTTCCAGAGAAGAAACCTTGTTCCTCAGATCCTGCACCTCCGTTGATGCTTGATCAGCTTGAACTTTAGTGTCTGAATCGCTATCTGTTAGCTCCACCATCTCCGGATCTGGTACTACGTTTTCTACAATAACCACATCGTCTGAGTTGTTTTCATTGTGAGCCTTTATTTCAGCTACCGGCTTCGATATCAGCTTGGGTGTATGGGTTTGATCCTTCTTCATACTATAAGCATATAACAAGCCTTTTCCACCAGACATCTACACACATATAAATTATCCTGATTAGCATATAGTATATATGCACAGCAAATAATTATTTTATATAAGTTATCTTTTATTTTATTTGACGATGAACTTAGTCAATTCATCTCTTTTTAAACTCTATATGAGTTATTTATATTTTCAACATTTCCCTCTGTTCTAAGGTTATAGCCTAAGGTCTAACCCACCTATGGTTTTTAACCCTAAGCTCTGATATCAACCTGTAAGGCCCCCAAATTCGGGTACTTGAAACCCGAACTCGGTGCTTGACGATACCATTTCTATAAGCGGAAAAATACTAATAATAATAATAATAATATAAAATTCAATCTTAATTTACATAATTATCAAAGTCTAGCTCCCAAGTACGTAACCTTTAAACATTCATTACAACACGTGATATATAATTTAATATCATTGTCTTACTAAAGTTAACTATTACATAAGATAACGATCTCATTCATTCAAAGAACCTTTCCTTTTCCTTGTTCTTAGCAGAGCTCTCTCGGTCGCTCACACTTAGTCGAAAAACATTTAAATTAAACAAGGATGAGCATTTGAGTGCACAACAAGTAATAACAATTATATATATAAGTCGAAAAATTTAAATGTTTTCTTTATACTACCCTTCTACAACAATTTCAATAGTTATGAAGTAACTTCACTAATGATAATAATATATCAATTCTATACCAAATCTTTGAAACTACGTATCGACTATAAATAGGGTTTAGGTGACATGCTATGAACATTGTTTTCAATTTTCAAATAGGTTAAATGAAATTCATCCGCCAACCATCATAACTTACGGCACGGGGTGATCAACCCGTTATGCCTCGCATTGATCAATACTACGTTACGAAGAACGAGGTATCGTTCACTCACTCCCCACCTGGGCGCATAAAAAAGTTTCCGTGTAGGGATGTTCATACTTGTCCGGGTTTCAAATCAAAGGTTTTATCTTGTTCAACAATAATCTATAATTCAACAAATATGTATACGGGTAATCGACAAAGGTATATCAACATGTGATTAAATATAATGATTATCCAAGTGGGGACACTTGTATAATCATTTATAGAAATTAACGTAATGTAATATATATATATCTCAATTATCATATACTAACATGTTGATATTCAATGAGCGTATATATATATAAGGTTAATAATGCATACAAGAATAATATAGTTTAGAAACATTCTTACTCATGTCCATTGCATAAAAGAAAATGCAAAGGTTAGATATCACTCGATGCTACCGCTTATAATTTGTAATTTAGACTTATCTTTTATCTCATGACCTATCATTAATAAGATCGTTCGCTTCGATTAGAATAACATACTATAACACATAACACTTCTTAATGCAACAAAAGACATAACCTAATCACATTATTACACATGTTTAATAACCATTGAATCACAAATAATCACTTATATCTAATCTATTTATCTAAGTCCAGATCAATTTTCAAACATGCTTGATGTAAAAGCGGTTTTTTTATCGGTAATTATCGAGTCTAAGACTCTATTCGTAACTTAATATCGATTACCAAACTATTTTTAAACGACTTATAATAATTTTAAAATATTTATTATAATTTATCATGAATTTTCAAACATCGGAATCATTATTAAATGATTTAAATATTACATAATTCAATTATTATTAATATTTAATTAATATTAAACTATTAATGAAATCATTTCCAAAATGTTTAAAGTTATTTATAATAACTTAAAATACTTTTAAAGTATTAATATTACCCTTAAATGATTTTTAAAACATTTAAAATCATTTTTAAATAATTATCATTAATATTAAAGTATTAATGTACTATTTATCAAAATATTTAAAAGTCATTAAGTATAACTTAAAATATTTTTAATTCATTTATATCCCTTTTTCAAGATTTTTAAATTAATAAAATCATTTATAAACTATTTATTTAATATAACTATTAAATAAATTTAATATCATTAATAATAAATTAATAATTATTAATATTAAATTATTAATGAAATTATCCTTTAAATATTAAAAGTTATGTTTTATAACTTAAAATATCTTTAAACACTTTATTTTCATTTAAAATAATTATTATAATATTAAAATCATTTTTAAACTTAATTATTTAATATAATTATTAAATAACTTTAATATCATTAATAATAATTAATTAATGAAATTTACCTTAAATATTAAAAGTTATATTTTATAACCTAAAATATTTTTAAATACCTTATTATTATTTAAAATGATTTTAATATAATAAAATCATTTTAATTAATTTATTTAATTCATTTAGTAAATAACTTAATTATCATTAATATTAATTTATTAATAAAATTTATCACAAAATATTAAAAGTCATTAAAAATAACTTAATATATTTTCTTATATCATAATATAATTTTAAATAATTTTTCATGTATTAAAATCATTTTAAATAATTTATTTAGAATTATAATTAAATAAATTAAATACTTTTAATATTCCAAAAATATTAAATATTTATGAAATATATCCAAAATAATTAAAATATAATTTTCTTGACATTAAAATAATTTTTAATAATTTATTTTGTATTTTTAATAATTAAAAACTATTTTTTTTCTATTTATTAAATAATTTCAAAAATAATATAATGTCTCTGTCAAGAAAGGCCACCTATAGTGACAAAACTGTCGCTATAGGTGTTCTTAATGTTCTTGAGCATTCATAAGGCGCTTTTTCGAGGGCTCTGTTTGACCATCAATAGTTTAGTGTGTGTTGTGTTTCTAGGTCTGTTGTTTATCAAATAATGTAATACTAATGCACGACTACAAGATTAAACAACAAACAAGTTCATACAACATATAACCAACGAGATCTGTGCCTTCAAAATGTTAATAGTCAGTCTGTTTCTTCATTTTCTAGGGTTACCTGAAATGAAGAACAGCTTCAATTCGCCTCCTTTCTGGGCTTCCACAACTTGCTAATCTTGTGTTCTTTTTGTGATCTAAGAGTTTCAGTGTCTAGAAAACATGTCAAAGAGTAGATATATCACAAAAAAATAACTAAAACAACAACATAATACCAAGATCTTGTCCGGTCAAACATTGTCAGAAACCACGCTCATGAACTTTCTGGGTTACCCAGAAAGTTCATCCGTTGACTTTCTGCCTAGTTTGACCATCCTTCAATTCTCATACGTTTGTGATAAAAGCTATCTAAGAGTATTAACCTGTAGAATAAGTACTATACTATAACTTTAATGCAACAAAAGAATCAAAACATACACACACCGACGTAGATCTGTCTAATCAAAACGTTGTCAAGTTTGGGTCTTTAGTCAAGCTTCGGGTTACCTGTAAACACCCACCATGGCCGGTCAACGTGGTTTGACCATGATTAATTTTCAATCGGTTCATGTTCTGACTTTGATTCCACTTGCGCACTAAAGAACACACATACACTACTACAAGTATAAACCTTCAAAACACACAAAAATCATAATCAGTCGAGATTTACAACCTCCTCGACATTGATGTCGCACCACAAAATAAAATTTTTCCAGATTCGACAAAATCTTCAAATCCGAGCCTCTAGATGTTATAGATCTAACATCTAGCAACCCGCATCATCATTATATACCCTATAAAACATATTTTAACAATCAAACATAACATCTAACAACCGAAATTTGATGATTTTTCAATTAGGGTTTAATACCTTTTATGAACAATTGATGATTCTCGTAGCTTATGATATGTTATTGTTGATGTGTAATTGGTTATTAGATACCTTTTAGGAACTTATGAAATTCGTGGCTTTTAGGTGAGAGAGAGACTTGGATGTGGAAGGTGATCAAATGAGCAATAAATGACATTTTCTCTCTCAAATCTCTATATATATGTGCTAGATGCAATGTATGGTCGGTGTATCATTGATATGAAAAGATTTTGGCACATGGGATATCTAGGGTTGGTAAACAACCCAAATTATGGCAAGATTTGCAAGCAAGCTCAATTAAATAAATCCAAAATGTTATTTTTGTAATTTAACAATGTAATTAAGGATATTCTTGTCCATGGTACTTGAATCTAGGTTTTAATCACTAGATTTTAAACCTTAAGGTTTCCCAAATAATTTTTAGGGTTTAAACAATTAAAACTAAAGTTCAATAAAATTTTAATTATAACTTACTAATTAAAAATTAGGGTTTTAATAGAAAATTAGGGTTTTTAAAATATCTTAGGGTTTTCAAAAAAAAAAAAAATTAATTAGGGTTTCTAGATCATAATTAGGGTTTACCTAAATAATCAAATCATTATATAATACACATTATAAAATACATAACACAATCAAATAAACGCCTTAAACCCACAATTGATTTTAAAATTAGGGTTTAGCCAAATAATATTAGGGTTTTAAAATTAAACAAATATAATTGACCAATCATCATTAATACGTATAAACAAATACATTTATAGAATCGAAAATTCAAAATATAATTAATATTATATTATTATTCTCATACCTTGACAATAATCTAAAATTAGGGTTTGGATTCCATATCCGATTATTCTTTCATATTTAAACTTAATAATTAAGGTAAAATAATTAACTTAATAATCAGTACTAAAATTCATATAATAAAATAATTATTATATTTATTCTAAAATCACTCCATATATTATTTAAATAATATATGATTATATTTTCATGGAAAATAATTAATAAAAACATTTTTCTACCATAAAAGTAATTATTATAAGAATATACTTTTATAATAATCAATAATTCTAAAATAAAATTATTTGTAAATATTCATGTAATAAATATATTTTTATTTACCACATAAATACGTTTACACAATATCTTGTACAAATCCTCATCTTTAAAATAAAAAAAAATTTATACGCAAAATTTCTTATTTATTTATATAGAAAATATCGGGTTGTTACAGTGTGTGCAAAGATGAAGAAAAATGCTTTAAAGTGTGTAAGAAGGCTTACAGTGGACTGACAAACAAGGCTTCTATATCTTTAAAGTAAATAAAACTCGTCTCCCGCCGGTACAAAAGTAGCTATATGTGAGCTCACAAGTGTATAAAATGGGAAAACACTCAAGATATCGTAAAGTACTTATAAATTTGGCGAGGCTTCCTCGCTCTTTCTCTTCTTAAATGGCCACCCCAAGCCCTCTATTTATAGAGGGGGAGCCGCAGGTACTGCTGCCACCCATGTGTGTACCGAAATTTGCCCGCTGTTACTACAGGTTTCTCGGGTTGGGTCGTCTCGCAAAGACGCGTGCGTAGTAAACGTAATATCCGATCGAACTTTCAGAATTGCAATTTGGGCATCTGACTGAGGTATGTAGGACCTATTTCGGACCGCCATTGTCGAGAGTTGTACAATGGCATGGGATTAGAGGTTGTATGAAGTCATGAAGATGGGACGGTGCCCTCCGGTCTTTAAGCTTCAAATTCTATCCGTTACCCCGCATAATAGTCACTCGGGATTGGTTTTCCTTGATTCTTGTGGGACGTCGTTGTGTAGAAAGGTGTATATGAAATGTTGAGACGGCGTGATGTGGCTTTAGAGTGGCGAGATAATGCCTTTATCCCTCACTGGAGTTATCGCCGATTTGGGCTGATAAAGCAGACGTTGCTCATGTTTATTGCTGAGATTGGACCGCTGCAAGTGTTGAAGGTCCTCAGTGTCAACTCTGAGGTGTTCCTGTCCTCCCGGTGTTATCTCCGAGTTAATACCGGGTATCTCATTATGAGTACCGAGATTGAAGCTGATTGCATTTGAAATAAGCATTTCCGGGGTTATCACCGGAACTGCATTCCTTGGGGTCATCACCAAGGTTGGTAGCTATTCCTATGATTGGGACTGAGACTAGATACCTCGGGGTTATCTCTGAGATTAATCGGTCTTCTTCGGTGTGTGTTCTGGTGTTGGATCTGCACGCCTCGGGGTTATCTTCGAGGTTTGAATTGTTACTCCCAGTGTGTGTCCTGGGGTTGATGCTGAACTTCCGGTAGTATCCAGAATGGATATGAACTGTCTTCCAGGGTTCCCTCTTGAAAGACAAATTTGTCCTCCTACAATATCAGTGACAGGTGTGCAGAAAAATTCGAGTGTCTACAGATGCCCCTCTTTATCATACTCATACAGTGCAATGTATGGGTAGGATAAAGAATCCTAGACACTTGAAATGCCATAAGATAAACATGATACTATATGATGCAAATGTATGATACATGTGTGCGGGGTGGTTGCCCAACATGCTGGGGATGATTGCTAAATCCTTGTAATGTTTACCGAGGATTAGCCAATATGACCTGATCGGATGTGTGATCCGAATATGTTAGGATGTTGATGTTGGAGTTATCACCAAAGTCCTGGAGCCTTGATACAGACTTAATTCTGAAGAGGTACCTCTTATGTGTAAGAGATCTGTGGGGATACAGCTTAGTCTGTTTTGAGGATGTGTATAACATATTCCATCATCGATCCTCCTTGATGATGTTGACCTTTCCTAGTTTGTATCGCCAAGATATGACAAGATTCTGTTGGATTTACTGCCAACAACAGATGATGTCAGGATTGCCTGACCTTCGTTGATTTGTACTTCACCGACGTGTGAATCAACGGATGAAAACCATTTGGGATAGATTGTCAGGGTTGCTTGACCTTCGTTGACATGTGAATCAACGGCTGATACTCTGTGGGCAGATTGTCAAGGTTGTTTGACCTTCGCTGACATGTGAATTAACGGAACATTACGTTGTGGCCCCTGTCGGGGATCCATTGAGGACTAACGTACACAATTATTGAACAGTTTTCGATACCTTCGTTGATGTGTGTGTCAATGGATGAGCATGCGTTGTAACCCCCACCGGGCATCCACGTTGTAACCCCCGCCGGGTAATCACGTTGTAACCCCCGCCAGGGAATCACGTTGTAACCCCCGCTGGGGAATCCACGTTGTAACCCCCACCGGGGAATCACATTGTAACCCCCGTCGGGGAATCACGTTGTAACCCCCGCCAGGGAATCACGTTATAACCCCCGTCAGGGAATCACGTTGTAACCCCCGCCGGGGAACATTTGGCCATCGGTTTTGAGGATGGGTACCCGACTGGCGTCGAGTATGTGATTTCCACCCGGAGAGTTCCTCTCTTTACAGATGAAGGATGGGAGCTCTATTTAGGAGAGCGTGCTATTAGGAGCTCCACAAGGGAGATTCGTATGCCGATCTTGCCTTCTACCAGGCGTCATTGGCCTGTATCGCAGTCACCCGTCACTGATATCCCATTATTGGGGGTTGACGACTTTGCATTATCAGAGGGTCCTTGCACTTAGGAGATATTCCAGCGTTGGTGGTTCCCTCGTACTATTGGAGCCCAGTCCCGCGCCACTCAATTCATAGGGGATATGGTTCCAGGATTCGTGATGATGATGGATTGGATAGCCTGTGTCCGAGATCCGACTCATGTGACACAGATTGATAGTTTGACCCGGTGACTAAACCAGACACATTTCTGTATCCGGCATTTGGGCAGAGATCCGACAGAGGCAGATTCGTTTGATCCTTCCTGCTCAGGCGCTGGCCCCTCAGACGACCCATTTGGTTTTGCCGGTGCAGATCCTCCTCTATATAGGCTTGACATCCCTGTTGATAGAGATCCAGTGACTCAGGAGGAGTTACATCAGGTGGACAGGATTGGTGATATAGACATTGACACCATTGTCTTCTTTTGATGTGTATTCTCGTTATATCTTTTGATAGGCCTCTGTTAGCTATTGGGTGGCTGTGCCCCATTCTCGCTATATATTTTGATATGCCTCTGTTAGTAGTAGGGCGTCTGTGCCCCATTTTCCTATATTTTTAGTTGTATAGAGATGATGTATATAGATGTTGATATACTTAGGAATGTATGCACAGTTTTTCCTTTCATATATCATATTGCCATCTATTATGTGCAGTGCATGTATCATGTTATGCATATGTATGTATTTCCAGAGATATTCAGCATTGACCCCTGGATGGTCTTATGGCATGGCCCGTACAGATGTCTACTTCGATAGTTAGCCGTATTGATCATACCCCACCATCATTGGTGGCATCCGGTATGCGATCGTGGTATGATAGCATGTCACCATTAGACAAGGTGACCGTAGATCATTTGTTACAGCATACTATGACCTTGTTGATATTTCAGGTTCCTACAGGATTTATGGATGGCATGCTGGAGCACTAGGTATCGAAGAGGCAGGTTTTCCGATTTGGGACCCAGGAGTTGACTCCCACTCTAGAGTTGACCCTGTTGCACGGTTGACGATGCTACCACTAGATAGACCTTGCGTACATATGGCTTTGGGGGACATGAGTCGACGGTTCATGACCCTCACTAGATTGAGGCGTAGGGTGGTGTAGGATGAGCTTACATCTGGCCACGTCATATCCCATCATTTTGTGTTCGAAAGATTTGGCTCTGAGGATAGTTATACACGACATTCCGGGGATTCCACCGCACCGGAGGATCATTGGCATCTAGCCAGGGTGGATGTATCGCTATCAGGCGATCGTCAGATATGTCTATATGCCACGGCACATGGATGAGATAGACATTGGAGTCATCATGGCAGTGAGAGCTCTCAGGGAGGGTCGTACCATTATACCGATGATTATAGCAGAGACTCTGAGGTCAGCTACATACTGCTGCGCTTATCCGACAAGAGTGTTCACGGGTAGCTCGGTCATGCTATACGTGTGGTTTATGTCACACCTGAGACCGATTGGCACCTTCAGATGACATGGGTATTGTTTCACCCATGATATAGCCATGTCATACTCCTTTCAGCCATCGGAGTGTACAGCCACTTTGGCTTGGTTTATGTTCTTGGCGGATATCAGTGATCCATTTAGCATATTGTCGTGCTCGGGGCTTAGCTCACCTTACAACTTTATTAATCATGCTTCGGGCATGGACTATCTCCCTCTGGCTGGCTTGAGGGGCATGACTACCTACCACCCGCTGGCTATGATGTCGTAGTTTGACCAGTTTCAGGATTTTCATCCTTTCGAGGGGGCGTTTGGTCAGCGTTCCGCTTCTCGGTACCTTTCAGCAAAGGACCGATCCCGTGTGTATGCTTATTGGGATCATCATGAGATAGCTGCTTTTTCTGTGAGCCATCCGGGTTGTTCTGCAAAGTATTTCGCATGGATGGATACAGAGGTTGCATCGGCTACGGTAGTATCCACATTACCGAGTAGTGATTCAGACGATGTAGAGCTTATGGAGGACATTGATTCATACATCGAGGAAGAGCCAGTTGCTGGGTCACCAACATTTCCTTTAGATTCTCCCAGTACTAGCACCGTTCTGATTAAGTATTCAACACAATACTTTGAGCAGAGTCTTCATCTGATGACCTTCGAGAGAGACCAGGCTAGAGCCTTGATGTTGACTGCCTTTGATGGGAGAGACGCAACTCTGTTAGAGAGAGATGAGGCATTAGCTCGCAGAGATGCCGCTGTTGTTGAGCGGGATGAGGCTAGATCAGCCAGAGATGCAGTGATAGTTGAGCGGGATAGTGCGATATCTGCTCGAGATGTTGCCGTTACAAATAGTACTGCAGTGAGGTCCCTTACCACTGACATGATTGCAGAGATGAGCACTTACATTGATGAGCATATGGTCACCATGCAGATGGCTGCAGATCTGTTCGGTCGTGTGGATACTCTCGTATAGGAGACCACAGCTTCGCCTCCTTCTTCTGAGAAGGATGCCATGTTGGGCTTGTTAGCTCACATATATCCTGAGTTGTAGCTAAGCTTTGACATTTTCCTGCACAGACTAGCATAGCTATTTTGTCCTGTACAATTTACATTGTGTATATCAAACAACATTATATATAGCAGGGAAATATATTTTTGATCACTTCCCTTTTAGATATGCTCTGATACTTGCTTGATATTTTGCCTGCTTCTTCAAGACTAGTGATCTTGATGTATTCTGAATTCCTCCTTGAGGGATGGACATTGAGTTGTCTCTGGACATTTCAGAATGGATCATTGATCTGTGTGTATCCCTACCATCTTTGGTGTCTTGGGACTGGTTTTTGTATGGAAATGTGGAGAGGAGTGTGGCTTTCCTCTCTGAGATTGACCGCACCACAGATGGTTGCCAATACTTCTATTTAGGAGAAGCCTAGTTAATTCCATCTCTTATTGATTGGTGTTGCTCTTTGAGGCACAACCACAGCTTAGATGGTCGCCGAATCTCCTATTTAGGAGGAGTTCAGGTAATTCCATCCATTTGGTCTGAAGCTGAATGAAATGTAGTGGATTGAAGGATGATCCCAGTACCGGTTGACAAGTTTTTGTGTTTTGGTAGGGGGTGAGACCGCACCATGAATGGCTGCCTACGTACTCCTATTGAAGAGGAGATCAGGTCTGCATAGTTCGAACCTAGTGTAAGAGGTTCAACGCTGTATGTGGCAGGAATGGTGTAGGAATTTGTTTTTGTTTTTGTAAGGAGAAAAGGGTAGAAATGTTTTTGTTGTTTTTGTTTTATTGCGATCGGGCCATGTAACATGGTTTCCTATGTACTCTTATTGAAGAGGAGATCAGGTCGGCGTAGTTCACCCCTCAGGGCGAGGTGAAAAGCGTGATCCCATGTGCAGGTCAGATTGCGGGGAGGAGAAAGTTTAATCCTAGTTTGAGGATAAACTGCAGGCATGAGAAGTTTGATCCCATGTATGGGTAGCCAAACTGCAAACGCGAGAGGTTCAATTCGAAGTGGGATGACCTAATTTGTAGGAACACAGAGAAGCCAGGCTGCTGGCTTGAAAAAGTATGTTTCCCTGAGGAGCAGAGTGTGGAAGAGTTGTATGTGATAAAGGGTTAAAGAACCGAAATGACTGGCAATCTGATGATCCAACACCAGGATGTTTTCTTGATGGTCACTTCAGACATAGTACCGTTTCACGGCGTCCAAGTTGATGAGTTATGGAAATTCATTGCCGTCCATTTCTTACAATCTGAGAGCACTTCCTGTCAATACTTCCTTGACAACGAATGGGCCTTCCCAGTTAGGAGCGAATTTCCCCTTAGATTGATCTTGGTTGTCAAGGATCTTCTTTAAAACCAAGTCATGTTGTTTAAACTGCCGTAGCCGGACTTTTTTGTTATAGGATCTGGCGATCCTTTGTTGATATAACTAACCATGGAAAATAGCCGCGGTTCACCTTTCGTCTATTAGAGACAATTGGTGATACCTGTCTTGTACCCATTGGTCTTCATCCAGCTGAGCGTCTATCAACACTCTGAGGGATTCCATTTCAACTTCTATGGGGATTACTGCTTCCATCCCATAGGTTAATGCATAGGGGGTTGCCCTAGTGGAAGTGCGCATTGACGTTCTGTAGGCTAACAGAGTAAGAGGCAATAGGTCAGGCCAATCTTTGTGGTTGGCGGACATCTTTTGCATAATCTTCTTGATATTTTTGTTAGCCGCTCAATGTGGCACCATTCATCTTCTGATGATAGATGACAGAGTTAAGATGGTTGATGTGGAATTTACTGCATAATTTCTCCATCATTTTGTTGTTGAGGTTCTTAGCATTGTCTGACACAATCACCTCTGGTTGTCCATATCGACAAATGACATTGTTTCTGATGAAATCAATGAAGACTTCTTTGGTAACCATGGGGAAGGAGGCTGCTTCTACCCACTTGGTGAAGTAGTCGATTATGGTGAAGATAAATCGATGTCCATTACTGGCTTTAGGCTCAATGGGCCCGATAACGTCCATTCCCCACATTGAGAAGGGCCAAGGTGAACTCATATTGTGGAGTTCCTGTGGAGGTGCGTGTATAGCATTCCCATGACTTTGGCACTGATAGCATCTCTTAACGTGGTCATTGCAGTCAGCTTTGAGAGATAGCCAGTAATGTCCTGTCCTGAGGACTTTCTTGACAAGGAGGGCGCCATTCATGTGGGGGCCACAGACTCCGCCATGGATTTCATCCATAAGCCTTTGGGCTTGATCTTTGTCTAAACATCTTAGGAGACCTAGTCTTGCATCTCTTTTGTAGAGCGCATCTCCACTCAGGTAGAATTTCATAGCAAGCCGATGGATCCGCGTTTTCTCAGTCGGGTTCGCCTCAGCGGGTGTAGATCCATCTCATAGGTATTCCTTGATATGTTGATACCAAGGATGTTGGATGGGAGGTAGCTCATCCGATACTTCTCCAACGTAATTCCCATAGGTTGGGGCCTTGTGCAGGGAAATTGTGACGCTTGGCAAGTGTCCTTTGTCTGATATGTGAATTAAGGAGGCCAAAGTTACTAATGCGTCTGCAAAGTCATTCCTATTACGAGGAACGTGTAGAAAGGAGATTTCTTCTAACTCCAAAACCATCTGTAAAACTTGTCGATGGTAAGGCAGCAAATGTAGTTCCATGGTTTGATAGATTCCTGTGGATTGTCTGATTACCAACTCTGAATCTCCAAAGACTGTTAACCACTTGATGCCCATTGAACGGGCAAGTTTTAGCCCCATGAGACAGCCTTCATACTGAGCTGTGTTGTTGGTACTGACAAACTGCAATTTGACGGCGAATGGATACTGCTCCCCCGTATCGGATACTAGAACTGCTCCAACTCCAGAACCTTCTATATTAACAGCTCCATCGAAATACATCTTCCATGCTTGGCGTGTACCGTACTGATGGTGTTGCTGAACTGTCATTACTCCTTCATCGGGGAAGTATGTTTCCAAGGGTTTAAAATCCCCTGAAGGTGCAGCGGCCAATTGATCCGCAATTCCTTGACCTTGGATGGACTTTTGAGTCACATATACGATGTCAAGTTGTTGTAGGATCAACTGCCATCTGGACAGCCGGCAATTTAACATGGGTTTATTGAACACGTACTTGAGAGGATCCACGCGGGATATGAGATGGGTTGTGTGACCATGGAGGTAATGTTGTAACCTTATGGAAGCCCATGCTAAAGCACAACACGTCTTCTCAATCAGAGTGTACTTATGTTCACTGCTGCTGAATCTTTTGTTGAGGTAATAGATAGCTTGTTCTTGGCCTCTATCGTCCTTCTGTCCCAGCATGCAGCCCATGGCATTGTAACTTATGGACAGGTACATGGACAGAGGAACATCATCCCTAGGTGGTACCAACACGAGAGCTTTGACTAGCTGTTCTTTAATTGTAAGGAAGGCATTCTGGCACTCATCATTCCATTTCATGGAGGAGTTCTTCCTTAATAGCTTGAAGATTGGCTCACAGGTTGCTGTGAGTTGAGAGATAAACCTGCTAATGAAGTTGATTCTCCCAAAAAATCCCCGTATTTCCTTCTCTGTCTGAGGAATGGGCATTTCCGTGATGGCCTGGATTTTGGTAGGATCTAGCTCAATCCCTTTGTGGCTGACTAGAAATCCTACCAACTTGCCTGATTTAACGCCAAAGGTGCATTTGGTTGGATTCAACTTCAAGTTGTACTTACGCAACCTGTTGAATAGCTTTCTGAGATGGTCTAAGTGGTCTTCCTCCTTCCGGGATTTGACAATGATGTCATCCACATAGATCTTGATCTCTTTGTGCATTAAGTCGTGGAAGAGAGCCATCATAGCTCGCTGATAGGTGGCTCCGGCATTAATGAGGCCGAATGACAACCCGTCTATAACAAAAGGTTCCCCAAGGCGTGATGAAAGCAGTTTTCTCAAGATCTTCCTCAGCAACCATGATTTGGTGGTACCCCGCAAAGCAATCAGCAAAGGAGTACATGCAGTATTGAGAATTATTGTAACGACCGAGAAATTCGGATCCTATTGTAAAATGATTTTATTAAATTAAATACTAATAAAATCATATTTCATGTGTTATCAAGATGGTTGTCATTATATAACCTATTGATGTTAGAATGTCGTAGTATTTGAGCTACGTGGATGAATTAAAGTGTTTGAATTTTTAAGATGAAAATAAAAGTTTTCTGAGAAATTTTCTGAAAAACACTATTCATCGATATTTGCCTGGGAAATAATTTTGAGTTTTCAAGAAATACGTAATGATAGAATAACAAGGTAAGATGGATTATGTAATAAAAATCTAGTTATGGAAAATGTAATAATTCGCTTGTGGACTTAATTTATAAACGTTAAGTAAAGCGAAGTGGTAAGGAATAAGTAATAATTGTATGATACTTGGTATTGTACGAAGTAATGAAAACGAGTATAATACGAAGTATTATACGAGTTTGTATGAAGGATAAAATATCGTATATAAATTCTCTATGAATTAGAATACGAAAATAATACATCAACAATATGTATGAAGAAATGTTAATGGACTTGGATGATTGGTTAACAATTATATACAAGTCCAAGTGAATTAAAGAGAGAAGCCCAACTATTAATTAATGAACCAACTAGTGGTTATTAATGCAAAGCCCAAAGAGTGAATTAATGCAAGCCCAAGCTAGAATCCATGGGTTGTATGACCCATGGGGCAAACCATATTGATATGGTTATTGTGGTGACCAAGTAATGTGGTGATCAAGTAAGTGTGATGACCAAGACTTAGGAGTAATGACCAAGACTTTGAAGTAATGGCCAAGTCTGAGATAAGAGAGTGGTTAGCAAGTAATGAATAGTAAGAAAGTGGCTTAAGGAGGTGGGATAATTTAATGACCAATCTACCCTAACCTTGCAAATTTTATAAATAGAGAAGGCTTACAAGCCATTTGTTACTTGTTCAATTAATCCAACACTTTTAAAGTGCTTAAGTGTTAGAGAGAATAAGCTACCAATAAGTCACTTCCATAAGTAAGAAGAAGAAGCAAGCTACTTACCAAGACAACAAAAGTAAGACTTCTTCTCTAAATTATCTTCTATCTCTACCATGATAGGTTGATAAGAAAAGTTGGAATTAAGAAACATGAATGAAAAGAAGCAAGAAGAATGAATAAGTCATGAACTTAAGCCACATAAGTTGGCAATAAGTCAATTGAACTTATAAAAGTTATAAACTTATTATAAGTAAACCTTGAATGATAAGTATGAACATATAAACTTGTGATGAGTTTAGTAAAGAAAAGTGAATTAAGAACTTATATGATTATATGTATCATATATACCTAAGTAAAGTTATATGTGAAGAACATGTAAAGTATGATGATTAAGAAACCTTAATTGTCATAAGTCATGAAAAATCAAATCATAAGTAATTTATAAATTGACAAGTTATAAGCTCTTGAAGAATAAGTCCAAAATCCAACAATGAATATAAGTGTTGTATTAAGTATGTTGAGATGTTCACATGATGAATGAAGTTCATTTGTAATGTTGAACAAATCATAAGAATGAAGAATTGCCGGAATTTGCACGATTGGACGATAAACGTCGAATTCATAAAATTCTCGAAATGGAAGTCAAATTTTGTGTTGGATCACGAAACCATTGTTTTCCAATAGAGACAATTCATATTTGGCATTTAAGAGTTGCGAACTCGAAAAATGACCGGATTCCAACTTAGAACGAAGAAACGAGCGTTGAACGTTCACGAACGTTTATCTTTTTCGTTAAAAATGAATCAATAGGTGAATTTTTAGCAAACAAAGTCAAATAGATAAAATTCTGGAATGATCATGTAGATTATGTAATTTGTGAACCGTAGGCTTTTGAACGAGCCAATTCGGACTTATAACTAAGAAGTTAGGCGTCTGGGAAGTTCACAAAATTCACAAAATGAATTTAGTATCTGGTGCACAGAGATGGCAGCACAAATACCAACCCTAGTAAAAGACTCATATTTACAAGGCCATGAACAAAGAATCGAGCACACTGCAAGAGTTCTCCACAACGCGAACTATAGTACATATTGTGCCAGGCCATGCCATGTAACAACATACCAAAAACTCTCGAGAGTGGCGCCAACGCTGCCATTAAGTAAGGACTCAATGCATTGCCGCCAAGTCCGAGACAATGACATTAAGAGCTCATGCCATACATGATGTAGATGTAGGTATAAAGTCATACCGCAACGCCAATCTCAGAACAAAGATAGTAATGAAGGTTTCTAAGTACAAAGAAAAGAAAACCTAATTGATTAAAAGTAAACATAACTTACGGAAGATAAGTTAACATTGTTTAAACTTTGATAAACCATAAGGAATGTAATGTAAAGGTTGAGATAACCTAGTCAAATATAAATGCAAGGGTAATGATAAACCGGAACGAATAGTAAATGAATCTAATACACAATTAGATTGAAATAAAGGGTGTGATATAGTCATATACATACTTGATTATATGTGACCTAATGTAAGGCATTATGTGATCATGTATTGTAGAGACTCGAACGACTTGAACATAAAGTTAATATACCGTAGTAGACGCTAAAGGCAAGTATTCTAACTCTTGTCTCAGTTCAATCTGAACAAGTTTTTGAGATTCATGTATTCTTTCTCATGAATTGGAGTATGTTGAAGTTGAAGCCAATTCCTTTGGCTAGACTTGATGTATTGATAATCTATTCATGTATTAGCAAATGTTGCTATCTTTTGTCAACTACTTGTTATGGTTTTCAAAAGAAGATTGAAATGTTAAACAAATGTTTTGTCGGTAAAACGACAGGCACGTGAGGTTGCCAAATGCTTAAATGTGCATACGTTTAATGGATGTAGTGTTGATCAACATAGAGTACAATAGGCTGATCACCTAGAAGTGCTCGTAAGTAATATCGAGCTTACGGACTTGCTTCCGGGTTGTCCTTTTCCAATAAATAATGAATACTCGAGGTCTCTGACCGGAGTGAATGTTTTACTAAATACTGTTGTTATTGTAAAACATTTTGAAAGAAAAGATGAAGTGCTATTTAGAGTTATCCATAGTACTTCATAACTATTGTTCAGTTATCGAAGATATACGATTTGTATGTATCAAGCATGTTGTTATTAAATTGTTATACTTGTTGAGCTAGTTATGCTCACTCTTTCTTGAACCATATGAATGCAGCTAAGACTGAACGTCCCGAAGGATCGAAAAAGGATAAGGGAAAAGCTAAGGTAGATTACTAAGCTGTCTTGTAATAGTATAGGTCTATTATTGTAATTTAATTGATATTATGACAAAGTACCTTTGTAATGGGTATAGAACTTGGGAAATGTAAATATTACTTTAAATATATAGAAGTTATGTTCGTTCTTTGAGACTTTTCAATTGAATGAATGTATGAATGTTGTACAGTATATCACCATCTGTCGGGTTGGAAGATACCCGGATTTAGGGGTGCTACAATTATTGTCAATGAGAATGTGGATACAGGGTACGGGAAAGCTATCTTTAAGGAAAGCTTTGTTCAAGTCCCGATAATCCACACAGACTCGCACCTTTCCTTCAGGTTTAGGTACGAGAACAATGTTGGATATCCACTCAGGATATGTGGACACCATGATGATGCCAGCTTGAAACTATTTCACAATTTCTTCTTTCACCTTCAAACTCCACTCAGGTTTTAATCGCCTGAGCTTCTGCTTGACTGACTTAAATCCTTCTTTAATGGGAAGGCGATGAAGGACACTGTCAGTGGACAAACCCACCATGTCTTCATGAGACCATGCAAACACATCCTGGAATTGGGTCAATAGCGTAACCATGTCATTCCGCTGGTTTGGGGTAAGGTCTGAACCAATCTGGATTAACTTAGTGCTTTCTAAGGTTTCGAGATTGAAGGAAGTGGTTTGGTCAAGGTTGGGTTTAGGTTTGTCTTTGACCCATTCTTGAATTTCTGGAGGCACCTCAATGTACTCATGTACTTCCATCAAGGCTGAATTCATCTCTACATCAAAGGTACAATCCTTGTGGAGAAGAGGCACCAGACGTCGACGAAAGTCTGAGCACATCTAAATTCAGGGTCCTGAAACAAAATATGCTTTCACTTAGTATATATAAAAAGGTTTGATCATACAAAGTGTTAGCATGTACTGGCAAAACGACTGCTAATACTGTACAGAAAAGTAAGTAGTTATGATATCTACAGGGCAGAAATAGTTTCTTACCCTTGTCGACCAATGCAAGGAGTGTTGCTCTAATTGGCAAGGGCAAAGTCCGGGTGGACTGCAGTGATGGAGGGATTGTCATTGTCCTCCCTATCCCGAATGATGGACATTATGTCCGAGCAATCATCGTCTGGGGTGTATCTATTTGTATGTTCATCATGAACGATGATGCGTATGCCCGACATCATTCGGATGACAACTTGCTTAATTCTTTATTTCTGTTCCTCCACTCGGGGATCTGGAACAAAGAGTTCTTTCTCCTTCACCGGTACCAGCTTGGGAAATAACATAGCCATTAAGCTGGCTAGCACCTTTACATGAGGTTGTGCGGACTCAGAGTTTGAATGCAAAGATAAACGCCACGTACTTGAAGCTGAAGGAATCTGCTGATGCTTATGAGGATTCCTAGGACTAGAACTGGCAAAATAACCTAGTCCAGCTGTTCCAGTTTGCTTGGTTAATTGAATTGGGTACTTGATACCCTGGCGATCTTTACCCACCCCTTGTCCCAGCTGATAACCCAATGACATCATTTCTTGAGTAGCCGACATTACTTCGGCAGAAATCTTGGGTTCGGGAAATGGCGTTCCAATAGCATGGTATTGGGTATTGATTACTTCCAAGGCATGAAAAATGACTGGTTCAACCTCTGCATTGGCATTGATGAATGACATGTCCCCGTGTTGAGGACACCCTAGTTCAGTGTTGACCGTGACTAGGCTATTGTTGATAATGTATTTCAACTGTTGATGAAGGGTGGAGGGGACTGCCCCTGCCATAAGAATCCATGGTCATCCCAAGGGCAGGTTGTATCCCGAATCTATCTTGAGTACGTGGAAAGATACGGAAAATATATGGGGACCAATTTCGATTGGCAGTTCAATTACTCCGACCGAATTCCGACGAGCTCCATCAAAAGCTTTGATGACTATATGGCTACTCCGAATTCGGTTGAGATTGATATTCATCTTCACCAAGGTAGCGTATGGACAAATATTTAGAGACGAGCCTCTATCTATCAAGACTCTAGCTAGCATGTATTCGGAGGACAAGACCGCAATGTGCAACGGCTTGCAATGACCGGTCCCTTCGGGCGGTATGTCATCATCAGTGAAGGATATCACATTGTTGTTGAAAATGTGATCAACCAAGTGTTGAAATTTTTCTGTATCAACTGATGTTGGTAGATAGGCTTCTTCTAAAACCTTCAACAAGATCTTCCGGTGATCCTCGGAAGTTAGGACCAAGTCCAAAATTGATATTTGGTGTGGAGCTTCTTTTAAGCTTAAAACCACCTTGGCTTCGTTATGACCCATAGTGCGGAGGAATTTTTCAATCTTCTCCATGAGTATTTTCCCTTTTGATTTGACGGTAGACTTCATCACCCGTTAGGGAAGATACATTGGATTTTCCTTTGACACTGTAGCAGTGGTATGTGAGGTGGATCCTTCACCTTCTCCATAATTCCATGGCACTTTATGTAAGCTAACTGTAAGACCCCAAATTTTAATAAATGAAATTTAATTTCCTCTATTTATTATTTTGAAATAGTAAGGATTGATTTAATTAATGTGGTTAGTTATGGGTAAAATGCGCAAATATTTTAAATAAGCAAGTGGTTATAAAATATTCATTTTTATTGGAGAATATTCGTTTGGTCATGGAATATTCTTACTGTCGAGGAATATTCGTACGACGGTGCAGCCTTGTGTGGGCCCCATAACGAAAAGTGATTGGATAAAGAAAACGACAAATATAAGTTGTTTATAAATAACGACGTAGTTGTTACCGTTAATACTGTTGGAATACCTGATGGTTAAAACACAAGAATACGCGTTGTTGCCAAGATAACTGCAGTATTGCACCAATTATTGATTCTTACGTAAGAAGGCACTACTCAATAATTGTTACAGTAATTATTGTTCAGTATTTTATTTTATTGATTCAATAATTGTTGCGTTGATATTTTATATTATTTGTTGTTTCAATAATTGTCACTACACAAAGATTTTCCATTATCGAAGCAATAATTCATATTATCCGAATAATATTATTAGATAACATTATTGGCAATGTCAAAAAGTTTTGTCTAAGGAGAGGTTTGGTCACCTAATTGCGGCTACCGAAGAAGGAGAAATCCTTATTGAAAGCCCCTCTTTCCGAGAACAGTGCGGTTGTCGATATTGTGATTCTCATAATATTATTTGTGAATAATTAATTATTGATTTGTATGATGAGGAAAATAATGATTTTATGTGGATATAGATGGAGAAAAAATTTAATGTGACAATTGTTGAAAAATTAATATTTTATCTTTTTCTGATAAAATAATTCATTTAAATATATTATTATATTTTAATAATATAATAATGGTGATATTTTTACAATGAATGTGGGATATATGAGTACATGAGGAGAAAGAGTATTTTTGTTGCAATAAATATTTAAAACATGTTTCTCATGTTGGTGGACCCCATTTCTTGACTGAAATTTGATTATAGCTTGTAAAATCGTCCGTTTGTGGATTTCGGCTAATTTCTGTTTGGAATTTGGAAGAATTTTCTTCTGGAAAGTTGTAGAGAATGGAATGTCCTATGGAAAGGACATGAGGTTCAAATTTTTCTGATAAAAGGGCTATTTATTATGAATTATTGAAGTTCCGAAATAATTGATTTTTGAAGTTTTAAATAATTTTTAAAAGAAAAATGTTTTTTTCTTTTGTGGGCATGTGTTAAATGGTTGAAATCAGCTGGTAAGGTGTGCGTAGGAATTTAATTTATAAATATTATTATTTTATGAAATTTTCTACTTTGGTGTTCTAAGCATTTTCCTACAAATAGGGTGCTTAGGTTAGAATTGAAAATCACACCAGAAACTGAAGTTTTCTCTCTCTTTCTCTCTCTATATTATCGAGCGTATTCTTGTGAGTATTTTGTTACTTTGAGTGTTTCTATACGGTGCGAGTTCCCTTCAACACTATATTCAGTATTCTAGTCAGAAGTACTGTCTTTTCGAGGTAAGGGATGTTATTTTCTTCTTAAATAATATTATTTTCTTCAATATCATTATGCCGAAATATTGGTTTGAACTTTTTATCAAATTTGGAACTTTTTGTGTCAGGGTTATTATTCACGTATACGGCACTATTCACGTATACGATACTATTCACGAATAATGCACTATTCATCGAAAAATGTAATTATCTTCTTTTTGTCCAAAATATCTATTATGGATACTAGCTTTGATTGTATACATGTTTTGATCATTTTTGAATTTTACTCCACTATGATTATTTATGAGGTATTTTTGGACATGGATAAACTGAAATACGAATCCTTAATATATGTTATTTTGTTTCACTGGATTCATTTCCTTTAAAATATTTTTCATCATCCTCAGTCCTAAATGATGATATTACTGAATATATTTGGCCTGTAGTGCAAATATGAATGATTTCTGATGAATATCTTTGGCCCGTAGTGCAAAGATGAACATATATTTAGATGAACATGACCAACTGATGAATATCTTTGGCCTGTAGTGCAAAGATGAATATTTGATTCCAGATATATATTGATTGATGTTACAGGGATAAAATATCGACGATGAACTTCTAAATTCATATATAGAAGATAATAGATTTCATTCTCTACTTAACTCTTCTAATGAATTATTATTTCCGCTGCGAATATTGATTTAAAACTGGTTATCTATTGTATTCTATTATATTTTTCCCTGTTGAGGACTAACGATAATTTGTTCTATTTAATCTTAGTCATAATGTTCTTTACTGGGCTAGTTGAGCTCACCCTTTTCTTTTTTGTTCCATTTTTCTTCTCAGGAGGCGAGAATGTAGCGAGTACTAGTCGGGGTGTGGAATGATGGTTCTAGAAGTTATTTTAGTAGTCCTCACTATTTTGTAAAATAGTGTATCAATAATTGTAATGAGGACTTATTTGAGTGTGGATATTGTCTAGATGACAATATTTGTATTTAAACTCACAGTTTTTATGTTGTATTAATAAAGTTGTAGTTATTTCTATACCATGTATTTTGACGACTCAGAATGGATGTTGTATACCTATTTTGGGGGCGTCATAGTTGGTATCAGAGCTTAGGGATATGATCTCTGGCAGAGATCGGGGAATAGAACTAGGAGGGGAGAGACGAGTAAATCATTCGCTAGTGTGTCCTACCTAAGTTTATTTGTTGGTCTATCATAATATAGGGGTTCTACGTGATTTGTTAATTTGTTTAATTAACCCTTGTTTTATAAGGCGAGATTTAAGAATGACAATGAGAATGTTAACATGTGGAGTAAATGAAACCGTGGAGACCCTGTACTCACCAACGAGGAGAACGCGTGCAGCAGTGACGATGTGTTCCTCCCATAAACAACACCACCGAAAGCGCATCGATGAACGATGAGATGTTTAGAAGCTTTTTTATGCGATTCATGCAAAAAACTATAATGAAGGAGATTCTGTTCAAAATATAAGAAGAAACAATGGCAACGGACAAACCGGTCACAAATGAGCGATTCAAAGAGTTGGGACCACCGCATTGCAGGAAAGCCTGATCCGATTAAGGCGGAGACGTGGGTCAAACAAATTACTAAGATATTTGATGTCTTGGGATGCACGAAGGAACATAAGGTTCCATTCGCCACCTTTATATTCTGTAATGAGGCAGATTACTGGTGGGAATCTGTGAAGCGTACCCATCCAGCCGCGCTCAACATGTCTTGGGAGACATTTCAGAAACTGTTCAATGACAAATACAACATGACGGTGTCCCAGTACGAGGCGAAGTTCGTGGAGTTATCCAGGTTTACACCTCATTTGGTGGATAATGAGGAACGTATGACGTGAATGTTTCTGAGAGGTTTGAAACCCGGCATACGTCAATATCTCATTTCTCATAAATTTTTTCTCTATTCAGATGTTGTCAACAGGGCTCAATTATTAGAGCGAGATAACGAGTACGGTCAACCGAGGGACCACAACTAGGATCATACTAGATGTGTAGGTCATCTCGTAACAATGACAACCAAATGGAGAAAGAAAAATACTGGACAAGAGCTGAACCATCGGGTGGTAATCATGGCCATTAGAATAGAAGAAGCGAGTCGGGAGGTGATTTTAAAAGAGGAGATTCAACAATGACAATATGAAGACGTCAAAGACTAGCAAAGAATCGGTTCCAAAGGAGGAGAACGACCACCCGGTCATATGCTATAAGTGCGGAAAAGAAGGACATATCACCTGAAACCGCCTGCAAACAGCTTTAAGGTATGTTGTAATTGTGGAAAGGAAGGACATTTCGCCGAGATTTCAATCAGAAGCGAAACCAAGTCCAATGGGATGGTGACTCAAAAGGTCATCCCCGAAAAAGTCAAAGTCAATCAGCAGTTCTCGAAGAGCGTTTGTCATGACTGGTTAACATGCGAGGAACCCAAACGAGGTGATCACAGGTAAGCTAATCATAAATTCATGCGAAGTTTATACCTTACTAGATACCGATGCTACCCATTCATTTATTTCTCCTGCTTGTGCTCAACGTTTAAACTTAACTCCGGAGAAATTAGACTTTGATTTATCTGTGGAGTCTCCGTTAGGAGAAACTTTCATCACATCCACTGTTTATAAATCATGTTTGATCCAAGTTGGCACCATCACCTTACCCGTTGACCTTATCTCTTTAAAGATACTTGCATTTGATGTGATTTTAGGGATTGATTGGTTAACTACTCATCATGCCAAAATTGATTATTTTCGTAAGGTTGTTAGTTTTCATATTCCTAAACAACCTGTTGTTCGAATTCAAGCAACTAAACCATTAAAATCAATCACTGTTATATCAAGCCATAAAGCCATTCGTTTATTAAAAAATGGATGTCAAGCTTTCTTAGCCCATTTTATGGATTTGAATAAAGACACGCCGATTTGAATAATATTCTGTTGTTAGTAACTTTCTCGACGTATTTCTTGAAGAACTTCTGGCTCACCCCTAACATGAAGTTGAATTCTTTATTGATCTTGAACCTGGTACAAAGCCCATTTCAAAAACCCCATATCGAATGGCTCTATTGAACTTCGTGAGTTAAAGGTTCAACCATCGGAGTTGTTGGACATCGGTTTCATTCTGGCCCTAGTACATCTCTTTGGGGTGCTCCTGTTTTATTTGTAAAGAAGAAAGACGAGAGTATGCTACTTTGTATTGACTATCGAGAATTGAACCATGTCACCATCAAGAATAGGTATTCGCTACCTCGTATTGATGACCTGTTTGACCAGTTACAAGGAGCACAATTCTTTTCAAAAATTGATCTTCGTTCTAGATATCATCAGCTGAAGGTTAAAACTGAGGATATTCCGAAGACTGCCTTCAGAACTCGGTACGGGCATTATGAATTCCTAGTTATGTCTTTTGGATTAACTAATGCTCCTGTGGCTTTCATGGATATGATGAACCGAGTATTCAAGGAATATTTGGATCAGTTCGTTGTTGTCTTTATTGATGACATCCTCATATATTCCAAAAGTCGTGAAGATCATGAGCACCATTTGAAGCTGGTACTCCAAAGGCTTCGTGAAAACAAGTTATATGCCAAGTTGAAGAAATGCGAGTTCTGGCTTGAGGAAGTAGCATTCCTTGGGCACGTGGTGTCAAAACATGGAGTATCTGTTGACCCAGCGAAGATTGAAGCAATACAAAGTTGGGAGCAACCAAAATTGGTGACCGAAGTACGTAGCTTTTTGGGCTTAGCTGGTTATTATCGGAGATTTGTGGAAAGATTTTCTCGAATCGCTACTCCGTTAACTAAGCTGACTCATAAAGATACAAAATTCGTATGGAGCGAGGAATGCGAGAAGATTTTCCAAGATCTCACGAGGAGACTCATTTCGGCACTTGTTTTGACAATACCATCTGGTTCGGATGGATTTGTTATCTATAGCGATGCTTTAGGCAAAGGGTTAGGATTTGTTCTCATGCAACGTGGGAAAGTCATAGCCTATGCCTCGCGACAACTTAAAGAATATGAGAGGAATTATCCTACTCGCGATCTAGAGTTGGCATCAGTCGTTTTCGCGCTAAAGATCTGGAGGCACTATCTATATAGGGAGAAAGTGGAGATATATTCAGACCATAAAAGCCTCAAATATTTCTTCACTCAAAAAGAACTCAACATGCAGCAACGACGTTGGCTCAAGCTGTTGAAAGATTACGACCATACCATTCAATACCATCCTGAAAAAGCGAACGTGGTAGTGACGACGCGAGTAGAAGATCATATGCGGAACGAAAAGTGCGATGTTGTTAACACAAAGGCCTATTTTGTGTGATTTACAAAAGATGAAGATAGAATTCAAGACTCCGGGGACCCATGCAATGATGTCAAGTATACGTATAGAACCAACTTTAATCGAAAAACTTAAAGTTGCTCAAGCCACAGACCCGGAGCTGATGCATATGAAGAAGAAAGTACAAGAAGGTGTTATTCTAGAGGCAAGAATCGATGAAGAAGGAATACTTCGAGTCCACTCCAGACTTTGTGTTCCTAACTATTCTGATTTGAAGTACAAGATCATGATGGAGGCACACAATACACCATTTGCAATCCATCTTGGAAGTACCAAAATGTATCATGATCTTCGACATACATTTTGGTGGAACAATATGAAGAGAGAGATTGCAAAGTTTATCTCGAGGTGTTTAACTTGTCAACGGGTAAAGGCGGAGCATCAAGTGCCAAAGGGTCCATTGCAACCACTTGAGATTCTGAAATGGAAGTGGGAACACATTACCATGGACTTCGTTACGGGTCTTCCCACGGTTTCTCAAGGCATAAATGCTATTTGGGTTATTGTTGATAGATTAACCAAGTCTACTCATTTTTTGCCGATACGGGGGACTTATGTGAGACCCTAGATTTTATGAATAAAGATTTTATTTTCTCGAAATATTTTTAAATATTATGGTGTGGATTTGATATAATGTTATAGTTGTGGGTAGTATTTATAAATTTTGCAAAGTATGCAAGTTGTTATATAATATTCGATTGGTCGGGGAATATTCATTTTAACAGGGAATATTCGTACAACGGCACAATCATTGGTGGACCCCACAACGGAATTATTGTCGGATTGAGAAAACGACAAAAATATTTTATTGAAAATAACGACGGAAGTTTTACTGACCGACATCTTGTTGAACTACTCAGGTAGTAAAAGTACAGTAATACGCGTTGTTGCGTAGTAGCACATGGTATTGATTATTGATATTTACGTGAGAAGTCACTCGCTTTTGTTCAATTATTGCTACAATAGTTACGATAGTATCTCACATTATTTGATTCAATTATTGTTGATTTAGAAGTTTTATTTTATTCAGTATTATTAACGTAATAAAATAGAAACATCTTTTATATAAAAATGTAATAATTTATTAAAGTTATTCTATAAATAGAATATATTATATTCTATTATGCATAGTATTTTGCATAGTAAAATCTTTTTATATAAAAAATGTATACTTTATTAAAGTTATTCTATAAATAGAATATATTATATTTTATTATGCATAGTATTTGCATAGTGCCCGTGATAGTGTTTGCATAGTAAAAGTCTTTTTATATAAATAGAATATATTATATTTTATTTAAAAGATTTTTCTTTAAATATGGACCGTCGATTAAAGTAAATCAATGCAGACCGCTTCATGGATTAGTTACTTATGCATTCCATTTTTCTATAAATAGAAGCTCATTCCTTCATTATTTTCTTACTTAATTCAATTTGAACTCTAGAGAGAGAAACTATAGAGAAAGACTATAGAGAGATAGAAGAAAAGTTTTACATTACTTTCACTACTCTTATATCAAGTATTATTTTATGGTAGGGGATATTATTCTTTTGTATTCAAGAAGAGAACTTCATTATTCCATTTCTTTATTGTTCTTTGGAATAACCTCAGATACCGGCTACCCTATACTTGGTGACATTCTTCTATTATTCTGCATCTTTATTATTCTCGCTTAATATCCTCAGATGTGCATTTACGGACTGGTTCCATTATTTATTATTCATCGTAATATCCAATTCAATAACGTTCTGTACCGGACCGGTTCCATCCTTTATTATTCTGTTGGAATATCCTATCTGTGCGTTCTATCGCATGCATGGTGATTTCTTTTGTTATTCCATTCTTTATTATACTCAGTTGGTTATAACTTTGACTTCTATACTCCATGAAATTAGTGGAATATCCTTTTTATTTGCACTTCATCCAGTATCTTTTCATGGAAATATTCTTCTGAGCATTCTTGAATTTTACTCTACAAAGCATTATCATGTTGACAATTTGGACGTTATCATTTCCTAGACAAATTAATTCTTGATCTTGTTTTATTGAATTTTTATATCATTGTCATCATCCTCATGTTTATATTTTGTTGAAAGTCATCTGTAGCCTGTAGTGCATAGATGGACTTGGTATGATTATGATTAGGGATTATTCGGTGTAATCATTACCGTAATGTTACAAGTGATGTGGTAAAAGTCCTCATTGGCCCGTAGTGCATTGATGGACAGTTGTTGGCATGATCATGACCATTAATGAATACACAAATATTCTTGGCCCGTAGTGCATTGATGGACAGTTTTTGGTATGATTATGGCTATGGATTCTCTTCGGCCAAGGGTGCAAATATGAATTGTTTTATGGCATGATCAGGACCGTTGATGAAAACACGATTATCTTTGGCCTGCAGTGCATAGATAATTCGTGGTCATGATACTAAAGAATATCCTTGGCCTCAGAAAAGCGGGGATGATTTAATGATGTGGATTATTTATCGAAATGAGTCTCAAATGATAAAAGTGATGAAAACTTTTTAAATCATAAAAGATAGTAGATTCTATTCTCTACTTGACTCTTTTAATGGATTGATTGCTTGTTTCACCAAGCAGCTAAACTTGATGTCTATTGTATTTTAACAGTTTAACATTATTGGAGGCTAATGATAATTTATTCTGCATTATCTTAGTCATAATATTTCTTACTGGGCTAGTTGAGCTCACCCTTTCTTCACTGTTCTCTTCAGGAAATGAGAATATAGCTGGGACGAGTCGGGGAACGGATTGATGGTCCAGAGGATAGCATTAGTAGTCCTCACTATTATTTGAAATAGTGTGATAATAATTGTAATGAGGACTCCTTTTGAGTTTGTATAATCTCTAGTAGATAATATTTATATTCAAACTCACAGTTTATGTTTTGTCGTATTGTACACGACAGTTGTATTAGTAAGTTGTATTTGAATTCTGTACCATGTATTTGGCGACCCAAGATGGGTGATGTATACCTAATTTTGGGGGCGTCACAACTTATTCCCTTGAACGTCTTGCTCGTATGCACGTAGATGAGATTGTGAGATTGCATGGCATGCCAGTATCAATAGTTTCGGATCGTGACCCAAGATTCACTTCAAGATTTTGGGTTAGCTTGCAAAAAGCTATGGGTACAGATTTACGATTCAGTTCGGCATACCATCCTCAAACGGACGGACAATCAGAGAGGACTTTTCAAACTCTTGAAGATCTATTAAGACTCTGTGTCCTAGACTTCAAAGAGAGTCGGGATAAGTATTTATCGTTGGTGGAATTCTCCTACAACAATAGTTATCAAGCAAGTATAGGTATGGCTCCATTCGAAGCATTGTATGGACGAAAGTGTCGCTCTCTAATATGTTAGGATGAGGTGGGTAAAGCAACATTGTTGGGACCCGAGTTGGTACGTATGACTACGGAAAAGATCTAAATGATTCGACAACGTATAGAAACGGCACAGGATCGACAAAAGAGTTATGCGGATCTTCATCGAAAGGACGTGGAATTTAGTATTGGAGATCAGGTATTATTGCGTGTGGCTCCATGGAAGGGAGTTACAAGATTTGGGAAGAGAGGAAAGCTCAATCCATGATTTATTGGCCCATTTCAGATTCTTGATCGAGTAGGAAAAGTGGCCTATAGACTCGCGTTACCTCCAAGTATGTCTCGTGTTCATAATGTTTTTCATATATCTGTGCTACGTAAATATGTGAAAGACCCAAACCACGTTATTGAGTTAGAACCGGACGAGATAGCCGAAGCCTTAACGTACGAAGAGGTACTTGTCAAGATCTTCGATAAAAAGAAGCATGTCCTACGCACAAAGGTCATACCACAAGTTAAAGTTTTGTGAAGGAACCATGCTATTGAGGAAATGACCTGGGAGTTGGAAACGGAAATGAAAGCGATGTATCCTCATCTTTTCGAAACACCAGGTACGTACGTCAATTTCGAGGACGAAATTTCATAAGGAGGGGAGGTTATAAGACCCCAAATTATTAATAAATGAAATTTAATTTCCTCTATTTATTATTTTGAAATAGTAAGGGTTGATTTGATTAATGTGGTTAGTTATGGGTAAAATGCGCAAATATTTTAAATAAGCAAGTGGTTATAAAATACTCATTGTTGTTGGAGAATATTCGTTTGGTCGTGGAATATTCTTGCTATCGGGGAATATTCGTACGACGGCGCAGCCTTGTGTGGGCTCATAACGGAAAGCGATTGGATGAAGAAAACGACAAGTATAAGTTGTTTATAAATAACGGCGTAGTTATTACCAAGATTATCTTGTTGGAATACCCTATGGTTAAAACACAAGAATACGTGTTGTTGCACAAGAGTGCTACCTGGTATTGCACCAATTATTGATTCTTACGTAAGAAGGCACTACTCAATAATTGTTACAGTAATTATTGTTCAGTATTTTATTTTATTGATTCAATTATTGTTGCGTTGATATTTTATATTACTGTTGTTTCAATAATTGTCACTACACAGTATTTTTCATTATCTGTGATGCCCCCAAAATAGGTCCAATCCAACCAACCTATTCTGAGTCGCCAAATACATGGTATAGAAACAAGTACAACTTCATTAATACAATTGTCGTGCAAAATACGACAACACATAAACTGTGAGTTTAAATACAAATATTGTCTTCTGGACAATATCCACTCTCAAATAAGTCCTCATTACAATTATTGATACACTATTTTACAAAATAGTGAGGACTACTAAAATAACTGTCTTGAACCATTACTCCACACCCCGACTAGTTCCCGCTATATTCTCGCCTCCGAGAAGAAAAATGGAACAAAAGGAAAAGGTGAGCTCAACTAGCCCAGTAAAGAATATTATGACTAAGATAATGTAAAACAAATTATCCTTAGTCTTTAACAGGGAAAAATCTGATAGAATATAATAGACAACAAGTTTTAGATCAACAACTGCAGCGGAAACAACAATTCATTAGAAGAGTTAAGTAGAGAATGAAATCTACTACCATCTATGAATTTAAAAGTCCATCATCGATATTTTATCCCTGTAACATCAATCAATATACATCATAAATCAAATATTCATCTTTGCATTATAAGCCAAAGATATTCACCAGTTGGTCATGTTCATCTCAACACCTGTTCACCTTTGCACTACGGGCCAAAGATATTCATCAATTGGTCATGTTCATCTAAACACCTGTTTATCTTTGCACTACGGGTCAAAGATATTCATCAGAAAATCATTCATCTTTGCACTATAGGCCAAAGATATTCAGTAATATCATCATTTAGGACTGAGGATGATGAAAAATATTTTAAAGGAAACGAATCCAGTGAAATAAAAGAACAAATATTAAGGATTCGTACTTTACACAATCCAAGTTCAAAAATACTTCATAAATAATCAGAGTGGAGTAAAATTCAAGAATGATCAAAACATAGATCCAATCAAAGATAGGAATCATAATGTATAATCTTGGACACGTAAAAGAAAATTAAATTTTTCTCGTGAATAGTGTCGATTCGTGAATAAATAGTCAGATATACATGAATAAAGTCGTCGATACGTGAATAGTAACTCAACACTAAAAGATAGAATTTTCACAAAAAATCATCATCATGCTTCGTGAATAAAGACTTACTGAATAGTAACTCATGAATAGTAACTCATGAATAGTAACTCATAAATAGTAACTCATGAATAGTAACCCCGACATGAAAAAGTTCCAAATTTGATAAAAATTTCCAACCAATATTTTGGCATAATGATATTGAAGAAATAATATCATTTTTGAATAAAATAACATCCTTTACCTCGTAAAGATAGTATTTCCGACCGAATATCGGATATAATATCGAAAGAACTTGCACCGTAGATAGCAATACTCAAAGTAATAAAATACTCACAAAATACGCCGATATATAGAGAGAGAAAGAAATCTTTAGTTTCTGGTGTGATTTTTAATTCTAACCTAAGCACCCTATTTATAGGAAAATGCTTAGAACACCAAAGCAGAAAAATTTAATAAAATAATAATATTTATTATAATTTTCTACGCAAACCTTAGACAACTGCAGCTCATTATGCACATGTTTTAGCCCACAAAACAAACAAAAAACGTTTTTCTTAATAAACATAATTAAAACTTCCAAAAATCAATTATTTCGGAACTTCGGAACTTCAATAATTCATAATAAATAGCCCTTTTATCCAAAAATTCGAATCTTCCGTTTTTTAATAGGAAATTCAATTCTCTACAACTTTGCAGAAGAAAGTTTTTCCAAATTCCAAACAGAAATTGACCGAAATCCACATACGGACCGATTTTAGAGGCTATAATCAAATTTCAATCAAGAAATGGGTCCACCGACACACAAAACATGTGTTAATCATTTAATGCAACAAAAATACTCTTCCTCCTCATATACTCATATATCCCACATTCATTGTAAAAATATCACCATTATTATATTATAATAAAATATTATTTTATCAGAAAAGATAACATATCAATTTTTAACAATTGTCACTTTAAAAAAATTTCTCCATCTATATCCACATAAAATGAATATTTTCCTCATCATATAAATCAATAATTAATTATTCACAAATAATATTACGTAATCACAAGATCGCAACCAACGTGCTAGTTCGAGAAAAAGGGGGCTTTCCAATAAGAATTTCTCCTCATCGGGCAAGCAATTAGGTGACCAAACCTCTCCTGTATGTAACTTTCTAGACATTGCCAATAATGCTATCTAATAATATTATTCAAATAATATGAATTATTGATTTGATAATGGAAAATACTTTGCAGTAGTGACAATTATTGAAATAATAGTAATATAAAAAATGAACGCAAAGAATTATTGAATCAATAAAATAAAATATCGAATAAGAATTATCGTAATAATTATTGAGTAGTGCCTTTCACGTAAGAATCAATAATTGGTGCAATACCGTGTGCTATCTTGTGCAACAACGCCAGACATCGTGTTTTTAACCACCGTATTCCAACAAAGATTAATTGATAATAACTACGCCAATTATTTGTAAACAACTTATACTTGTCGCTTTCTTCATCCAATCGCTTTTATGGGCCCACAAAGTCACATACCGTCGTATTTAATATTCTCCGACAAAGAAGAATATTCCACGACCAAACGAATATTCTCCGACAACAATGAGTATTTTATAACCACTTGCTTATTTAAAATATTTGCGCATTTTACCCATAACTAACCACATTAATCAAATCAATAATTAGAGAAATTAAATCTTTATTTATAAAAATTTGGGGTCTTACAACCTCCCCTCCTTATGAAATTTTGTCCTCGAAATTGACGTATGTAGGACATGCTCCTTCCTATCTAAGATATTGACTGGTACCACCTCGTACGTTAAATCTTCTGCTATCTCATCTGGTTCTAACTCAATAATGTGGTTCGGGTCGTCCACATATTTACGTAACATCGATACGTGAAAAATGTTATGAACACGCGTCATACTTGGCGGTAAAATGTGTCTATAGGCTACAGTTCCTATTCGATCGAGGATTTCAAATGGACTAATAAATCGAAGGTTTGAGCTTTCCCCACATCGTCGATTCTCGCTTTTGGAATAACGACTTCTTGCATCTTTCTCTTCATATTTATCAACTCCAGGTCTGTAGCTTGAGCAGCTTTAAATTTATCGATTAAAGTCGATTCTAATCGTATATTCGTTATCTTCACGCAGATTCTTGGAATCTTTACTATCTCCATCTTTTGTAAGTCATACGAAATGGGTCTTTGTGTTAACAATATCACAATCGTAAACGCATACGATCTTCTACTCAACACGTCAGCTACCACGTTCGTTTTATCAGGATGGTATTGAATGGTATGGTCGTAATCTTTCAACAGCTCGAGCCAACGTCGTTGCCGCATGTTGAGTTCTTAGAAGCTCTTCTCACATTCCTCGCTCCATTCAAATTTTGTATCTTTTCGAGTCAGCTGAGTTAATAGAGTATCGATTCGATAAAATCCTTCCACGAATCTCCGATAGTAACCAGCTAAGCCTAGAAAGCTACTTATTTCAATTACTGACTTAGGTTGCTCTCAACTGTGACTCATATCCCAATCTTGGATAGCACGTCACAATGGCACCTATAAGTTTACCACCGCACGAATATGATGTCTCCTACAGAGAGTTTGGTTTCAGTGCATTCCACAAAGGAAGTCACCAGATAGAGGCTAAGGTACCAACTCCTGTAGTTAGGTTTTTAACTCCTGAAGTTCATTAGGAGCCATTCTATATGAGATTTTAGAAATGGGTTTTGTATCGGGTTCAAAGTCAATACAAAATTCAATATCACGCTCTGGGGTAGGCCAGGAGATTCTTCAGGAAATACATCAGGAAATTTACTAACAATAAAAATATCATTCAAATCTGACGTATTTTTGTTCAAGTCCATAACATGGCTAAGAAAGCTTGACATTCGTTTTTCAATAAATGAATGACTTTACGGCTTGATATAAAAGAGTTTGACTTCAATGGTTTGGTTGCTTAAATTCGAATAACAGGTTGCTTAGGAATATGAAAACTAACAAACTTACAAAAGCAATCAATTTTAGCATGATGAGTGGTTGACCAATCAATCCCTAAGGTCATATCAAATGCAAGAATTTTTAAAGAAATAAGGTCAACAGGTAATGTGATGGTGCCAACTTGGATCAAACAAGATTTATAAACAGTGGATGTAATGAAAGTTTCTCCTAACGGAGTTTCAACAAATAAGTCAAAGTCTAATTTTCTCCAGTCAAGTTTAAACGCTGAGTATAAGCGGAGAGATAAAATGAATGGGTAGAACCCAGATCTAATAAGGTATAAACTTCAAAAATTTATAATTAACTAACTCGTACTAACTTCGTTTGGGTTACTCGCTTTTGAGAAGTCACGAAAAACGCTTCTTCAAAAACCGATGACTTTGACTTGTGCTCGATAGCCTTTTTGAGTCACCATCCTCACTTGGACTTGGTTTCGCTTCTGAGAAAATCTCGAGCTATATGACCGTCCTTTCCATAACTAAATCATACCCTGGAAGTTTGTGAACAGTTTGGACTTATGTGTCCCTCTTCTCCGCATCTGTAGCATCTAACTGGCGGTCTTTCTCCTCCTCTAAAATTCATTCTTTGGTCTTTGGTCTTTGGTGTTGTTCGACATCTTCCCGTCATCGTTAAATCTTCTCTTCTTGAAATTTCCACTTGAGTTATTTCTTCTATTATCTTGGCCATGATTACCACCAAAGTGGTTACCATTTTTGGCATGATAATTTCCTCCACGATTGTTATCATTGTTCCGATGACCGTTACCACCGGTACGATTATCATCAAGTTGTTGGTCGTTATTCTTCAATTGAGCCGACTCATTATCGCGCTCCAATAACTGAGCCCTATTCACAACATCTGAATATAAACAAAGTTTGTGAGAAATGAGGTATTGACGTATTTTGGGTTTCAAACCTCGCAGAAACATTCACGTCATTCTCTCCTCATTATCAACCAAATGGGATGCAAATCGGGACAACTCGGCAAACTTAGCTTCAGTCATGCGACATCGCTCATATTATTTTGTCCACTTTGATGAACTCTATCTCCTTCATGTGACGCGAATACTTTCGGAAAAGTACTTGTCGTTGAACAATTCTTGAACTTCTCCCAAGACATCTTCGAGAAGCGGAAATTTTGAGTACGCTTTTACTGATTCCCACCAATAATCGCTCTCCTCGTAACATGATAGTGGAAAAAGGAACCTTTTGCTCCTCCGAGCATCCCAAGACATCAAATATCTTAGTGATCTCGCTTTATCCACGCCTCTGCCGTAAGTGGTTCTCGCTTTCCCAAAAACTCCGGGCCATCCCTAACTCCTCGAATCGCTTAATGGTGACCATCCGTGAGTCACAAAGTTTCCACCGCATTTTGAACAAGAGTCTTTCTCGCTTGGTTTTGCATGAATTCTAGAAAGTTCCTAAATATACCATCGTTCGTTATCTTCTCAGTGGTGTTGTTCACAGGAGGAACATTGCTAGCCGGTTGCACGTTCTCCTCGCTGGTGAGCAAAGGTGTCTCCACGGTCTCATTTACTCCACTGTTAACATTCTCAATCGACATACTCAAATACTACCATAAAACAAGGGTTAATTCAACAAATTAACAAATCACATAATACCCCTATATTATGACCGATCAACAAATAAGCTTAGGTAGGACACACTAGCGAAGGATTTACTCGTCTCTCCCTTCCTAGTTGTATTCCCCGATCTCCGCCAAAGATCATATCCCTAAGCTCTGATACCAACTGTGATGCCCCCAAAATAGGTCCAATCCAACCAACCTATTCTGAGTAGCCAAATACATGGTACAGAAACAACAACAACTTCATCAATACAATTGTTGTGCAAAATACGACAACACATAAACTGTGAGTTTAAATACAAATATTATCTTCTAGACAATATCCACACTCAAATAAGTCCTCATTATAATTATTGATACACTATTTTACAAAATAGTGAGGACTACTAAAACAACTGTCTTGAACCATTACTCCACACCCCGACTAGTTCCCGCTATATTCTCGCCTCTCTTGAAGAAAAATGGAACAAAAGCGGAAAAGGGTGAGCTCAACTAGCCCAAGAAGAAGATATATTATGACTAAGATAATGTACAACAAATTATCCTTAGTCTTCAACAGGGAAAAATCTAATAGAATACAATAGACAACAAGTTTTAGATCAACAACTGCATCGGAAATAACAATTCATTAGAAGAGTTAAGTAGAGAATGAAATCTACTATCATCTATGAATTTAAAAGTCCATCATCAATATTTTATCCCTGTAACATCAATCAATATACATCATAAATCAAATATTCATCTTTGCACTACAGGCCAAAGATATTCACCAGTTGGTCATGTTCATCTCAACACCTATTCATCTTTGCACTACGGGCCAAAGATATTCATCAGTTGGTCATGTTCATCTAAACACCTGTTTATCTTTGCACTACGGGTCAAAGATATTCATCAGAAAATCATTCATCTTTGCACTATAGGCCAAAGATATTCAGTAATATCATCATTTAGGACTGAGGATGATGAAAAATATTTTAAAGGAAACGAATCCAGTGAAATAAAAGAACAAATATTAAGGATTCATACTTTACACAATCCAAGTTCAAAAATACTTCATAAATAATCAGAGTGGAGTAAAATTCAAGAATGATCAAAACATAGATCCAATCAAAGATAGGAATCATAACAGACAATCTTGGACACATAAAAGAAAATTAAATTTTTCTGTGAATAGTGTCGTATTCGTGAATAGTGTCGTATACGTGAATAGTGCCGTATACGTGAATAGTAACTCCAACACTAAAAGATAGAAATTTCATAAAAAATAACATCATGCTTCGTGAATAGTACTCGTGAATAGTAACTAGTGAATAGTATCTCATGAATAGTAACTCGTGAATAGTAACTCATGAATAGTAATTCCGACATGAAAAAGTTCCAAATTTGATAAAAATTTCCAACCAATATTTTGGCATAATGATATTGAAGAAATAATATCATTTTTGAATAAAATAACATCCTTTACCTCAGAAAGAATAGTACTTCTGACTGGAATACTGGATATAGTGCTGAAAGAACTTGCACCGTATAACAATACTCAAAGTAATAAAATACTCACAAAATATGCTCGATATTATAGAGAGAGAAAGAGAAAGAAATATTTAGTTTCTGGTGTGATTTGCAATTCTAACCTAAGCACCCTATTTGTTTAAAAATGCTTAGAACACCAAAGCAGAAAATTTAATAAAATAATAATATTTATTATAATTTTCTATGCCAACCTTAGACAACTGATCCCAGCTCATTATACACATGTTGTAGCCCACAAAACAAACAAAAAACATTTTTCTTAATAAACATAATTAAAACTTCCAAAAATCAATTATTTTGGAACTTCGGAACTTCAATAATTTATAATAAATAGCCCTGTTATCCGAAAATTTGAATCTTGCGACCTTAATAGGAAATTAAATTCTCTACAACTTTGCAGAAGAAAGTGTTTCCAAATTCCAAACAGAAATTGACCGAAATCCACATACGGGCGATTTTACAGGCTATAATCAAATTTCAATCAAGAAATGGGGTCCACCGACACACAAAACATGTGTTAATCATTTAATGCAACAAAAATACTCTTCCTCCTCATATACTCATATATCCCACATTCATTGTAAAAATATCACCATTATTATATTATAATAAAATATTATTTTATCAGAAAAGATAACATATCAATTTTTAACAATTGTCACTTTAAAAAAATTTCTCCATCTCTATCCACATAAAATCAATATTTTCCTCATCATATAAATCAATAATTAATTATTCATAAATAATATTACAGAATCACAGTACTGGCAACCAGGCCGTTCCCAGGAAAGAGGTGGTTTTCCAATAAGAATTTCTTCTTACTGGCGCGCAATTAGGTGACCAAACCTCTCCTTAGATAGAACTTTCTAGACATTGCCAATAATGCTATCTAATAATATTATTCAAATAATATGAATTATTGATTTGATAATGGAAAATACTGTGCAGTGACAATTATTGAAACAACAGTAATATAAAAAAATCAACGCAGTAATTATTGAATCAATAAAATAAAATACTGAACAGTAATTACTGTAACAATTATTGAGTAGTGCCTTCTTACGTAAGAATCAATAATTGGTGCAATACCGCAGTGCTATCGCGCAACAACAACGCGTTACATCGTGTTTTAACCACCGGGTATTCCAACAAGATAATAACAGAATAACTACGTCGTTATTTGTAAATAACTTATACTTGTCGCTTTTCTTCATCCAATCGCTTTCATTATGAGCCCACACAAAGGTCAGCACTGTCAATGCATTTAATATTCCCCGATAGAATAATATTTCACGACCAAACGAATATTCTCCAACAACAATGAGTATTTTATAACCACTTGCTTATTTAAAATATTTGCGCATTTTACCCATAACTAACCACATTAATCAAATCAACCCCTTACTATTTCAAAATAATAATTAGAAAAATTAAATCTTTATTTATAAAAAGTTGGGGTCTTACATTATCGAAGCAATAATTCATATTATCCTAATAATATTATTAGATAACATTATTGGAAATGTCTAAAAAGTTCATCTTCAAGGAGAGGTTTGGTCACCTAATTGCGCGCACCAAAGAAAGAGAAATCCTTATCTAAAGCCCCTCTTTCCTAGAGAACTACCGGGTTATCGATTGTGATTACGTAATATTATTTGTGAATAATTAATTATTGATTTATATGATGAGGAAAATATTGATTTTATGTGGATATAGATGGAGAAAATTTTAATATGACAATTGTTGAAAAATTAATATTTTATCTTTTTTACGATAAAATAATTCATTTAAATATATTATTATATTTTAATAATATAATAATGGTGATATTTTTACAATGAATGTGGGATATATGAGTACATGAGGAGAAAAAATATTTTTGTTGCAATAAATATTTAAAACATGTTTTTCATGTTGATGTACCCCATTTCTTGACTGAAATTTGATTATAGCCTGTAAAATGGCCCGTTTGTGGATTTCGATCAATTTCTGTTTGGAATTTGGAAAAACTTTCTTCTGCAAAGATGTAGAGAATGGAATTTCCTATGGTGACATGAGGTTCAAATTTTTCTGATAAAAGGATTATTTATTATGAATTATTTAAGTTCCGAAGTTCTGAAATAATTGATTTTTGAAGTTTTAAATAATTTTTAAAAGAAAAACGTTTTTTTTCATTTGTGGCATGTGTTAAATGGTTGAAATCAGCTGGTAAGGTGTGCGTAGGAATTTAATTTATAAATATTGTTATTTTATTAAATTTTCTACTTTGGTGTTCTAAGAATTTTCCTATAAATATGGTGCTTAGGTTAGAATTGAAAACCACACCAGAAACTGAAGTTTTCTCTCTCTTTCTCTCTCTATATTATCGAGCGTATTCTTGTGAGTATTTTGATACTTTGAGAGTTGCTATACGGTGCGAGTTCCCTCAAAGACTATATTCAAAGATTCCAATCGAAAGTCTTGTCTTTTTCGAGGTAAGGTGTGAGACCCCAGATTTTATGAATAAAGATTTAATTTTCTCAAAATAATTTTTTAAATATTATGGTGTGGATTTGATATAATGTTATAGTTGTGGGTAATATTTATAAATTTTGCAAAATGTACGCAAGTTGTTATATAATATTCGATTGGTGGGGAATATTCTTTTGTGGGGAATATCCGTGACGCACGATACAATCATTAGTGGACCTATAACGGAATTATTATCGGATTGAGAAAGCGACAAAAAATACTTTATGAAAATAACGGCGGAAGTTTTACCGTTAACTGTTGAAACACCCGGTGTTAAAAGTACTGTAATACGCATGGTTGCATAGTAGCACATGATATTGATTATTGATGCTTACATGAGAAGTCACTCAGTTATACTCAATTATTGCTACAATAATTGCTACATCATATCTCTCATATTATTGATTCAATTATTGTCACAGTATCATCTGCATAATATTTATTATTATTAAATTAATAATTGAGACGACAAAGTTATTCATATTATTATTTGTAATATTGTCAATGTTTAGAAGTTCTGTTAAGGAGAGGTTTGGTCATCTAATTGCGCGCCAATAAGGAGAAATACTTATCGGAAAGCCCCCTCTTTCCTGGGAACGACCTGGTTCTTAAATATTGTGAGTTATAATATTAATGATGAATAAGTTGTGTTGATTAAAGATGAAATTGATTGTTCCATTGTATTGGGATTATTAGTGTTAGGGGAAATTGACATTTATTTGGATGATAATTGATGTCTGGAGGTTATATTGTTCACTTTCGGGTATTCTTACACTTTTCGTGTTTTGAGTACTATTCACGAGTTATTATTCACTGAAGTACTATTGATTCACATTCTTATACTATTAGGGGTGGTGGTGCAAGATTGATAATACTTGAATGACTAAGTTAAAAATGGAGGTATAGATGGAGGTACTATACTGTAATTAATTTTTTCACATGATTATACTATTTATTCACATGATTATACTATTTATTCACATGATTGTACTATTGATTCACATTATTTACTATTAGGGGAGTTAGTGCAAGATTGATAATACTTGCAGGACTAAATTAAAAATGAAGAAAAAGAGGAAGGTATTATACTGTAATATTTCGAGCCCCAAAACGTGCAATTATCGAAACTATATTTTCCTATAAATAGAAGCTCATTCTTCCTTCATTTCTCACCAATTCACTAAAGCTATTGAGCAATTATTATAGAGAGAAATTATAGAGAGAAAGAAGAAAAGTATTCTGCTACTTCACTACTTCTATATCCGAGTTTCTTCTAAGGTAGGAGTATTATTTCTTTCTTTCGTCTTCATGAAGAGAACTTCATTATTCCATTCTTTGTTATTATGTTGGAATAACTCATGTCTCTCATGAAGTCACCGCATACATGTGAAATTCTTCATATTCCATTCTTTATTATTCTCGTTGGAATATCCTATACATGCGTTCTATCTTGGGACTGGTTCCGCTCTTTATTATTCTATTGAATATCCTCGTCGCATGCGTTTTCTGCCGGACTGATTCCGTTATTTATTATTACATTGGAATAACTTTTGCTGTGAGGTCTATCGCATGCATGGTGATTTCTTTTGTTATTCCATTCTTTATTATACTCAACTGGTTAAAGTTTTGACTTCTATACTCCATGAAATAAGTGGAATATCCTTGATATTTGTGCTTCATCCAGTATCTTTTCATGAAAATATTCTTCTGAGCATTCTTGAATTTTACTCTACAAAGCAGTATCATGTTGACAATTTGGACATTATTGGTTCCTGGATAAATTAATTCTTGAACTTGTTTTATTAAATTCTTATATCATTGTCATCATCCTCATGTTTATATTTTGTTGAAAGTCATATGTGGCCTGTAGTGCATAGATGGACTTGGTATGATTATGACCAGGGATTATTCGGTGTAATCATGACCGTAATGTTACAAATGATGTGGTAAAAGTCCTCATTGTCCCGTAGTGCATTGATGAACAGTTTTTGGTATGATTATGGCTATGGATTCTCTTCAGCCAAGGGTGCAAAGATGAATTATTTTATGGCGTGATCAGGACCGTTGATGAAAACACGATTATCTTTGGCCTGTAGTGCATGGATAATTCATGGTCGTTATACTAAAAATATCCTTGGCCTGTAGTGCAAGGATGAGTTAATGATGTGGATTATTTATTAAGCTGAGTCTCAGCGATAAAGTTGGTGAAAAACTTTTTAAATCATAGAAGATAGTAGATTTTATATTTTACTTGACTCTTCTAATGGATTGTTTATTCCGCTGTAGGTTTTGATCTAAAACTTGTTCTCTATTATATTCTATCAGTTGTTATACTGTTGAAGGCTAATGATAATTTATTCTCCATTATCTTAGTCATAATATTTCTTATTGGGCTAGTTGAGCTCACCCTTTCTTTCACTGTTCTCTTCAGGAAATGAGAACATAGCTGGGACTAGTCGGGGAACAGAGTGATGGTCCTAGATGTTTGCATTAGTAGTCCTCACTATTCTGTGAAATAGTGTGATAATAATAGTAATGAGGACTCCTTTTGAGTTTGTATACTCTCTAGTAAACAATATTTGTATTCAAACTCACAGCTCATGTTGTATATTTAAGATTGTATTTGTATTCTGTACCATGTATTTGGCGACTCAGAATAGGTGATGTATTCCTGTTTTGGGGGCGTCAAAGTTGGTATCAAAGCTTATGGATATGATCCCTGGCTGAGATGTGAGACAAGAACTAGGAGGGGAGAGATGGGGAATTCCTTCACTAGTATGACCTACCTAAGTTTATTTGGTATTTAATTGGTCGGTCAGAGTATAGGGATAATATGTTACATGTCAATTAACCCTTGTTTTGTGATAGTGTTTGAAAATGGCATCTGAAAATGTTGAGATCAGCAATAAAGTACATAAGACCGTTGAGTCACCAACGATCAATACCTAGGATAACGAGCAACAACACGATAATAATTGTACCGGTGGCAACGATCATCGGAACAATGATAACCATTGTGGGGGAAATTATCATGCCGAGAATGGTAACCACTTGTGGTAATCATGGCCAAGATAATAGAAGTGGAAATTTCAAGAAGAGAAGGTCATTTAGCTCGATTTTGTCGTATAGTGAAGTCAAGTCCAGCTGGGATGGTGGCACCAAAGGCGGATACGAAAAAACAAAGTCGGTGGTTTTAGGAAGAGCGTTTTTCGTAACTTCTCAAAAACCGAGTAACCCGAACGAAGTTAGCACGGGTTAGTTAATTATAAATTTTTGCGAAGTCTATACCTTATTAGATACCGGTTCTACCCATTCTTTTATCTCTCTTGCTTGCGCTCAACGTTTAAATTTGACTTTGGAGAAATTAGACTTTGACTTATTGGTTGAAACTTCGTTAGTAGAAACCTTCGTTACCTCCACTGTTTATAAATCTTGTTGATTCAAATCGACACTTTCACGTTACCTGTCGATCTTATCTCTTTGAAAATATTTGCCTTTGATGCGATTTTAGGAATCGATTGGTTACCTACTCATCATGCTTTTTGTAAGGTTGTTAGCTTTCATATTCCTAACCAACCTGTTATGCGAATTCAAGCAACCAAACCACTAAAGTCAATCATTGTCATATCAAGCTATAAGTAAAGAGCCCCGGTCCTTTCGTTGTTGACTTCCTTGAATGGAATGTACCGAAGCCAGACTTTCTGTAGGCGATTTCGTGAATGACGATGGCAAGTTGATAGCTATCAATGTGACGTACTATCCAAGTCTTTGATAAGGGTCACAACTTTGAATGATGTTTTTATTGTTAATAAATTTCCTGACGTATTTTTGAAGTCTTCTTAGCCTACCCCTAGAGCGTGAAATCGAATTTTGTATTGACCCCAGTACAAAACCCATTTCTAAAACCCTTAAATATTTCTTCAACTAAAATGAACGTAACATGTGCCAAAGACGTTGGCTCGAGCTGTTGAAGATTACGATCGTACCATTCAATACCATCGTGGGAAAGCGAACATAGTAGCTGACACGTTGAGTAGAAGATCGTATGCGATTATAAGTGCGAATATACGAACCCACATGAAGATAACGAATATACGAGTAGAATCGAATTTAATCGATAAAGTTAAAGTCGTTCAAGCTACACAACCGGAGCTGATGAATGTGAAGAAGAAGGTTCAAGAGGGCGTTATTCTAGAAGAAAGAATTGACGAAGAGAGGAAATCTCAACCCTCGATTTAATTGGACATTTGAAATCCTCGATAAAGTAGGAACTGTGGCTTATAGACTCATTTTACCGCCAAGTATGTCGCGTGTTCATAACATTTTTAACGTATCGATGTTACGTAAATATGGGGATGATCTGAACCACATTATTAATTTAGAACCGGACGAGATAGCGGATGATTTAACGTATGAGGAGATACGTGTTAAAATCTTGGATAAGAAGGATTATATTCGACATTCAAAGGTTATACCTCAAGGGTTAGAATTTGAAGTGAGGTCAAGGTATCCTCACCTGTTCGGCATACTAGGTACGTACGTAAATTTTGAGGGCGAAATTTCATAAGGAGGGGAGATTGTGAGACCCCAGATTTTATGAATAAAGATTTAATTTTCTCGAAATAATTTTTTAAATATTATGGTGTGGATTTGATATAATGTTATAGTTGTGGGTAATATTTATAAATTTTGCAAAGTACGCAAGTTGTTATATAATATTCGATTGGTCGGGGAATATTCTTTTTGTCGGGGAATATCCGTACGATGGTACAATCATTGGTGGACCCCACAACAGAATTATTGTCGGATTGAGAAAACGACAAAAATACTTTATGAAAATAACGACGGAAGGTTTACCGTTTACTGTTGAAACACCCGGTGTTAAAAGTACAAGATGTCTGGCGTGGTTGCATAATGTAGCACTTCAGTATTGATTATTGATGCTTACGTGAGAAGTCACTCGCTTATAGTCAATTATTGCTATCGTAATTGCTTTGCATCATATCTCTCATATTATTGATTCAATTATAGTCACAAAGATCATCTCGCATAAAATTTATTATTATTAAATCAATAATTGAGACGACAAAGTTATTCATATTATTATTTGCAATATTGACAATGTCTAGAAGTTCTGTCAAGGAGAGGTTTGGTCATCTAATTGCGCGCCAATAAGGAGAAATCCTTATCGGAAAGCCCCCTCTTTCCTGGGAACGACCTGGTTGTTAAATATTGTGAGTTATAATATTAATGATGAATAAGTTGTGTTGATTAAAGATGAAATTGATTGTTCCATTGTATTGGGATTATTAGTGTTAGTGGAAATTGACATTTATTTCGATGATAATTGATGTCTGGAGGTTATATTGTTCACTCGGGTATTCGGAGCACTTTTTGTGTTGGAGTACTATTCACGAGTTACTATTCATGAGTTACTATTCACGAGTTACTATTCACGAGTTATTATTCACGGGGTACTATTGATTCACATTCTTATACTATTAGGGGTGGTGGTGCAAGATTGATAATACTTGAATGACTAAGTTAAAAATGGAGGTATAGATGGAGGTACTATACTGTAATTAATTTTTTCACATGATTATACTATTTATTCACATGATTTAATATTAGGGGAGTTGGTGCAAGATTGATAATACTTGCAGGACTAAATTAAAAATGAAGAAAAAGAGGAAGGTATTATACTGTAATATTTTGAGCCCCAAAACGTGCAATTATCGAAACTATATTTTCCTATAAATAGAAGCACATTCTTCCTTCATTTCTCACCAATTCACTAAAGCTATAGAGCAATTATTATAGAGAGAAATTATAGAGAGAAAGAAGAAAAGTATTCTGCTACTTCACTACTTCTATATCCAGTTTCTTCTAAGGTAGGGAGTATTATTTCTTTCTTTCGTCTTCATGAAGAGAACTTCATTAATCCATTCTTTGTTATTATGTTGGAATAACTCGCTCATGCGGCAGTACCGCATACTTGGTGAAATTCTTCTATTATTCCATTCTTTATTATTCCGTTGGAATATCGTCTCAATGCGTTTCTACAGGACTGGTTCTGCTCTTATTATTCTCGCTGGAATATCCTCATCTCATGCATTTTACGCCGGACCGATTCCGTTATTTATTATTCTGTTGGAATAACATGCCTGTGCGGTCTATCGCATGCATGGTGATTTCTTTTGTTATTCCATTTTTTATTATACTCAGTTGGTTAAAGTTTTGACTTCTATACTCCATGAAATTAGTGGAATATCCTTGATATTTGTGCTTCATCCAATATCTTTTAATGGAAATATTCTTCTGAGCATTCTTGAATTTTACTCTACAAAGCAGTATCATGTTGACAATTTGGACATTATTAGTTCCTGGATAAATTAATTCTTGAACTTGTTTTATTGAATTCTTATATCATTGTCATCATCCTCATGTTTATATTTTGTTGAAAGTCATTTGTGGCTTGTAGTGCATAGATGGACTTGGTATGATTATGACCGTGGATTATTCTTGTAATCATGGACCGTAATGTTACAAATGATGTGGTAAAAGTCCTCATTGGCCCGTAGTGCATTGATGGACGCTTTTGGTATGATTATGGCTATGGATTCTCTTCTTTACTAAGGGTGCAAAGATGAATTGTTTTATGGCGTGATCAGGACCGTTGATGAAAACACGATTATCTTTGGCCTGTAGTGCATGGATAATTCATGGTCGTGATACTAAAAATATCCTTGGCCTGTAGTGCAAGGATGAGTTAATGATGTGGATTATTTATTAAGCTGAGTCTCAGCGATAAAGTTGGTGAAAAACTTTTTAAATCATAGAAGATAGTAGATTTTATATTTTACTTGACTCTTCTAATGGATTGTTTATTCCGCTGTAGGTTTTGATCTAAAACTTGTTCTCTATTATATTCTATCAGTTGTTATACTGTTGAAGGCTAATGATAATTTATTCTCCATTATCTTAGTCATAATATTTCTTATTGGGCTAGTTGAGCTCACCCTTTCTTTCACTGTTCTCTTCGTGAAATGAGAACATAAATTTGGGACTAGTCGGGGAACAAGAGTGATGGTCCTAGATGTTTGCATTAGTAGTCCTCACTATTCTGTGAAATAGTGTGATAATAATAGTAATGAGGACTCCTTTTGAGTTTGTATACTCTCTAGTAAACAATATTTGTATTCAAACTCACAGCTCATGTTGTATATTTAAGATTGTATTTGTATTCTGTACCATGTATTTGGCGACTCAGAATAGGTGATGTATTCCTGTTTTGGGGGCGTCCCATAAGGGATATTATTTTCTTCTTAAATGATATTATTTTCTTCAATATCATTATGCCGAAATATTGGTTTGAACTTTTTATCAAATTTGTAACTTTTTGTGTCGGGGTTTCTATTCACGTATACGACACTATTCACGAATACGACACTATTCACCAAAACATCATTGAGTCAATGTGCAAACCTTTTCTTAGTTGTATTAGTACAACCATATAAGAAACCAACTGGCGACTCTTAACAGTTCATCGTCGACATGATATATGTCGGACCTTTTTCACTTGTTTTTCCAAACAAATCTCACCTAACATGAGAACACCAAAGAACAAGTAACGAAAAGGGACAAATAAAAATCCCGACGTCGACAACCTTGATAATGAAGGTTTACTTCATTTTGAAGGAAGAATTTGAGTTCCAAATACTTCCAATTTAAAAGAAGAGATTATGTGTGAGGCTCATAGTTCGAGGTACTCGATACATTTTGGTAGTACTAAGATGTATCAAGACCTTCATTAGAACTTTTGGTGGCCAAACATGAAGAGGGAAATCGCAGAATATGCTAGTAAGTGCTTAACTTGCCAGAAAGTTAAGGCTGAACATCAACGACCGAGTGGGTTATTTCATTCACTAGAGATTCCAGAGTGGAAATGGGAGCATATCACCATGGACTTTGTGGTGGGACTTCCAACAATGAGAAAAGGATACGATGCTATTTTGGTAGTAGTGGATCGATTAACCAAATTGGCTCACTTTCTTCCAATAGGAGTTAGGTATAACCTAGAGCAGTTAGCTAAACTTTATGTCAAGGAAATTATTTCTAGACATGGGGTACCTATTTCGATTGTGTCCGATCGTGATCCACGATTCATGTCAAATATTTGGAGGAGTTTGCAAGAGCAAATGGGAACACAGTTGAGATTGAGCATGACATATCGTCCACAGATGGATGGACAAAGTGAACGGACAATTCAAACGCTAGAAGATATGTTAAGATCTTGCGTTATGGATTTTAAGGGGAGTTGGGATGAACATCTGCCTTTGGTGGAATTCACTTACAACAATAGTTTCACGCTAGTATAGGCATGCCGCCTTACGAAGCGGTGTATAGGAGGAAGTGTAGAACACCATTTTGTTGGGATGAAGTAGGTGAACATCGAATGTTATGACCTAAGATGGTACAAAAAATGGCAGACATGGTTAAGCTAATACGAACTCGATTGGTAGCAGCTCAAGATAGACAAAAGAAGTATGCAGATCCTCATCGAGAGAAGAGGGAGTTTGAAGTAAGTTCATATGTCTTTCTGAAAGTATCACCTTGGAAAGGGAAGATACATTTTGGAAAGAAAGGAAACTTAAGTCCAAGGTTTGTAGGACCTTTTGAAATTTTAAGAAGGGTAGGAGAGGTAGCTTATGAAGTAGCCTTACCTCCAGAGATGGAAAGAATACATAATGTGTTTCATGTGTCAGTGTTGCGTCCTTATAAACCGGACTACAAACACGTAATAGAGTATAAATCTATTCAAGTAGAAAAAGACTTAACGTATGAAGAACTTCCGATTAAGATTGTTGATAGGAAGGAAAAAGTCTTGAGAAATAAAATAATACCTTACGTAAAGGTAATTTGGAGTAACCACGTTGCCGAAGAAGCAACGTGGGAGCTCAAGAGTAAAATGAAGGAAAAGTTTCCTCATTTATTTATGTAATTATAGCAAGATTCTGGGGACAAAATCCTTATAAGTGGGGAGAATGTAACGCCCGAGAAAATCGGATCTTTAATGAATTAAATTTTTATTTGATTATGTAGATTAAATAAATTTAATTAATTTATTATGTGAGTAAGATATTTGAAGGTCGATCTATGACCTAGAATGTGTGGATGTTGTTAGTATCCTGGCTATGTGCTAGGATTAATTGTTTTGAATTACCAAGACGAAAATAAATGTTTTTCGAGAATTTTTCGTAAAAACACTATTCATCTGATGTCGCTCGGAGATTTGGTTTGAAATTCTGAGAAATGTGTAATGATACAATATGAAGATGTAATGGAATATCCAATAATATTTCAGTTATGGCAAACGAAGTTTTTGCCCGCGGACTTAAAACCTAAGGGTTAGTAAAAGTGATTTTCGAGAAGAAAATGTAATGCGTATAATGATTAGAAGTATTATACATATGATATACGAGTATGGTATGAATAATAGTACGACATATAATACAAATATCGTATGAATACTAAACGAAAAGAATACGTGAGTTATACGCGAAGAATACAATTAGTTCTTATTGGATTTTGAGTTAAGGACTTTGTATAATCCAATTGGACTTGGATTTATATCAAGCCCAATGAATTGTGTAATCAAGCCCAAGTTAAGGCCCAATGTTAAGTTAATTCAAGCCCGATCCAAGAAACCAAACCGCGGATCGAATCGACGGGTCACGGGATGGGTAAAACCCATGGGGCAACCCATGGGAAGACCCATGGACTTGTGAGCCGGCCACTTGGCCACCAATTAAAGTGATTACTTGGAGGCTAAGTTGCTAAGGAGGTGGGGAATAGTAAGGAGGTGGCCAATGGACAATTTTGCCCTCCATTTGGTTTACCTATAAAAAGAAAGCTTAGGTTGGTATTGGTGTTTTGTAAACTTTGTCCAACATATATTGAGAGATAGAAAGAGCTAGAAACAAGTAATCAAGCTACTTCAAAGTAAATCATACACGTCGTAAACGTTAGTCTTCGACCTTTTTAGATTTCTTTCTCGTAGAGAATCGTAGATTGGTGGAGCATGTCTCTTTAGGAGGAATAAGGATGGCTATTAATGATTAAAACATTGATAAGTCATGTTCAAGTAGAAATCATAAGGGTTTACGTAAGTTTAAACCGTAGAAATCGTTGAATGTTAACATGGTTGTTGATGGACAAATTAAAAACCATCATAGATAGGGTATGTGGATCTTGCTTGGTTAGGATGTACATGATGAATCAATGGTTCCATTTGATTTGGAATATAGAACACGAGTAACGAAATTATGGCAAATTTTACGAAAATAGACGTTATACGTCGAAAACATAGAAATCTCGGATTAGTAGTCAAAAGTTGTCGTGTGACTTGGAAACTTTGGTTTTCAATGTCAACACGTGAGATAGGGCATTCAAGAGTCGTGGACACAAGAATCGTCGGATTCTGACTTAGAACGAAGAAAACGAGTATTGAGCGTTCACGAACGATAAACGAACGCTCGATAATGAACCAAAAGGTGAATTCTGAGTTAACGGATTCAAAAGTGAAAGATTCTTACATGATCACCTAGAGTAGGTAATTTGTGAGTTGTGGGCTTTTGAATGAGCCAATTCGAATGTAAAACGAATAAGTTATGAGGCCGGAAAGTTCGTAGAAAAAGTTAACTGTCAAAGCCAACTGAGGCTCAAGGGCCACGCCGCAGTGCCAACCCCAGTTATAAATGCCACGTACGGCTCAACTCTATATCTCATCATTGAGTTAAGCGCCACAAAGACTAATGGTGTACTAGAGTCTGGCGTCATGTCATGAGATAGTGGGAAATGGTTGACCAAGTTAGGTTTTGTAATTCCAATTGAATGTAAACCAATAGTAAGACATGAATGTACTTAATGTACATGATAAGGCTAACTTTAAATCACTTATAAAGTGATAACGTTAGAAGGTTAAGTATGGTTTAACAATAATTAAATAAAGAACGCAAAAGTGTAAACAAGTAAACCATGAATGGTATGCAACGTTGGTACCTCACCAATAATGACCGAGTGTCGGTTAATAACGTAAGAACGTTAACAAGCCGTAATGAAGTATAGTAAGTCCAATTGACATTATTAATGGAATAAATTCAAGTAAGACATAAAAGAAAAAGAAGTTGGTTAAAACAATAAAGTTAGTTTGTTTGGTAGCTAATTACAGTGTGATATATGAATATATCATGTAGATCCTGTAAAGACTGAGAACTGTTAAATATTATATTCGAAGAAGCTTGAAGGCAAGTTTTCTTAATACTTGTCTAACCTCCATGTTAGTCAAGTTTTCTGTGATTCATGTCCTGAAATGCATGAATTATTTTAAGAAAAGAGTCGATGCCAGTTTTAACTCTATTAGACTAATCTTGAAGAGTTGATTGATTTGTTTACAAGTCTTTCGGTATAGAACTGTTAATGTTATCCTATGCCAAATATTTGGTACGGATTCAAAGGTAAGTTTGTCTATGAACAAACAAATGTATTTTCATCGATTATTCGATGGGCACGCGAGGTTGCCAAAACTTAAACGTAAATACGTTTAACGGATGAATGTTGATCAACATAGAGTACTATAAGCTGATTACGTAGAAGTGCTCGCAAGTAATGCCAGATGTATGTCCTTAGTGCCGGAATGTCCTTTTTATATATGAAAATGAAAAAGAGTATGTTCATGGTCTTTTTACCGGTTCAGAATTCCTAAGCTATTATATATACTTTGGAATCGTTGTTATGAAATGAGAAGTACTAGTCATTGTTTCATAGTTCTTCATAGCTATTTGTTCAGTTATGGAAGATAATCATATAATTCTTGATGTGGTATTTATATTATCCTTTGTTAGACTTACTGAGCTAGTTATGCTCATTTCTTGCTTTAATTATATGATTGCAGCTAAGGCCGAACGAACTGAGAGTTCTAAGAGAAATAAAGGAAAAGCTAAGTTGGATAGTTAATTATCCTTTAATAGACTAGAGTATTTGTATGTATTATACTTATGAATAACAAAGAATGTATTCGGTTTATGAACCTGGGAAAGGATTTATTACTATTGTAATAAGAAGATAATGAATACAATCATTTTGATGTTGTTTCAATGGAATGACTGTATAAATTGTAGTACTGTGTAGCACCATCTATCGGGTTAGAAGATACCCGGATTTAGGGGTGTCACATGTTGGTATCAAAGCATTAGGTTATAAAACTTAAGGTGGAAAGAACCTTAGGCTAATAACCTCATTAGGAAAGGAAAAGTTGTGACAACCGAGATTTTGTAATTTAATTTTAATATTTTTTAGACTGAATAAATATTTTTTGACGAATTAATTATTAGATTAAATGATTAATTGATGAAGTTGTGATAGATTAATTTAATTATATGTGTTATATTTATTAAATTAATGTGGAGAATTTTTGTTATTTCAAGTATGTCATTATGTGAGCTTATTGTATTAAAAAATATATTTAATAAGCCTAATGTTATTTTAATTAATTTAATTATTAATTAGAGAGTTAATAATTTGACATTATTTATTAATGAGAAATTTAATTATGTGACTATGTGAATTTATGAGAAAATATTATATTTTATTTAAAATAAATTAAATAAGATATTGATTTATTTTATGAAGTAGTGTGACATTAATTAAACTATATGATAAAGTTTTATTAAATTAAATGGTTTTTGAAATCTATTCTAGCTAGCCAAACATGGCACTAAGGGAGGTTGGGAGCAGTTACCCATGATAGGTAACTGATCTCAACAACGCGTCAGTTCCTTTTCTATTTATTTTATACGCCTTCTTCGTTTTCATTATTGGCTAAGTCTGGCATAAAAACACAGAGAGTTTGAGAAATTTTTGAGAGAGATTGTGAGTACTGTGATTGAAGTAGAGAGAAATTGTCATCCTTGTTCATCTACGCTTTGGGTAATTCTCTCCAACCCAATTCTCATATTTTACGTCATTTAGTTTTTATGAAAATGGCTTTCATTCATCCTGTAAAGTCTCTGTAATTGGGAAATTGTGTTGTTATATGGATATATGTAATAATACGAGTAGCATAACATGTTATATATATATATATATTGTATATGGTTGCATATCATCAGTTTCATAATATTATAACGTATGATTATGGCCTCAAAAGTTACAGAGTACGTTATATGGCCATATGGCCCTTATACGTAACTTTAATATGTCAACAATAAATTGTTCTGCAAAAACTTCACACTGGTATATGATTATGCATGCTAAAACGAAGTAAACAAAACTTGAATGGATGGATTTTGTGTTATAATGAATCCCTGGCGTTAAATTTTATGATTTATGTTCAAAACCTTCAAGAACATCAAGAACAGTAAAATTTACATATTTTAATTCTGTAATTATGTGTTTTAATGAGTTAAAATCACTCTATAAATGTTGGGTAATGATTATGTATAAATTCTAGCATGTGGGTAGGTTTAATTTGGAGACTTAATGACTATGTAGTGTTTATTTCGCTGAACTTTGTGTTCTTCGCGAACTTAGAATCAAAATCTGGAGTTTCGCATCGCCAAGCCATACGCGTCAGTAGCACCAACTCCGTAATCGAAGTCCCATGTCAGAAGCACCACTGCATGTGCATGGCCTGCCGGCCGTGCAGATGCCAAGCATATAGTACAACAAGGGTACCAAGGCGCCACTTAGCAGATTGGCCAGAAATGAGTTTTTAAAATGTTTAAGTCTATCAATGTGCTATTAACTTAGTCTATTGATCATGAAAACTTGTTAGACATATAATGAGGTGTTAAAATAAATTCTTAACAAGTCCATAACACAATTACGTGTGAATTGAATGATCGAATGCATAGTTAGCTTATTGTTCGTGAAATCTAATTTTTGACAATAAATGTAGTAATTGACTAAGTATAGTCATGAATTCGAGTTAAACAAAAGAATAAACTTATGATGTTTAGTACGTTGTAATTGACTGGTATTGTGAACGTAATTGATATGTAGGATTTAAATCAAAGAACGAGTTTAGTTAAAGTATAATCTACACACGAGGCAAGTTTCCTAACCCTACTTGTTATCGTTATATAAGTTGATTAATTCACCTTTCTACATTGAGCAAGTTCTCATTATTATTGATCAAGTCTGTCTTGTATATTAAAGTTATTAATCTTTTAAGCATGATGCTGTTATACAATACTTATTCTATTGTATACCTTTTGAGATTCTATTCAAGTTAAGTCATCAATTATTGTTAAACCTTGTTAGACTAGCGAACCCTTTATGATTCGACTAGTCCATAGTTGATGAGCGTTCTAAATTTCGAGAACCCTTGATGAATTATCCAAAACAAACTTCCTTTAGTGCGGACTCGAATGTCAAATCGAGATGAACAACCTCAGATAGGGGATTACTTATCGCGTTAGCGTTAAGATATTATGCGACGTGATGGTACTAAGGGCTGATCCCCCTAAGTGCGAGAAGAAGAGTCCATAGTCTTAATATCAATAAAGGTTTCAAGAATAAACACTTGACAACCTAGGACATAGTTCAAGGTATTACGACCCTCAGAATTTCTTTTGATTCTTGTTATTTATTCTTGATTCAATAGTTGAGCTTTTATATTCGAAGTTATTATTTCTCTCGCATGTTATTATTCATTGTTATATTGTTATACTTGAGGGCAATCGTGCTCACTCTTGCGTAATAACAACATTGCAGTTAAGAACGAAAGAGCAGACGAACCTTCCACTAGTAAATGCAAGGGCAAGCTTAGCAAGTAATAAAGATTGATTATTTATGTAATGTAATTCGAATTGATGTTACTAAGACTTATTTGTTTATATTTCCGCACAAATGATTTAAGGTTAGAGTAACCTGGGATTTATTTATTATGTAGTTGATGTAACCCCATAAGGGGAGATTTATTATTATTTCTATCTATTGCATGATTTGCATTTATTTATGGGTAGATAGATGGATGATGTTTATACAGTGAACGCCAAATCCTGTGGAAATGGAAGTACCGGATTTGGGGGTGTCACAGGTTGGTATCAAAGCTGTAGGTTATGAACCTTAGGTGGGGGAACAACCTTAGTTAGTAGCCTTGTAAGAGATTGAGAACATAGTAGTGGTAAACTCTTATCGAGTTATAAGAAATGGATTTCTAAATTCATTGAAGATAATAAAAGACTTTATGTGTTTATGTGTTAATCTATGTGTTCGCTAGCACGGATTAGTAACTAAAACATAAAATTTTGTTGTCAGGATGTTGGAGGAACTAGTCGAACTGGGGAGGAGGAACCCCGAGTACCTATAGTACCTACAGAGGAGGAACCCCGAGACATTCATGTCGTTAGGGAATAGTTGGTATAGAGGAAGTTATCTCCATTAATCACCGTTGTTGGTCAGGAGCATGAACCTGAGGCTGATCCTGAGGAGGATCCCGAGGAGGAATTTGAAGAGGAAGAGGAAGAAGAGGAGTTTCCACAGCACTCCATTGATGCTGAGATGTACGACACATTATTCGACCGTAACGTAGAGTTACGAGATGAGGAAAAGGATCTGACTGAGCGGGCGATTATTCAACAGATTACTCTCGAGCAGAAGGAGAGGGAGATTTTGACTCTTCACTCATGACTGAGAAATGTAGAATGGGATTTGGTCCACGAGAAGGGTCAAACCGAAGATAAGACCTCAGAGATAGAAAAGTTGAAGAAGGAACTGAAGGAAAGCTCTGAAAGGCTGATCATAACAGAGGAAGGCTGGGTAAGAGAGTCACGTCGTGCTGATCTTGCAGAAGAGGACGGTCGTGCAAAGAAGGCGAAGCTTGGGGAGACATACTCTGCACTTAATCATGCAATGGATGAGGCCCAAGATCGAGTTTTGAGGTACCCCATCCAGTTTGAAGGACTTCCATCGTATCTTTGGATCGCAGGATTTATATCTCGCATCATGGAAGAGGAGCGTAGTAAGGTTATTCAAATCTTTCGATGCATGATGATAGTATTAGTTTAATTATGTGAAAACTATTTGGTAGGTAATGATGTAAATTCCGATGTGTTTATAAACAACGGAATATTTTAATGTTTTAAATCCTGTAGATTCTTTACCTCGGGATAGTTGATGTAAATAGCAGTGACGCTATCTTATGATGTTAAAACTTTTGAATTGAATGAAATGTCAAAGTTTATTTAAATTGATGTGTTAAGTGAATTATGATTAATTGTTCTAGCTAAGCCTTAAATGTTTGAGGAATTGAATAAAGACCTAATAAGCGAATATTCTTAACAGAAATATGCCGCCTAGAAGAAGACAAAACCGTCAGCAAGCGCAAGAAGAGTCAGTGAATAACAACATAGACGCTAATGCTAACCCTGTTCAGCAATTGGTGAACCTTTTAGCTGGAGCACCTAACAATCAACCACAAGCTCCACCAAATACCTTTTTTAAGGACTTCAAGGTGGTGGGACCGCCAGAGTTTAAGGGTTCTATAAACCCAATCGAAGCTCAGACCTGGTTGATGGAGATGGAGAAGGTGTTCGATGTGGTTAGGGTAAGGGAGGACCAGAAAACTGCGTATGCAACGTTCATGCTGAAGTCCAAAGCCAACTACTGGTGGCAGGCAAATAAAGTACGGGGAGGTGAAGGTGTAATAACCTGGGAGAGATTCAAAGAAATGTTCTTCGAGATGTACTTTTCAACCAGTTCACAAAATCAGATGGAGGTTCAGTTTCTAGAGTTGAAACAGGGGAATATGCCAGTAGCTGATTATACGGCAAGGTTCAATGAGTTGGCTAGGTTCGCCACATACCAAGTACATACCGATAAGAGGAAGGAAAGACATTTCGAACAGGGACTGAAGCCCTGGTTTAAAGCAAGGTGTCAATGTTCCAATTGAACACGTTTGCTGGAGTATTAGAGAAGGCCATACTCACTGAGGGTGGAAGCGATGCAGTAACGAAGTATAATCAAGAGCAGCAGAAGAAGAAGAATGAGAATGAAGGTAATAACAAGACTGGTGGGAGTAGCAATGGGGGTAGTCATAATCAGAAGAGGAAGTGGATGGATAACTCATCAGCTGGAAGTCAACAAGGAGGGCAGAAGAAGAAGATCGAAGAGTGCTCAAGCTGCGGAAAAGTTCATTTGGGAGTTTGCATGAAAGGGAAGCGAGTGTGCTACAATTGTGGTCAGGAAGGCCACATAGCACCAAACTGTCCAAACCCAAAGAAAGGTGCCTGCTTCACTTGTGGTTCAAAGGATCATCTTGCAAGGGATTTTCCTAAGAAGGGATCTGGGGGAACGAGTTCAAGAGGAAATAGAGGAAATACCGGTGGAAGCACTCTAACTATCGCAAAGACTGTACGCAACCAACCGGATCGATCGCCAAAAACATTCAACATGACGGTCTGGCAGATGCGATCAGGGTCTCGCGATGTGGTGTCAGGTATCATTCCGATCAATAAAATTAATGCGTATGTATTATTTGATTCGAGTGCTACTTGATCATTTATATCCGATGACCTTGCTAAGAACTTAGAATTGCATAAGGACGAGTTAAAATACCCCATGAACATAGAAATTGCGAATAGAGAAATAATCCATGTTACGTACGTGCATAAGAACTGTAGAGTGGATATTAAGGGTAATATCATGAACGTAGATCTTATCCCTATTCGACTTTGGGAATTTAACGTTATTTTGGGTATGGATTGGTTATCCAATTATGAGGCGGTAATTAACTGCCAGAAGAAGCGTATTAACCATATGACTCCGTCAAAGGTTGTGTTTTATGGTAGCAAGTTGCCTAGACAAGCGAGTTGTCTGACGATGATGCAGGCCAGGAGGTTATTAGGGCAAGGCTGTGTAGGATATCTAGCTTACATAGTCGATAGTCGTAAAGAGAATCCAAAAATAGATGAGATACCAGTAGTGAGAGATTTCGCAGACGTATTTCTAGATGATTTGCCAGGACTTCCTCCAGATAGAGCAGTTGAATTCGTAATCGTTTTGGCTCCAGGAACGGCTCCAATATCGAAGGCACCGTACCGAATGGCACCGGTAGAGATGAAAGAACTGATGGTCCAACTACAAGAATAACTTGAAAAGAAGTATATTCAACCAAACGTATCGCCGTGGGGAGCGCCGATTTTATTTGTAAAGAAGAAGGATGGGACAATGCGGCTCTACATAGACTATAGAGAACTGAATAAGGTCAGGATCAAGAATAAATATTCATTACCGCGAATCGATGACTTGTTCGATCAGTTAAAGGGAGCAAGATACTTTTTAAAGATAGATTTGAGAAGTGGTTATCACCAATTGAAGGTGAGACCAGAGGATGTATCAAGACAAATGTTAGGAAGAAGCGATATGGTCACTACTGAATTTTGGTAATGTCATTTGGTCTAACGAATGCTCCTGCAGCATTTATGGGACTAATGAATGGTGTGTTCAAGCCGTTTTTGGACAAATTCGTAGTGGTATTTATAGACGACATTTTGGTATATTCAAAAACCAAAGAAGAACACGAAGAGCATTTGAGATTAACGTTGGAGGTATTGAGAAGGGAGAAGTTGTATGCTAAGTTTTTGAAATGTTAATTTTGGATCGAGCGAGTACAATTTCTTGGTCACGTGATCGAAAAAAATGGAATTTTGGTAGATCCATCAAAAGTAGAAGTCGTGATTAACTAGGATTAGCCGAAGACGCCATCGGAAGTAAGAAGTTTTCTCGGATTAGCAGGTTATTACAGAAGATTTATTCAGGAGTTTTCCAAGATCGCAACTCCGTTGACGAATTTGACTAGGAAATTGGTGAAATTTGTTTGGATGGAGAAGTGTGAGGAAAGATTTCAAGAATTAAAGAAGAGGTTAAGTTCAACACCTGTGTTATCTCTTCCAGATGACACGGGAAATTTTGTGGTATATAGTGATGCTTCACACAAAAGAATTGGTTGTGTGCTTATGCAAAATGGCAGAGTCATTACAAGACAGCGTCCACGACAATTGAAGGATTATCTTGAAGGGTATCCGACCCATGACTTGGAGTTAGCTGCAGTGGTTTTTTCTTTGAAAATCTTGAGGCACTATCTCTATGGGGAGAAGTGTGAAATATATACAGACCACAAGAGTTTGAAATATATTTTTACACAAAAAGACTTGAACATGCGCCAAAGAAGGTGGTTGGAGTTAATTACGGACTACGATTGTGAGATTCTATACCATCCGAGTAAAGCGAATGTGGTTGTCGATGCCTTAAGTAGAAAGGGTCGGGAGAAACTGATGATGTTGACTGCGCAGGAGGAGCTAATTTCAGCAATGGAAAAGCTGGAATTGGAAGTGAAGTATCCTATGAAAATTGATGAGAAGTTGTTTCAGATACAATCTGGTACAACCCTACTGGATAAAGTTAAGGAGGCTCAACTTTAGGACGAGGAATGCAAAAAGGTGAAAAGGAAGATATCTGATGGAACCTAACAAAAATTTAAGATGGATAAGGAAGGAATACTAAGATTTGAGAGCAGAATTTGGGTACCGCCAGTACAAGAGATTAAGGAAGACATTTTGAGCGAGGCTCATGGTTTACGATATTCGATTCACCCTGGTAGTACCAAGATGTACCAAGATCTTTGACAACATTTCTGGTGGCCGAATTTGAAACGTGATGTTGTAGAATGTGTTGCCAAGTGTCTGACCTATCAGAAAGTGAAAGCAGAACATCAGAGACATAGTGGATTGCTATAACCGTTGAAAATTCCAGAATGGAAATGGGAACATATTATAATGGACTTCGTGGTTGGCCTTCCGACGACTCAGAAAGGCTACAACGCAATATGGGTTATCGTTGACCGACTGATGAAATCCGCACACTTCCTTCCAATAAAAATCAGATTTAATTTAGATCAGTTGGCGAAGTTATACGTGAAAGAGATTGTTTAAAGGCACGGAGTTTCAGTGTCAATTATTTCTGATAGAGATCCGCATTTTACGTCGAACTTCTAGAAACATCTACAAGAATGCATGGGTACGCAGTTGTGAATGGGTACGACATATCACCCTCAAACGAATGGACAGAGTGAAAGAACAATCCAGACATTGGAAGATATGTTAAGAGCTTGTATAATGGACTTTAAAGGAAATTGGGATGATCATCTACCGCTCGTAGAGTTCGGTTACAACAACAGTTACCACGCTAGTATAGGCATGCCGCCTTACGAAGCGTTATACGGCAGAAAATACAGAACTCCACTTTATTGGGATGAAGTTGGCGAAAAACAATTGTTAGGCCCATAATTAGTACAACAGACAGTAGAAATAGTCAAAGTGATCCAAGCACGACTGGTAGCAGCTCAAGATAGACGGAAGAAATACGATGATCCACACCATAAGAATGTTGAGTTCGAACCAGGTAGTTATGTGTTCTTAAAGGTCTCTCCTTGGAAGGGAAAGATCAGGTTTGGAAAGAAAGAGAAATTAAGCCCATGATTTATTAGACCCTTTGAAGTTCTGAGAAGGGTTAGAGATGTTGCTTATGAGGTAGCCTTACCTCCAACTCTAGAGAATGTCCACAACGTTTTCCATGTCTCAGTCCTACAACCCTACAAACCCGATTATAAGAACGTCATTGAATATGAACCCCCATATTTCGACAAAGACTTATCTTACGAAGAAATTTTGGTTCAAATTGTTGACCGAAAAGAACTAGTTCTGAGAAATAAAGTAATACCTTTTGTTAAGATAATTTGGAGGAACCACAACGCTGAAGAAGCTACGTGGGAACTCGAAGAGAATATGATGAAGAAATATCCTCATTTATTTACTTAGATTGT
>CM035167.1:53313320-53556088 GCA_020205615.1 Panax quinquefolius | reverse complement strand
ATACCATTTCTATAAGTTGAATAATACTAATAATAATAACAATAAATTAAAATTCAAACTTAATTTACATATGCATCAAAGTTTACTCCCGTGTATGAGACCTTTAAACATTCATTACATCATAGATAATAAGTATCATTGTCTTAATAAACTATAACTAATACACAACATATATTATAAATCTCATTCGAACAAACTTTCATTTCCCTTGTTTCTTTTTTGATCCTTCGGTTGATCATATTTAAATTTAAAACATTTTAATTTAAAAGCAAGAATAAGCATTTGATTGCCCAACAAGTAATAACAACAATATATATTAGTGAAAGAATTAAATGTTTTCTTTCAAAGACACTTCTACAACGAACCAACAAATTGTGAAGTAAAATTTGAACCAATAATAACAACATATCACTTCCATATGAAATTTTTGAAACTACGATAGACTATAACCGGAGATCGACCAACATACTATGAACATTGTTTTCTATTTTCGAAAGGTTAAACGTAAATTCATCTCAAACCATCATAACTTACAGACGCACGGGGGTGATCGGCCCGTTATGCCTCAGTATTGATCAATACTACATGTAAGAACGATATTATCGTTCACTCTATCCACCTTAGGTGCACAAAAAGTTTTCCCATATTCGGGATGTTCATACTTAGTCGGAATCCAAACCAAAACAATCTGGTTGGATACAATAATGTTCTATCTTGTTCAACAATATTTTTGTGTCTAGCTGAATCAAATAGCTTAGACGGCTTTTAAGTAAATGTATACATACTTGAAATCAATAAGTATGTATCAACATATGATTAAATACAATGGTTATCCTAGTGGGGACACTTATGCAACCCTATATATCTGAATTAATCGAACATAATAAATATCCTAATTATACAATAATACAATGATCGAAAAATGTAAGAACTTGTATGAATACAAAGATTGGATACATAATCAATAATAATAGAGTTAATAATCCGCACAATAATAATATAATTAAAACTTTCTTACTCATGTCAATTGCATAAAGTAAATGCAAAAGTAGGATACTTGCACAGTCTGCTTGCTTCTGATAACGCAACTTAGATTAATCTTTTATACAACGATCTATCAATAATAAGATCATTCGTTCAATTAGAATAATATATCATATCACATAGTACTGCTAATTACAGTCAGCACATAACCTAATCATATTGTCACACATATCCCACAATCATTGAATCACAAACAATCATTAATACAGTCAAAATATCTAAGTTCAGATCAATTTCTGAAATATGTCGGTGTACTGACGGCTTTATCGGATAATTATCGAGTCTAAAACTTTATCGTGTAGTTCAATATTCGTTTAGATATTTTAAATACCAATCATATTATTTTTCATAGCCTTATAATAATTTTAAAATAATTATTATACTTTATCATGAATTTTCAAACACTGAAATCATTATTAAATGATTTAAATATTAACTAATTCTATTATCATTAATATTTAATTAATATTACACTATTAATGAAACCATTGCCAAAATATTAAAGTTATTTATAATAACTCAAAATATTTTTAAAGTATTACTATCACCATTAAATGATTTTTAAAACATTTAAAATTATTTTAAATAATTAACATTAATATTAGAATATTAATTTATTATTTATCAAAATATTAAAACTCATTAGTTAAAACTTAAAATATTTTTAATTTATTTATTTCCTTTTTAAATGATTTTTAAATCAATAAAACCATTTTAAACTATTTATTTAATATAATTATTAAATAAACTTAATATCATTAATATTAAATTATTGATGAAATTAACCTTTAATTATCAAAAGTTATATTTTATAAATGAAAATATTTTGAAACTATTTATTTTCATTTAAAATAATTTTTATAATATTAAAATCATTTTTAATTAATTTATTTAATATAATTACTAAATAAATCTAATATCATTAATATTTAATAATTAATGAAAATTATCTTAAAATATTAAAAGTTATGTTTTATAACTTAAAATATTATTAAATACCTTATTATTATTTAAAATGATTTTTAATACAATAAAATCATTTTTAATTTATTTAATGTATTTATTAAATAAATTAAATACCAATAATATCCAAATAAATATTAATATTTATGAAAAATATGTCAAATTATTAAAAGTTAATTTTATAACTTAAAATAATTTTTAAAAGCGATTTTATAATTTTTGGAATTTCTTTCTATTTTTAATGTATTTTTCGAAATTATAAAATAAAAATAATTAAATCCGTCATAAAGGCTTTAGCGACAATTTACTGTCATGATAGGTGTTCTTGACCCTCAAGAATCTCGACAATCGATCTTTCAAGGTACCTCCTTTGACCATCTTTAATTCGTTATATGTATTGTTTACAATTAGATATAACTTGGATCTTGTAGTATTGATGTAATACTACAAATCAGAAATCAACATATGGGTCGAGATCATAACATATGAGCAAGATATAAATCTTTGAAATCAACCATCGAGACACATGTTCATCATGTTTCTAGTCGCTAAATTTACGGTCGTGGCCATTCAACGCCATTTAGGGTCTTCTAACATGAAATCTGTGATGATATGGTTGATGCGGACGTCGATTCAGATAGACAAGCTAACCGAGTACAAGGGCTAAACATATTTCATGTCTAAATATCAACAACATGAAGGATCTAAGTCATCAAACTCACTGTCGTCGTGTGTTTTGGGTTTTCCTGAAACCCGTGTTGGAGTTCTAGTTTCGTGCTCGATTTAATTTAGGTTCCAACCTTGTTTCATGTGATATAATGGTTCATACCTATATAGTACATGACATGTAACAATAACATAACATGAGATCATCATAACATCAACACGATCAAGATAAATGGGCCGGTCAAAGTACCTCTCCCGAATCGTTTCTTGAACATTTATGGGTTTCCCAGAAATGTTCTTGAGCAGTTTCGGCTAGCTACGTTTGACTATCATTCAGATCAATTCTTTTACGTTTATAGGTGATATAAAAGCTTTAACATGTAGTCTTCATGTCCGATTCTGACCAAAAAACAACAACATGGCAAAACAACATAAACCTAGCAAGATCCAAGCTTTGCAAAACATTGTCGAGGTTTTACGGTAAATCTGGGTTTCAAGAATGTAGGTCATCGATGCTTGGCCAACCCACTTTGACCTTAAATAACTTTTAATATACAACCGATATGGACTCGATTCAAGTTTCATATTAAAGATCTCTGACAGTCTACAAGTCTGAACTTTCAAAACACAAAATACATAATGAGATCGAGATCTGTGGAACCTGAAATTCATTGTCAGACCCTTATTTTCAAAAATTTCCAGATTTGGAAAATCATCAAATTCGAGCCTCTAGATGTTATGGGTTTAACATCTAGCAACCCAGATCATTGATTAACACCCCATACAACATATTTAACACAAAAAATTACATCTAACATAAGATCAAAAGATTTTCGAATTTTAGGGTTTGCACCTTTATGCTCCAATTCAGATTTCTATGTTTCTGATTTGATGTTGGTGTTTGTGGGGCTTGATTTGTGACTGAACTAACCAGACAATTTCGTGGGTTTGAGCTTGAGAGAGAATGGCTAGGAGTGGGTTGCACAAATGAGTAAAAATGCACTTTCTCTCTCTTGAATTTAGCAAATCAATTGGGTTCAATGAATTTGTATGCTAGTAGTTGATCATGTGCTGCTGTTGTAGCTCATAGCTAGGTATAGGGGGTGGCTTGCCAGATTTGGATAAGATTTGTCTAGCAATAATTCAACATATAGGACAAAAGGGCACTTTGGTAATTTTATTTTAATTTTAGGGCATTCTTGTCCAAGGTGCTTGAATCAATGATTTATTCACTAGATTTTACATATTAAAGTTTCCCAAATAATTACTATGGTTTGAAAAATTAAAATTAAAGTGTAATAAAATTTTAATTAAACACACTAATTTAAAATTAGGGTTTTGAATAGAAAATTAGGGTTTTTAAATTAGGGTTCCTTAATACCATTAGGATTCCCAAATTAACAATTAGGGTTTTCTAATTATCATTATAATATACTAAAATAGTAATTAGGGTTTTTAATTTTAGCAAATTAGGGTTTTCAAATAATAATTAGGGTTTTCCTAATTACATAAATTATATAATACATGTTGGGTAAATTCTAGTTACGCACAACACGCAAGTATACGTGGTCAACAAGTAATAAAGAGTAAGTAAAGTATCGTTCCCACGGAGAATTAATCAATAAAGTTCTCCAAGCATTAGCCCATAACCATTTCAAATTTATTTCCGTGTATTTATGAATAAATTTTTGCATTGAGGCATGACAGATACAACGGGCTTTTCCTCTTCTATTTTCTTCCTCAAATTTCCACCATGGTTTGTAAGAGGCCTCATAATCGCAAAAATTCTTGCTTTGGATGTGACTACCAAGGGGACATGGGTGTGCAAAGTTCATTGAATTTTTCAACTCTAACTGAGAAGGCACTTGGGGTATTATATAAGTCAGCTTATGTTCTTCATTTTCCATACCCCAGTTGTCTCCACAATGTCCACTTCTTTTAGATCATTCAGTGGCATGTACACTTCTGTCTCTCCATCAGTTTCATCGTCCATGTCATAGCACCAATTGTTTGGAGGGCGATTGTTCAAGGCTTCGAACGTTTGATCCATCTGAGTCTGAAGATTCCGAATTGACCTCTCTTGCTCAATCATCTTCTCCTCAGTTGATGCTACAAACTTGAACCACAAATCCTCCACTCTTGAATTATCTTGTTCAGTTGGAGGTAGATATGAGAAATCCGATGGATGTGTTGGACTTGGAACGTAGTGTTGGTCTTGATAGTTATAACCCCATTCATAATCTGGGTGATACCCCCAACCTTGTTGATAATCAGGATAAACATCGTTGTTGAAGTAATCACCCCCAAACTGCACTTGTCCGACCTTGATGTTGCACTGATAACTAGGATGCTCGCCAGCACAGTATTCACATGTAACTACTATCTCTCGAGTGCATTGGGCTGCAAGAATATCCAACCTCGCCGAAAGTGTTGCAATTTGTGCTGACAATGTAGAAAATACATTGAGTCCCTCAGTGGTTATGTCCCTTGGTTGAGTCCTATTTGCATAAGGCCATTGATAAGAAAAGTCACTCATGGTTCCTGAAAAGAGAGAAATATAAGAAGATAATTAAAACAAAATAAAATAAAATAAAATGATTAAATTAAGACTAATTTGATTGAAATTAATGTTAGCAAAAATTATTAGAATAATTTCCGGCGATTAGGGCGCCTAAAAACTTGTTGGGTAAATTCTAGTTACGCACAACACGCAAGTATACGTGGTCAACAAGTAATAAAGAGTATGTAAAGTATCGTTCCCACGGAGAATTAATCAATAAAGTTCACCAAGCATTAGCCCATAACCATTTCAGTGTTATTTAAACGATTGCTTTGAGTTTTTATATTTAAACTATGAAATTAAATAGTACTAACTACCCCTAGAATGAGACTAGATAATAAAGACATGAGATTACAATTTCCCCTATTGCATCATTTAAATCAACACACTTCTAGTTAAACCAAATTAATTATAACGGATTGTTAGTCGAGAACACGAAAGTGAAATATAGCCATCTCTCGATGTACCATACTCATATCGCATATAATCCACAATTGATAGAATACAAATGAACACCCACATTACCTAAACCACTATATGTCTATGTGATTTACAAATAATTAGGGTTTGAACCCAAGTCCTCAATTGACTACGAGTGGTGCTTCGGTATATGTCTATCGTAAGCACGAATCATATATTCCATCACCATGTAGAACATACAAACACAAGCTATTAAGATCAAATCTAAACCCATACTTCGTCTTTCAAGTTCATATGGGTTATCACAGTAATTGATGGCCAATCAACTAAACAAATAAGCATGAATCTTAATAAACAATCTCATAACAATTAATAAGACTAACAATGAAGTATGCCAAAATAAACTAGGCAATAGATTACATTGCAATCCCAAAATAGAGTTTAACTCATAGTTGAATTAGAATCCATGATCCACAATTGAATGTACATTGAAAGATACAATAGAAGTAAAGAGTGTGACGCCCCCAAAATAGGTATACACAACACCCATTCTGAGTCGCCAAATACATGGTACAAGAAACAAACTACAACTTCAATAATACAAATGTCGTGTGAAATACGACAATATATACTGTGAGTTTAAATATAATATTGTCTTCTAGATAATATCCACACGCAAATAAATCCCCATCATAATTATTGATACATTATTTTACAAAATGGTGAGGACTACTAAACAACTCTCTCTAGAACCTTCATTCCATACCCCGACTAGTACTCGCTACATTCTCGCCTCCCGAGAAGAAAAATGGAACAACAAGGAAAAGGGTGAGCTCAACTAGCCCAAGAAGAATATTATGACTAAGATAATATACAACAAATTATCGTTAGTCTCCAACAGGAAAAATCGATAGAATACAATAGACAACAAGTTTCGGATCAATATTCATGCAATGAAATAATAATTCATAGAAGAGTTACGTAGAGAATGAAATCTACTATAATCTATGAATTTAACAAATTCATCATCAATATTTTATCCTCAGAACATCAATCAATATTCATCTCAAATCAAATATTCATCTTTGCACTACAAAAGCCAAAGATATTCATCAATCGATCATGTTCATCTCAACACTGCTCATCTTTGCACTAAAGGCCAAAGATATTCATCGATCGGTCATGTTCATTTAAACACATGTTCATCTTTTACTACTGAGCCAAAGATATTCTTGAAATCATTCATCTTTGCACTACGAGCCAAAGATATTCAATAATATCATCATTTAAGACCGAGGATGATGAAAATATTTTTAAAGAACGAATCCAAAGGAAACAAAATGACAAGGATTAAGGATTAAGGATTCGTACTTTGTTTTATCCATGTCCCATAATACCTCAAAAATAATCATAGTGATGTAAAATTCAAGAATGATCAAAACATGGATACAATCAAAGCTAGTATCCGCAATAGATATTTTGAACGAAAAGAAGAAATTTTATTTTTCTATGAATAGTGCCGTGATATCGTGAATAGTCAGATATCGTGAATAGTCCGATATCGTGAATAGTAACTCCGACACCAAAAGATAGAAATTCCACAAAAATATCTTCACGCTTCATGAATAGTACTCGTGAATAGTAACTCGTGAATAGTAACTCATGAATAGTAACTCGTGAATAGTAACTCATGAATAGTAACCCCGACATGAAAAAGTTCCAAATTTGATAAAAACTTCAGATCAACATTTCAAAGATAATGATATCAAGAAATAATATCATTACGAAAAAATAATATCCCTTACCTCAAAGAATCAAGATTTCTTGGAAGGAAAGGTCGGAAGTGATCTTGAATGAAACTTGTCTTTGAGCAAAAGAACTCTCAAAGTATCTAAATACTCACAAAATACGCTCAATAATATAGAGAGAGAAAGAGAGAAAACTTTGTTTCTGGTGTGATTTTCAATTCTAACTTAGCCCTCTATTTATAGGAAAATGTTAGCACGCAAAGGCATTTAACTCTCAAACTCATGGCTTTACCTACTACTACTATTCCCACCCACCACATTTGAAAATTCAATTGAGCACATTTCTCACCAACCAAAAGTGGGGCTCACCAATTCTAGAAATTTCCACCAAAATCATTTATAACCTAATTTCTCGAATCACCACCTCTTAAAATTCATAATAAATTATACGCTCATTTTAACGGTTCAAAATTTGTGGACATATACTCAACTTATATATGTATAACATATCCAAAAATTACAACGATCCAACGGTTTGGATTAAATATTATAACTCACACAATAAAGTCGTAATAACACCGATTTGATTTTTTTAATACCTCCAATCCGACAAAATACAAATAAAACATCTCAAAGATTAATTCATTCATTAATAACCACATAAATAAATCCATCATTTATATTCATATAAAATAAATATTTCCTTATCATATGAATCAATAATTAATTATTCACAAATAATATTACGTAATCACATTTATGATGACCAAAGTCGCTCCTGTGAAAGAGGGGCTTTCCGATAAGGATTTCTCCTTCTTGGCACGCAATTAGGTGACCAAACCTCTCCTTAGATGTAACTTTCTAGACATTGCCAATAATGTTATCTAATAATATTATTCAAATAATATGAATTATTGATCCGATAATGGGAATCTTCATAAATGATAATTATTGAAACAACAATAATATAAAATACCAACGCAACAATTATTGAATCAATAAAATAAAATATCGAACGAAGAATTATCGTAATAATTATTGAGTAGTACCTTCTTATGTAAGGATCAATAATTCAACAATACTGTGTAATACTGGTATCAGACGCCAGACATCGTATTTTAACCACCGGGTATTCCAACAGTCTTAACGATAACAACTACGCCGTTATTTATAACCACCCAAACTTTGTCGTTTTCCTCATCCAATCGCTTCTCACATGGGGCCCACACATGGTCGCGCCATATCGCATTTAATATTCCCAAACAAGCATTTAATATTCCACGACCAAACGAATATTCCCCACAAAAATGAATATTTTATAACCACTTGCTTATTTTGAAATATTTGAGTATTTAACCCTTAACTATCCACATTAATCAAATCAACCTTACTATTTCAAAATAATAAATAAAGGAAATTCCTTTTTATTTAAAAAATTTCTGGTCTTACAACCTCCCTCCTTATGAAATTTCGTCCTCGAAATTGACGTACGACGTACTGTGTTTCGAAAAGGTGAGGATACCTCGCTTTCATTTCCGTTTCCAATTCCCAGGTCATTTCCTCTATAGCATGATTCCTCCACAAAACTTTAACTTGTGGTATGACCTTCTTGGCGTAGAACATGCTCCTTCCTATCCAAAATCTTGACAGTACCTCCTCATACGTTAAGTCTTCTGGCTATCTCGTCCTGGGTTCTAACTCTATAACGTGGTTCGGTCTTTCACATATTTACTGAAGTACAGATATGTGAAACACATTATGAACACGAGACATACTTGGAGGTAACGCAAGTCTATAGGCTACATTTCCTACTCGGTCAAGAATTTGAAATGGACCAATAAATCGTGGATTGAGCTTTCCTCTTTTCCCAAATCTTGTAACTCCCTTCCATGGAGCAACTCGCAATAATACATGATCCCCTACACTAAATTCCACGTCCTTTCGATGAAGATCCGTATAACTCTTTTGTCGATCTTGTGCCGCTTTGTATACGCTTGTCGAATCATTTGGATCTTTTCGGTGAGTCATACGTATTAACTTCGGGTCCCAACAATGTTGCTTCACCCACCTCATCCCAACATATTGAGAAACGACATTTTCGTCCATATAACGCTTCAAATGGAGCTACACCTATACTTGCCTGATAACTGTTGTTGTAGGAGAATTCTACCAATGGTAAATACTTATCCCAACTGCCCTTGAAGTCTAGGACACAGAGTCTTAATATATCTTCAAGAGTTTGAATAGTCCTCTCGATTGTCCGTCTGTTTGGGGATGGTATCTTCAACTAAATCGCAAATCCGCGCCCATAGCTTTTTGCAAGCTAACCCAAAATCTTGAAGTGAATCTTGGGTCACGATCCGAAACTATGGATACAGGGCATGCCATGCAACCTCACAATCTCATTTACGTACATACTAGCAAGACGCTCAAGGGAATAAGTCTCCGTATCGGCAAGAAATGAAGCGGACTTGGTTAATCTATCAACAATAACCCAAATAGCATTGATGCCTTGAGAAACCGTAGGAAGACCCGTAAACGAAATCCATGGTAATGTGTTCCCACTTCCATTCTCGAATCTCAAGTGGTTGCAAACGGACCCTTAGGTACTAGATGCTCCGCCTTTACACGCCGACAAGTTAAACACATCGAGATAAACTTTGCAATCTCTCACTTCATATTGTTCCACCAAAATGTATGTCGAAGATCACGATACATTTTAGTACTTCCGTGATGGATTGCAAATGGTGTATTGTGTGCCTCCATCATAATCTTGTTCTTCAAATCGAGTCGTTAGGAACACAAAGTCTAGAGTGGACTCAAGTATTCCTTCTTCATCAATTCTCGCTTAGGAATAGCTCCTTCTTGTACTTTCTTCTTCATAAGCATCATTTCTCCTTCGGTGGCTTGAGCAACCTTAACTTTTTCTATTAAAGTTGGCTCTACGCGTATACTTGACATCATCGCACTTTTCGCTCCGCGCATATGATCTTCTACTTAATCGCGCCACCTACCACGTTCGCTTTTACCGGGATGGTATTGAATAGTGTGGTCGTAGTCTTTCAATAGCTCGAGCCAACGTCATTGCCGCATGTTGAGTTCTTTTTGGTGAAGAAATATTTAAGGCTTTTATGGTCCGAATATATCTCCACTTTCTCCCCATATAGATAGTGCCTCCATATCTTTAGTGCAACGATCGCTTTGCTAACTCTAGATCATGAGTAGGATAATTCCTCTCATACTCTTTAAGTTGTCGTGAGGCATAGGCTATGACTTTTCCACGTTGCATGAGAACACATCCTAACCCTTTGCTCGAAGCATCATTTGAGATAACAAATCCATCCGAACCGGATGGTATTGTTAGAACAGTGCTTAGAAATAAGTCTCCTCTTAAGCTCTTGGAAACTTTTCTCGCATTCTTCGCTCCAAACGAATTTTGTATCCTTCCGAGTTAGTGAGTTAATGGAGTAGCGATTTGAGAAAACCTTCCACGAATCTCCGATAATAACCACTTAAGCCCAAAAGCTACGTGCTTTTCCACCGACGACTTGGTTGCTCTAACTTTGTATTGCTTCAATCTTCACGGATCAACAGATACTCCATTTTTGACACCACATGCCCAAGAAATGCTACTTCCTCAAGCCGTAACTCGCATTTCTTCAATTTGGCATATAGTTGGTTTTCACGAAGCCTTTTGGAGTACCAACTTCAAATGGTGCTCATGATCTTCACGACTTTTGGAATATATAAGGATGTCATCAATAAAGACAACAACGAATCGATCCAAATATTCCTTGAATACTTTGGTTCATCATATCCATGAAAGCCATAGGAGCATTAGTTAGTCCGAAAGACATGACTAAGAATTCATAATGCCCATACCGAGTTCTGAAGGCGCTTTGGAATATCCTCGCCTAATTTTCAAATTGATGATATCCGAATCGAAGATTGATTTTTGAAAAGAATTGTGCCCTTTGAATCGGTCAAACAAGTCATCAATACGAGGTAGAGGATACCTATTCTTGATGGTGACATGGTTCAATTCCCCGATAGTCAATACAAAAGTCGCATACTCCCGCTTTTTCTTCTTTACTTAATAAAACAGAGCACCCCAAGGAGATGTACTTAGGGCGAATGAAACCGATGTCCAATAATTCCTGTAGTTGGACCCTTAACTCCTCAAGTTCAATAGGAGCCATTCGATATGGGGTTTTAGAAATGGGCTTTGTACCGTGTTCAAGATCAATAAAGAATTCAACTTCACGCTACGGGGTGTAGATCGGAAGTTCTTCTGAAATACGTCGGAAAGTCAATAACAACGAGAATATTATTCAAATTTGACGTGTCTTTATTCAAATCCATAACATGGGCTAAGAAAGCTTGACATCCGCTTTTCAATAAACGAATAGCTTTATGATTAGATATGACGTTGATTGATTTTAATGGTTTAGTTGCTTGAATTAAATAACAACGTGGTTGGTTAGGAATATGAAAACTAACAACCTTACGAAAACAATCAATTTTGGCATGATGAGTAGTTAACCAATCAATCCCTAAAATCACATCAAAAGCAAATATCTCAATAGAAATAAGGTTAACAGGTAATGTGATAGTGCCAACCTGAATCAAGCAAGATTTTTTAAACAACGGATGTAATGAAAGTTTCTCCTAACGGAGTCTCCATAAATAAGTCAAAGTCTAATTTCTCCGTAGTCAAGTTCAAACGTTGAGCACATGCAGGAGAGATAAATGAATGGGTAGCACCGGTATCAAGTAAGGTATAAACTTCGCAAGAATTTATAATTAACTAACCCGTGCTAACTTCGTTCGGGTTCTCGCATTTTAATGCGGTCCACGACAAACGCTCTTCCAAGAATCGTTGACTTTGACTTTTCTCGGGACGATCTTTTGAGTCACCGCCTCACTGAACTAGGTTTCGCTTTCGTATAATCTCGAGCGATATGTCCTTCCTTTCCACAATTATAGCATACCTTGAACTGCTTGTGGGCGCCAATGATATGTCCCTCTTTCAAGATTTGTAACATACGACCGATGGTCTTTCTCCTCCTCGGAACCGGTTGCTACATCAAGCGCCGACGTCTTCACATGGTCGTTGTTGAATCTCCTCTTTTTAAAATCTTCTCCCACTCGCTTTTTCTATTTTCATGGCCACGATTACCACCGTAGTGGTAACCGCCTTTGTCCGTATTCTTCTTTCTCCGCCGGTTATCGTTATTCGATGATCGCTATCTTCTAGATGATCCTCGGTTATGGTCCCTCGGTTGAACGTACTTTCGTTATCTCGCCTAACAACCGAGCCCCGCTGATAACATCTGAATAGAGAGAAAATTTATGAGAAATGAGATACCGACGTATCGGGTTTCAAACCTCTAAGAAACATCCGCGCCATACGCTCCTCATTCTCCACCAAATGAGGTGCAAAACTCGATAACTCCGCGAACTTCGCCTCGTCTTCGGGACACCGCCATGTTATTCTCGCTTTCTAGTCTAATAAACTCCACTTCCTTCATATGGCGAATACTTTCGTGGAAGTACTTGTCATTGAACTATTTCTGAAATGTCTCCCATGACATGCCGAAAAGCGGTGGATGGAGTACGCTTCACGACTCCCCACCAGTAATTCCCGCCATCGCCACGAACATAAAGTAGCGAATGGAACCTTCGTTCCTCCGTGCATCCCAAGACATCGAATATCTTGGTAATTTGCTTGACCCATGTTTCCGCCATGATCGGATCTCGCTTTCCCTTAAATTCGTGGTCCCAACTCTTTGAACTGCTTGTCAGACAACCCGTGAATTGCTATCATTTCCTCCTCAGATTTTGAACACGAGTCTCCTCGTCTGCGATTTTTGCATGAACCGCAAAAAGCTTCTAAACATCCCTCGCTCATCATCGCTTTCAATGGTGTTGTTCACAGGAGGAACATTGCCGACTGTTGACGCTCTCCTCGTTGGTGAGTACAAAGCGTCTCCACGGTCTCATTTCCATTGTTAATATTCTCGATCGACATTCTCAAATCTTGTCATAAAAAACAAGGGTTAATTAAGGAAATCAATATATCACATAATATCCCTATATATCGACCAACTAACAAATAAGCTTAGGTAGGACACACTAGCGAAGGATTTACTCGTCTCTCCCTCCTAGTTCTATTCCCCGATCTCCGCCAGAGATCATATCCCTAAGCTCGATATTAACCGTGGCGCCCCAAAATAGGTATACACAACACCCATTCTGAGTCGCCAAATACATGGTACAAGAAACAAACTACAACTTCAATAATACAAATGTCGTGTGAAATACGACAATATATACTTATGAGTTTAAATATAATATTGTCTTCTAGACAACATCCACACGCAAATAAATCCCCATCATAATTATTGATACATTATTTTACAAAATGGTGAGGACTACTAAACAACTCTCTCTAGAACCTTCATTCCATACCCGACTAAGTACTCACTACATTCTCGCCTCCCGAGAAGAAAAATGGAACAACAAGGAAAAGGGTGAGCTCAACTAGCCCAAAGAAGAATATTATGACTAAGATAATATACAACAAATTATCGTTAGTCTCCAACAGGGAAAAATCGATAGAATACAATAGACAACAAGTTTCGGATCAATATTCGCATGTGGAAATAATAATTCATAGAAGAGTTGCGTAGAGAATGAAATCTACTATAATCTATGAATTTAATAAATCCATCATCAATATTTTATCCCCAGTAACATCAATCAATATTCATCTCAAATCAAATATTCATCTTTGCACTACGTGCCAAAGATATTCATTAATCGATCATGTTCATCTCAACACTGCTCATCTTTGCACTAAAGGCCAAAGATATTCATCGATCAGTCCATGTTCATTTAAACACTGCTCATCTTTGCACTACAGTGCCAAAGATATTCTTCAGAAATCATTCATCTTTTTACTACAAAAGCCAAAGATATTCAATAATATCATCATTTAAGACCGAGGATGATGAAAATATTTTAAAGAACGAATCCAAAGTGAAACAAAATGACAAGGATTAAGGATTAAGGATTCGTACTTTGTTTTATCCATGTCCCACAATACCTCAAAAATAATCATAGTGATGTAAAATTCAAGAATGATCAAAACATGGATACAATCAAAGCTAGTATCCGAATAGATATTTTGACTTAAAAAGAAGAAATTTTATTTTTCTATGAATAGTGCCAGATATCGTGAATAGTTCCGTATCGTGAATAAATAACTCACACCAAAAGATAGAAATTCCACAAAAATATCTTCACGCTTCATGAATAGTACTCATGAATAGTAACTCGTGAATAAGTAACTCGTGAATAGTAACTCATGAATAGTAACTCGTGAATAAGAACTCATGAATAGTAACCCTCACATAAAAAAGTTCCAAATTTGATAAAACTTCGGATCAACATTTCAACATAATGATATTGAAGAAATAATATCATTACTGAAAAAAATAATATCCCTTACCTCAAAGAATCGAGATTTTTAAGGAAAGGCTCAAGTGATGTTTGAATGAAACTTGTCTTGACAAAGAACTCTCAAAGTATCTAAATACTCACAAAATACGCTCAATAATATAGAGAGAAAGAGAGAAAACTTTGTTTACGGTGTGATTTTCAATTCTAACTTAGCCCTCTATTTATAGGAAAATGTTAAGCACGTCAAAGCAGACTTAACTCAAACTTTGATGGCTTTACTCGCTACTATTCCCACCCACCACATTTGAAAATTCAATTGAGCACATTTCTCACCAACCAAAAGTGGGGCCCACCAATTCTAGAATTTTCCACCAAAATCATTTATAACCTAATTTCTCGAATCGGTCACCTCTTAAAATTCATAATAAATTATACGCTCATTTTTAATTCGCTCAAAATTTGTGGACATATACTCAACTTATATATGTATAACATATCCAAAAATTACAACGATCCAACGGTCGGATTAAATATTATAACTCACACAATAAAGTCAGAATAACACCGATTTGATTTTTTTTAATACCTCCAATCCGGCAAAATACAAATAAAACATCTCAAAGATTAATTTCTTCATTAATAACCACATAAATAAATCCATCATTTATATTCATATAAAATAAATATTTCCTTATCATATGAATCAATAATTAATTATTCACAAATAATATTACGTAATCACATTTATGACAACCAGTCATTTCCTGTGAAAGAGGGGCTTTCCGATAAGGATTTCTCCTTACTGGCGCGCAATTAGGTGACCAAACCTCTCCTTAGACAGAACTTTCTAGACATTGCCAATAATGTTATCTAATAATATTATTCAAATAATATGAATTATTGATCTGATAATGGGAAATACTGTGCAGTGATAATTATTGAAATAGCAATAATATAAAATACCAACGCAGCAATTATTGAATCAATAAAATAAAATACTGAACAATAATTACTGTAACAATTATTGAGTAGTGCTAGGGATCAAGAATAGCAAATCTGAGTTTCTTCTCTTGTTTCACTTTTGAACCTTCAAGGATCTTCAATTGCTTCAATCCCCAAATCTTAGTTATTCTAGGGTTCTAATCTAATCTAAAAAGAAAGAGAAGAAAATAAATAATGATAGCTTTTGCCCCCAAGGGGTGGAATCTCCTTTTACATCATGGAAATAAGTCAAATATATAAGTCTTAATTGAATCCCTCTCTCCGTTACGCGTCAATTTCACTGTTTAATGAAAAGTCAGCTTTGGTCAACACCCGAAGTCGCGTGGCCGCGCAGGATTCGCGCGCGGGTGATTTTCTGCTGCAGTGTGCTCTGGTAAAATGGCCATAACGTTTGATTCGAGAAGAGTTACGGGACCTTCCACCTATCAAATCGAAGATATCGACGAGATCTACAACTTTTATTCTTTGATAATTGAGAAATTCTGGCCGGATGAAGGTTGAAATTGGGCTGGAATGGACTGTTATGAAAATGGCGAACCAAAACAGAGAAGTTTGACGTCTGTTGGTACAACGATCATAACTCTTGCATCCGAACTCCGATTAGAGCAATTCAAGATATTCCGGAAAGCTATGAAGACGGTCTGCACTGTAAGCTAAGTTCCAAACCAACACATGAAGTAAACATGGAAGTCCAAATGATGTCCGGATTGCCTTTTCTTTGCATTTTCTTTACTTTTCATTACCAATAATCGCTCACACCGCTCCCAAACATAATACCTACAAAATGAACACAAAATGCATGAAAAGTAACTAAGACACATGAATATAAGCAACTAATTCAAGTAAAAGATACCAGATAAGTGTATATAAAATCCACTTATCAAATACCCCCAAACTTAAATCGTTGCTTGTCCTCAAGCAACAACAATGCTAATGCAATCTACATGCTATGTAAGCTACACTAGTATGACAATGATTCTCCAGATTTCTAGTCATGTTAAGAATTCCAGTGAGACATGCCTCAGAGAAATATCAAGATTTAAGAACAAAGCATCAAACTAAGCTAAATACATAATGACATACAATCAGATAATCCTAACCTGCTATAAAGATGTTGTGTGTGTGTGATGTGTTCACAGATAAACTTGACAAAGGTGAAGATACCACATGCTTTATTGCTTAAGGCAGAAAATTGAGTTTAAATAAAGAATTACATATATTAATGAGACACAACTACTCCAACACATCAATACAAACTAAGGTTCAACAATGGGTTTATTCTGGTTTGTTTTTACTCACGAGGGCGATTTTCGCACTTTCCCGCGGTGTTTATTGATAATTTTTTTTATGTGTATATGGCAAGTGCGTTTTACGCTCCATCTCATTTTTTATTTCCATTTAAACGAGTGCGTTTTACGCTCCATCTCGCTTTCCATTTCCATTTAAACGAGTGCATTTTACGCTCCATCTTGTCCCAATAGCAAGCATACCCATGTGTTCCCAAAGTTTGAGTATCTATGTTTTCATAGTCTATGTCTACGTTATACACAATTCCATCTTTAAAAACAACATTTTCTACTCAGCAAACCAACATGCTCATCTTAACCAACAAGCAAATAGGAACATTGTCGTGCTACCTGGTAACATCTAAACAGCAAGCATGAATTATATCATGTATACAATTATAACTAAGCTTAAGATATCAACCAAATTCAAAAATCTATCAAATTTCTATTTCATCTTTGGCCAAATTAGAATTCAACTAACTAAAAGCCTGGGATTATGCAATGTTATGCAACTAAACACATACTAAATAAACAAGACAAAAGAAAACTAAAAATAAAATAATAATAAAAAAAAATTCATACTAAAATACCCTTACTATGCAACTTAAACATGCAATAAAACTATATGCAACTAACTATATGCAACAATTACTCACTACAACCCAATACCCCTAAACTTAAAATAAACAATGCCATCATTGTAATTAAAAGTGAAAGAATTGTCCCCTAAGTGGCAATGTCATCTTCGTTCGCCTCCTCATGATCCGCAGGTATATCAGGTGATGGCTAAGTTTAAGATATTCTATAGTTGGAAACTGAGTGTGGGCTTCTAACTGTCCGAACACTTTAGTTAGAAATTCTAAAAATTCAGTAATTTTTTTCGCGATCGAGCTATCAAGATCCGCTGTGTTTGGCTTATAGTTGAAGGCGTGGCCGCGACCACCACAATACTCTGCGCTTTTAAGTTTTTGACTTCTGTTTGATCCTGAATGCTTGCAGCAATTGGATTGAACCTGAGAGGAGAAACAATCATACCATTATTAATACTTACCATTATCTAACATCTACTAAATATGAAAATGTAAATAAGAATTAAACAAGGAAGGAGAAAGATTGGATGGGGTGCCTCCCATCTAGCGCTCGGTTTATAGTTCGTTAGCTAGACTCTTTTCTTGACACCGCTTTCCGATTCCTCTACGATAAGATAAGAAACCTCCATCCATTAGAACCGCTATGTGCTTTGGTAGGTTCCCCATCATGCGTGTTTATGGATTGAAGCAACCAAGCATATTTCCTGTACGTGATGCCCCCAGTTCTATTGCATAGCTAGGTGCTTCGTCTGTTGTATTTATGAATAAATTTTTGTATTGAGGCATGACAGATACAACGGGCTTTTCCTCTTCTATTTTCTCTTCCTCAACCCACCATGGTTTGTAAGAGGCCTCATAATCGCAGAAATTCTTGCTTTGGATGTGACTAAAAAGGGGACATGGGTGTGCAAAGTTCACTGAATTTTTCAACTCTAAGGGTATTATATAAGTCAGCTAATGTTCTTCATTTTCCATACCCCCAGTTGTCTCCACAATGTCCACTCCTTTTAGATAATTAAGTGGCATGTACACTTCTGGCTCTCCATCAGTTTCATCGTCCATGTCATAACACCAATTGTTTGGAGGGCGATTGTTCAAGGCTTCGCACATTTGATCCATCTGAGTCTGAAGATTCCGAATTGACCTCTCTTGCTCAATCATCTTCTCCTCAGTTGATGCTACAAACTTGAACCACAAATCCTCCACTCTTGAATTATCTTGTTCAGTTGGAGGTGGATATGAGAAATCCGATGGATGTGTTGGACTTGGAACGTAGTGTTGGTCTTGATAGTTATAACCCCATTCATAATCTGGGTGATACCCCCAACCTTGTTGATAATCAGGATAAACATCGTTGTTGAAGTAATCACCCCCAAACTGCACTTGTCCGACCTTGATGTTGCACTGATAACTAGGATGCTCGCCAGCACAGTATTCACATGTAACTACTATCTCTCGAGTGCATTGGGCCGGAAGAATATCCAACCTCGCCGAAAGTGTTGCAATTTGTGCTGACAATGTAGAAAATACATTGAGTCCTTCAGTGCTTATGTCCCTTGGTTGAGTGCTATTTGCGTATGGCCATATATAAGAAAAGTCACCCATAGTTCCTGAAAAGAGAGAAATATAAGAAGATAATTAAAACAAAATTAATAAAAAAAATGATTAAATTAAGACTAATTTGATTGAAATTAATGTTAGCAAAAATTATTAGAATAATTCCCCGGCAGCGGCGCCAAAAACTTGTTGGGTAAATTCTAGTTACGCACAACACGCAAGTATACCTGGTCAACAAGTAATAAAGAGTAAGTAAAGTATCGTTCCCCACGGAGAATTAATTAATAAAGTTCACCAAGCATTAGCCCATAACCATTTCAGTCTTATTTAAACGATTGCTTTGAGTTTTTATATTAAAACTATGAAATTAAATAGTACTAACTACCCCTAGAATGAGACTAGATAATAAAGACATGAGATTACAATTTCCCTTATTTCATCATTTAAATCAACACACTTCTAGTTAAACCAAATTAATTATAACGGATTGTTAGTCGAGAACACGAAAGTGAAATATAGCCATATCTCGATGTACCATACTCATATCGCATATAATCTACAATTGATAGAATACACATGAACACCCACATTACCTAAACCACTATATGTCTATGTAATTTACAAATAATTAGGGTTTGAACCCAAGTCCTCAATTGACTACGAGTGGTGCTTTGGTATATGTCTATCCTATGCACGAATCATATATTCCATCACCATGTAGAACATACAAACACAAGCTATGAAGATTAAATCTAAACCCATACTTCGTCTTTCAAGTTCATATGGGTTATCACAGTAATTGATGGCCAATCAACTAAACAAATAAGCATGAATCTTAATAGACAATCTCATAACAATTAATAAGACTAACAATGAAGTATGTCAAAATAAACTAGGCAATAGATTCCATTGCAATCCCAAAATAGAGTTTAACTTATAGTTGAATTAGAATCCATGATCCACAATTGAATGTACATTGAAAGATACAATAGAAGTAAATAGAGCTAGGGATCAAGAATAGCAAATCTGAGTTTCTTCTCTTGTTTCACTTTTGAACCTTCAAGGATCTTCAATTGCTTCAATCCCCAAATCTTAGTTATTCTAGGGTTCTAATCTAATCTAAAAACAAAGAGAAGAAAAGAAATAATGATAGCTTTTGCCCCCAAGGGGTGGAATCTCCTTTTACATCATGGAAATAAGTCAAATATATAAGCCCTAATTGAATCCCTCTCTCCGTTACGCGCCAATTGCACTTTTTAATGAAAAGTCAGCTTTGGTCAACACCCGAAGTCGCGCGGCCGCACAGGATTCGCGCGCGGGTGATTTTCTGCTGCAGTGTGCTCTGGTAAAATGGCCATAACGTTTGATTCGGGAAGAGTTACAGGACCTGCCACTTATCAAATCGAAGATATCGACGAGATCTACAACTTTCATTCTTTGATGATTGAGAAATGCTGGCCGGATGAAGGTTGAAATTGGGCTGGAATGGACTGTTATGAAAATGGCGAACCAAAACAGCGAAGTTTGACGTCCGTTGGTACAACGATCATAACTCTTGCATCCGAACTCCGATTAGAGCAATTCAAGATATTCTGAAAAGCTATGAAGACGGTCTACACTGTAAGCTAAGTTCCAAACCAACACATGAAGTAAACATGAAAGTCCAAATGATGTCCGTATTGCCTTTTCTTTGCATTTTCTTTACTTTTCATTACCAATAATCGCTCACACCGCTCCCAAACATAATACCTACAAAATGAACACAAAATACATGAAAAGTAACTAAGACACATGAATATAAGCAACTAATTCAAGTAAAAGATACCAGATAAGTGTATATAAAATCCACTTATCAAATACCCCCAAACTTAAATCGTTGCTTGTCCTCAAGCAACAACAATGCTAATGCAATCTACATGCTATGTAAGCTACACTACTATGACAATAAATCCCCAGATTTCTAGTCATGTTAAGAATTCCAGTGAGACATGCCTCAGAGAAATATCAAGATTTAAGAACAAAGCATCAAACTAAACTAAAGGCATAATGACATACAATCAGATAATCCTAACCTGCTATAAAGATGTTGTGTGTGTGTGATGTGTTCACAGATAAACTTGAAAAAGGTGAAGATACCACATGCTTTATTGCTTAAGGCAGAAAATTGAGTTTAAATAAAGAACTGCATATACTAATGAGACACAACTACTCCAACACCTCAATACAAACTAAGGTTCAACAATGGGTTTATTCTGCTTTGTTTTTACTCACGAGGGCGATTTTCGCACTTTCTCGCGGTGTTTATTGATAATTTTTTTTATATGTATATATCGAGTGCGTTTTACGCTCCATTTCACTTTTCATTTCCATTTAAACAAGTGCGTTTTACGCTCCATCTCGCTTTCCATTTCCATTTAAACGAGTGCATTTTATGCTCCATCTCGTCCCAATAGCAAACATACCCATGTGTTCCCAAAGTTTGAGTATCTGTGTTTTCAAAGTCTATGTCTACGTTATTCACAATTTCATCTTTAAAACCAACATTTTTTATTCAGCAAACCAACATGCTAATCTTAACCAACAAGCAAATAAGAACATTGTCGTGCTACCTGGTAACATCTAAACAACAAGCATGAATTATATCATGTATACAATTATAACTAAGCTCAAGATATCAACCAAATTCAAAAATCTATCAAATTTCTGTTTCATCATTGGCCAAATTAGAATTCAACTAACTAAAAGCCTGGGATTATGCAATGTTATGCAACTAAACACATACTAAATAAACAAGACAAAAGAAAACTAAAAATAAAATAAAAATAAAAAAAATTCATACTAAAATACCCTTACTATGCAACTTAAACATGCAATAAAACTATATGCAACTAACTATATGCAACAACTACTCACTACAACCCAATACCCCCAAACATAAAATAAATAATGCCATCATTGTAATTAAAAGTGAAAGAATACTCCCCTAAGTGGCAATGTCATCTTTGTTTGCCTCCTCATGATCCGCATGTATATCAGGCGATGGCTAAGTTTGAGATATTCTGTAGTTGGAAACTGAGTGTGGGCTTCAAACTGTCCAAACACTTTAGTCAGAAATTCTAAAAATTCAGCAATTTTTTTTGATCGAAGCTATCACGCAATGACCATGTGGTGTTTGGCTTAGAGTTAGGCCACAACATAACCTCAGAATGTCTGGCAGTTTCAGTTTTTGACTTCTGTTTGATCCTGAATGCTTGCAGCAATTGGATTGAACCTGAGAGGAGAAACAGTCAAACCATTATTAATACTTACCATTATCTAACATCTACTAAATATGAAAATGTAAATAAGAATTAAACAAGGAAGGAGAAAGATTGGATGGGGTGCCTCCCATCTAGCGCTCGATTTATAGTCCATTAGCTAGACTCTTTTTTGACACCGCTATCCGATTCCTCTACGATAAGATAAGAAACCTCCATCCATTAGAACCGCTATGTGCTTTGGTAGGTTCCCCATCATGCGTGTCAGTGAATTGAAGCAACCTAGCATATTTCCTGTACATGATGCCCCCAGTTCTATTGCATAGCTAGGTGCTTCGTCCGTTGTATTTATGAATAAATTTTTGCATTGAGGCATGACAGATACAACGGGCTTTTCCTCTTCTATTTTCTCTTCCTCAGCCCACCATGGTTTGTAAGAGGCCTCATAATCGCAGAAATTATTGCTTTGGATGTGACTACCAAGGGGACATGGGTGTGCAAAGTTCACTGAATTTTTTAACTCTAACTGAGAAGGCACTTGGGGTATTATATAAGTCAGCTCATGTTGTTCATTTTCCATACCCCCAGTTGTCTCCACAATGTCCACTCCTTTTAGATCATTCAGTGGCATGTACACTTCTGGCTCTCCATCAGTTTCATCGTCCATGTCATAGCACCAATTGTTTGGAGGGCGATTGTTCAAGGCTTCGAACATCTGATCCATCTGAGTCTGAATATTTCGAATTGACCTCTCCTGCTCAATCATCTTCTCCTCAGTTGATGCTATAAACTTGAACCACAAATCCTCCACTCTTGAATTATCTTGTTCAGTTGGAGGTGGATATGAGAAATCCGATGGATGTGTTGGACTTGGAACGTAGTGTTGGTCTTGATAGTTATAACCCCATTCATAATCAGGGTGATACCCCCAACATTGTTGATAATCAGGATAAACATCGTTGTTGAAGTAATCACCCCGAAACTGCACTTGTCCGACCTTGATGTTGCACTGATAACTAGGATGCTCGCCAGCACAGTATTCACATATAACTACTATCTCTCGAGTGCATTGGGCTGCAAGAATATCCAACCTCGCCGAAAGTGTTGCAATTTGTACTGACAATGTAGAAAATATATTGAGTCCCTCAGTGCTTATGTCCCTTGGTTGAGTCCTATTTGCGTAAGGCCATATATAAGAAAAGTCACCCATAGTTCCTGAAAAGAGTGAAATATAAGAATATAATTAAAACAAAATAAAATAAAAAAAATGATTAAATTAAGACTAATTTGATTGAAATTAATGTTGTGAAAAATTATTAGAATAATTCCCCGGCAGCGGCGCCAAAAACTTGTTGGGTAAATTCTAGTTACGCACAACACGCAAGTATACGTGGTCAACAAGTAATAAAGAGTAAGTAAAGCATCGTTTCCCACGGAGAATTAATCAATAAAGTTCACCAAGCATTAGCCCATAACCATTTCAGTCTTTTTAAACGATTGCTTTGAGTTTTTATATTTAAATTATGAAATTAAATAGTACTAACTACCCCTAGAATGAGACTAGATAATAAAGACATGAGATTACAATTTCCCCTATTGCATCATTTAAATCAACACACTTCTAGTTAAACCAAATTAATTATAACGGATTGTTAGTCGAGAACACGAAAGTGAAATATAGTCATCTCTCGATGTACCATACTCATATCGCATATAATCCACAATTGATAGAATACACATGAACACCCACATTACCTAAACCACTATATGTCTATGTGATTTACAAATAATTAGGGTTTGAACCCAAGTCCTCAATTGACTACGGTGGTGCTTCTAAGATATGTCTATCCTAAGCACGAATCATATATTCCATCACCATGTAGAACATACAAACACAAGCTATCAAGATCAAATCTAAACCCATACTTCGTCTTTCAAGTTCATATGGGTTATCACAGTAATTGATGGCCAATCAACTAAGCAAATAAGCATGAATCTTAATAGACAATCTCATAACAATTAATAAAACTAACAATGAAGTATGTCAAAATAAACTAGGCAATAGATTCCATTGCAATCCCAAAATAGAGTTTAACTCATAGTTGAATTAGAATCCATGATCCACAATTGAATGTACATTGAAAGATCCAATATAAGTAAAGAGAGTTAGCGATCAAGAATAGCAAATCTGAGTTTCTTCACTTGTTTCACTTCTGAACCTTCAAGGATCTTCAATTGCTTCAATCCCCAAATCTTAGTTATTCTAGGGTTCTAATCTAATCTAAAAAGAATGAGAAGAAAAGAAATAATGATAGCTTTTGCCCCCAAGGGGTGGAATCTCCTTTTACATCATGGAAATAAGTCTAATATATAAGCCCTAATTGAATCCCTTTCTCCGTTACGCGTCAATTGCACTGTTTAATAAAAAGTCAGCGTTGGTCAACACCCGAAGTTGCGCGGCCGCGCAAGAATTGGCGGAAGTTGGGCTCGCCCGCGCGAAAGCCGAAAATTGCGTCTTTTTGCCAGTGTAAGTCGCGTGGCCGCGCAGGATTCGCGCGCCCGCGCGCGGGTGATTTTCTGCTGAAGTGTGCTCTGGTAAAATGGCCATAACGTTTGATCCGGGAAGAGTTACGGGACCTGCCACCTATCAAATCGAAGATATCGACGAGCTCTACAACTTTTAGTCTTTGATTATTGAGAAATGCTGGCCGGATGAAGGTTAAAATTGGGCTCGAATGGATTGCTATGAAAATGGCAAACCAAAACAGCGAAGTTTGACGTCCGTTGGTACAACGATCATAACTCTTGCATCCGAACTCTGATTAGAGCGATTCAAGATGTTCCGGAAAGCTATGAAGACGGTCTACACTGTAAGCTAAGTTCCAAACCAACACATGAAATAAACATGAAAGTCCAAATGATGTCCGGATTGCCTTTTCTTTACCTTTTCTTTACTTTTCATTACCAATAATCGCTCACACCGCTCCCAAACATAATACCTACAAAATGAACACAAAATACATGAAAAGTAACTAAGACACATGAATATAAGCAACTAATTCAAGTAAAAGATACCAGATAAGTGTATATAAAATCCACTTATCAAATACCCCCAAACTTAAATCGTTGCTTGTCCTCAAGCAACAACAATGCTAATGCAATCTACATGCTATGTAAGCTACACTACTATGACAATGAATCCCCAGATTTCCAGTCATGTTAAGAATTCCAGTGAGACATGCCTCAGAGAAATATCAAGATTTAAGAACAAAGCATCAAACTAAGCTAAAGGCATAATGACATACAATCAGATAATTCTAACCTGCTATAAAGATGTTGTGTGTGTGTGATGTGTTCACAGATAAACTTGACAAAGGTGAAGATACCACATGCTTTATTGCTTAAGGTAGAAAATTGAGTTTAAATAAAGAACTGCATATACTAATGAGACACAACTACTCTAACACATCAATACAAACTAAGGTTCAACAATGGGTTTATTCTGCTTTGTTTTTACTCACGAGGGCAATTTTCGCACTTTCCCACGGTGTTTATTGATAATTTTTTTTATATGTATATATCGAGTGCGTTTTACTCTCCATCTCACTTTTCATTTCCATTTAAACGAGTGCGTTTTACGCTCCATCTCGCTTTCCATTTCCATTTAAACGAGTGCATTTTACGCTCCATCTTGTCCCAATAGCAAGCATACCCATGTGTTCCCAAAGTTTGAGTATCTATGTTTTCATAGTCTATGTCTACGTTATACACAATTCCATCTTTAAAAACAACATTTTCTACTCAGTAAACCAACATGCTAATCTTAACTAACAAGTAAATAGGAACATTGTCGTGCTACCAGGTAACATCTAATCAACAAGCATGAATTATATCATGTATACAATTATAACTAAGCTCAAGATATCAACCAAATTCAAAAATCTATTAAATTTCTATTTCATCATTGGCCAAATTAGAATTCAACTAACTAAAAGCCTAGGATTATGCAATGTTATGCAACTAAACACATACTAAATAAACAAGACAAAAGAAAACTAAAAATAAAATAAAAATAAAAAAATTTCATACTAAAATACCCCTACTATGCAACTTAAACATGCAATAAAACTATATGTAACTAACTATATGCAACAACTACTCACTACAACCCAATACCCTAAAACTTAAAATAAACAATGCCATCATTGTAATTAAAAGTGAAAGAATACTCCCTTAAGTGGCAATGTCATCTTCGTTTGCCTCCTCATGATCCGCAGGTATATCAGGCGATGGCTAAGTTTGAGATATTCTGTAGTTGGAAACTGAGTGTGGGCTTCTAACTGCCCGAACACTTTAGTCAGAAATTCTAAAAATTCAGCAATTTTTTTACGTGATTAAAGCTATCGCATGCAAGCGCATACAAGTGTTTAACTATGAAGACGCTTCTACTGCTCGTAAGCTAAGTTCCAAACCAATACATGAAGTAAACATGAAAGTCCAAATGATGTACGGATTGCCTTTTCTTTGCATTTTCTTTACTTTTCATTACCAATAATCGCTCACACCGCTCCCAAACATAATACCTACAAAATGAACACAAAATGCATGAAAAATAACTAAGACACATGAATATAAGCAACTAATTCAAGTAAAAGATACCGGATAAGTGTATATAAAATCCACTTATCCATACACAGTAAAATTCATATAGCACAATTACTACATAGTCTCGAACTCATAACCGAGTTTAACAATTAGGGTTTAATAACACGATATGAGGGTTATGACATAATTTACCATATTTGGACCACCATTATCAGTCTACACATTTACAGTACATATTTATAGCACTAAAAAATAAAAATATTATTAATATTATATTATTATTTTCATCCCTTGATCAATACCCAAATTTAGGGTTTGGATTCCATATCTGATTTATTTTTTATATATAACATTATTAATTAAGTTAAAATAATTAACTTAATAATCTGAACTAAAATTCATATAATAAAATAGTAATTATAATAATTCCAATAATCATTTCATATATTATTTAAATAATATAAAATCATATTTTCATAGAAAATAAATAATAAAGAAATTTCTACTATAAAATTAATTATTATAAGTATATATGTTATAATGATCAATAATTCTAAAATAAAATTATTTGAAATTATTCATGTAATAAATAAATTTTATTTATCACATATATACATACACATTACTTGGCACATATTCCTATCTTCAAATTAAAAACATTTATATGCAAAATTTCTTATTTATTTACATAGAAAATATCGGGTTATTATAGTTTGAATTTGTGTAAAAATTTAGTTTTAAACAAGATATGACAGTGATGTTTTATAAAAGAGGTTTTTCAAACCCTTGTGCTCAATAGTAATTGAGACCTTTTACACTCCCATTTTTATTAAGTGTTCAGCTTGATTGTTTTTAGTTTTCAAGATGTGAATCATCTTCGACAAAATAATGTACAAAATAGTGTTGAACTCCTCGTGGGTATAAAAACCATATGAGGAAATCCAAACACCGTGAATAAATTTACAAGATGCTTACAGAAGAAAATGTCCATCACGGGAACCGAATCTAGATTCAGTAGACTGAATCTGTGATAACATGATTCCTAGGCTCACATGATGCCGCAATTGATAAGAAAGCAGTAAGCATGTATATATATATAAAAGCTCACTACTAGAAATTCGACATACAGCGACAAGCTATAGCGATGGTCGGCACGGAACCGTCGCTATAGGGTATCTACAGCGACGGTCGGCGCGGAACCGTCGGTATAGAGGTTTTTTTAAGATAAAACTCTCCCACTTTCCCCCAAATCATTTGAGTATCTTCATTCTTTCTCTCTTGATACAGACGAATGGTGAAGTAGTACTTAGGGTTTTCTCTCCCTTCCACAAGGTACTATTCTCTCTTTTTCTCCATATATATATATAAGCTTTCTGCAATAATTGCATTTTCCTTTACAGAGTATATAAATTTGTCATCTTTCATCAACCAATCGTAATCTGCAATCCCAATTCAACCATCTAATCTCTTCGTATGAATTAATTTTCTCTTTATCGTCTAATTTATGTTTGTATATATTTAGTATAAATAAATAAAATTATATATATGGTTGTTTTTATTTAGTAGGGGAGGTTTCGTGGGTTTCTAATGTTTTTTCGGTGTTTGAAATTTGTAGATAGTAACCGAAGTCTTGATATGACCAAGTGCGCTTTCAAGAAAGAACACCCATTTGGTATATTTTTGGTTTTTGCCTACTTTTCCTATTCATATTCTTTAAAATAAATTGGTTATTCTTTGAAAAGGATGTGGCTGTGTTATTTGGTTTGATGGTTAATTACTTGTTGGGATTACTATACAAGTTTATGAATTTTCATTGAAGAAATTAATTATGTGGGTTTAGATTCTTGAGGATGATTTTGTAGTAAAAAGGATGGAATTTTGGGTAATCCCTTGGAATTTTGTGCCCCTCTGTGTTGGTTGTAACTTTGAAGCATATATTATTCACAAAAGATTTTTTTTTCCTGATTGCGCTAAATCGAATGTGTGCTTCTTTGTTTAGGAGGCTATGCCCATTTGTTGGAAATCCTCTTGTGCTCATAGAAGTTTTGCAGTGTTAGAATTGGATTATTTTTGTTTAAATTTGTAGTTGGTTGCACAATCATATTTTTGTGAACTCTTTAGTACAATAATCCACGGTGTAAGCTTTCAGTTATACCTCATTTGCACAGAATTCAATTTCAGTTGGCTGACCATGTTCTAGCTCTAAAATTGATGGGAAATGTCTTATTAGTGAGTCGCAAATCTTAGTGATTTCTTTCAGCTGAGAGTTCTCTTCTTTCATCAAACCGTGATTACGTAGTTCCTCCTCTTTAACTTACTCTGTGGGTTGTATTTTTTAATTTTGGCTTAAATAACAGTAACATTACATTTTTAATAATAGAAGTAGTTGATAAGATTAACTGATCTATAATGTCTACTATTATGCAGAGACATATATAAGCACTGTACATCTAAATTGTTTAGTTGGAAAGAAAGATTGGTCTAAATTAAGGCTTTGACTGCCTCAGTGGTGTTCTTCCCTTGCAGGTATGAGCCACTTTATTGTTTCATACCATGGTATCCTCTCGTTGGAAAGAAAGATTAGTCTAAACCATGTTTCAAACCAACAAAAATAAAGCACACAAACATGCCATTAATGTTGGTGTTTAAAGCCTGATGCCTACTGATGTTATTGGAGTTTTCTTTATTCAAGTTCATTGGTATGTGCATAACTACATACATTCTGGAATCCACGTGTGCATGCAGTGTTTTGTTTCATATTTGTGGTTGTTGATTGATTTCGCAATCAATGAATACGTGAAAGTATACACGGTCAATAAATAATAAAGTGAAAGTAGAGTATCGTTCACACGAGGAATTATTTAATAAAAATTACCAAGTACTAACTCTTAACCAAATCAATTTTATTTAAACAATCTCAAATCGTGATTTTTCTAATTAAGAAAACTAAATTAACTAATTAAATTGAATTGCTTTATGACTGAATTCAAATAAATAAAGGTTAAGACTTCAATATCCCCAATTATGAACTATAAATCAATTATCCAGTTATCCCAATTATTATGCCTACTGAATTGTTAACAGGAATTCTCAAATGCCAAAAGTCATTTTCCAAGTGATCAATTGACTTCTATTTAGTCCAGATTAATCTTGCTATATTCCTATGCAAAACAATTGAATTAAACTCCATCAATTCCAATTCCTTATGTGTTACATGCGGTGAACAGATATTTCCATTCAATTCACAAACCTAATTATTCACTGTGCAAATAAATAAGTCACACGTTATCAAGCCCAGTTCTAACCCTAGAATTCCTTTCTCAATTCCTTCTAGAGTAACAAGGTAATTATTGGCCAGATAATTAATCAATAAGCACAAGACAAGATATACAATTCACTTTGACATAAATAATTAGAATAAATCAAATAACTAATTTATAGACATAAAAGGTTCAATTGAAATCTTAATAAAAGAGTTAGTTCATAATTAATGAATGGAAACCAAGAATCCACAACTGAATAGACATTAAAAGATAAAAGTTTGATAAGAGAAGAGAATAGAATCTGTTGTCAGCTAATCTGATGCTCCCCTCTTGCTCTTGCTCTTGATCTTTAGTGTTCTCCAAGTTGCTTCAATCTCTAATGGTTAATTAAGAACTAGGGTTAATGTCTAATCTAATGGAGTGTTTTATCTAAGCTAAGCTATGTATTCCCTCTTATTTTATGTCTTACATCATGTATTTCTAGGTTACAAGTCTAATTTTTAGCTTAGGAACAAACCCAATCCAATTTGGAGTCAAAAAGGTGTCAAAACTCGTCGAAAAACGCATCCAGGCCATCACCAAGCCCTTCCCCAGCACCCCAGCGCTGGGCTTAATGCTCAACCACTGCTCCCCAGCGCCCCGGCGCTGGGCATAGGCCTATTTTGGGCGCCCCGGCGCTGGTCCCATGTTCTGACATTTTCTGCTCCGACGTCATTTGGGAAAATCACCATAACGTCTTCGTTAGAACTCCGATTTAGATGATTCAAGATGATCCGAAAAGCGAAGAAGTAGATCTACAACTTTCATTCTTTAAGTTTTTCGAAATAAGGTCCGGAGCAATACTCAAATTGGCTCTGAAGTGACTGCTGTGTAAATGTCAAGCCAAAAACGCGCATCTAGCCACCCCAAACGTCGATCCAAGTAACATTTGTCCCAATTCCTACAAAACAACATAAAACATGTATGAATAGACATAAACACTTAAAAACATCCAAAAGATTAAGTTCAAATGCACTCAATTATGAGTATAAAACTCACTCTTCAAATACCTCCAAACTTAAATATTTGCTTGTCCTCAAGCAAAAACACAAAAGAATTAAAAATAAACAAACTAACTCAACTATATAAATGCATATGCATGATCTACTTCCTAATATATCTACGAATCTAGTAATAAATCAGTATGATATATAGCAACAGGCCTCAAAGATACCAATGATACTCAAACAATATATCCAATCAATTCAAAGTCCATAAATCTAACCAATTAGTCAATCCAAACCTGTCATCACCCATGCTGTGTGTGTGTGTGCTTGTTAACCATTCTAACCAACCAAAATTCAAGATAATCACATAACAAACTTCTTATAAGGAAAATTTCAGTTCCAATTCAATTATTTTTGTGAACATGACAACTCCAGTTAAAACTAAGCAATTACCAAGTCTAAGAGTAAATACAGGATTTGTTTATACTTTTATTCAACCACGAGGGCATTTTTGCTCTTTCTCGTGTTTTTTTTTTTATTTTTTTTATTTTTCTCATGGCTGTGCACTGTCCTATTCCCTTAGGCTTTTCAGTGCTACCTTAACGAGCTTTCGACCAACGACTCCCAGACCATTAAGACCTTAGGGCGCTAGGTGTAAAGACAATCCCCTTGGGCTTACTTACTCAAGTAACAAATGCCACAAAACTAGACAAGCATGCCACGGTGTTTATTCTTTTTTTTTTTCTTTTCTTTCTTTCTGGATTTTTTTCTTTTTTCATCATTCCTTTTTTTCTTTTTTTTTCTTTTTGTAATATATATATCCCATAGATTCCCCCAAACTCAAGCTTTTACGTCATTCCTACCTTTACCATCAGTTCACTAATTTCCTTAAATTTTAACAAAGAGTTTTCCTCTGAAACAAATTATGAAACCCTTGAACCAAGTGGATTAAAACAGTTAAACTTTACGTGCTAACCGGTTACATAAGTTTCAAAAAGGCTCAGATTATCATCATGATTAAAATTAGAACTCATCATCAATTATCAACACTGTTCAAGTTAACATTTAATACCAATCTTATCATAGGCCGAGCTAAGACCACACCAACCTATCACACAGATTCATGCAAAAAAATAAAAAAAATAAAAAATGCAATTATACTACATGAACACATAGTAATGCAACACATATATGAATATGCAAATAACTACCATGTATTATATGCAACCTAAAAAAAACACAATGCTAACACATAAAACAAAATGAACTACTACGCATATAACTAACTATATGCAATACGACACTAAAGTGCCCCCAAACTTAAACTAGACATTGTCCTCAATGGCTAAAATAGAAAAAATTAAAGCAGAGGACTTCCCTGAAAATATAACAATCTTCCTCTTTGTCCGTTAAGTTTGGAGAATAGGCTAGGCACATGGAACAAATTGGGCACCACTCTTGAATTTGACTTGGATAACCTTTAAACCATGATAGACACAATTTTATTAAATTCTAAATAAATGCAAATTCAAAACTACTACTATAAAACCTAATAAAAACTAAAAATAAAAATTAAACTTGGGTTGCCTCCCAATAAGCGCTTGTTTTATAGTCTCAGCCTGACTTCTTCAATTCTCTATCCAATTCCCCTTCGAAAATTGAGGAATCCTCCATCCATCAGTAGAAATGTCTCTTTTGGGAGGTTCCCATTAGCAAAAACCCTTGAATTAAAGTCACATAGCATGCTCTTTGTAGATAGGATCCCCATTAAGAATGGCAAACCACTAGGTGTTTTCTCGATTATGTCGATGATCAGATTGGGGCATTGAAGCTTAGTAAAAATAATGGAATCTTCCTCTATCTTCTCCTTTTCATTCCACCATGACTCCATAACTGTACTAGCTCTTATGTCACCAAGAGCTTTGCCGACGACATGACTGCCGATTGGGCATGGTTTTACAAAACTGCCCGGATTCTTGAACTTTGGTGGAGAAGGTACATGGGAAACTATCAAAATTGGCTCATCTTCATTGGTACTCAAAGTTAGATCTTTGTCGATCTCCTTTTGTTGGTCTCCAAGTTTTTCCTCTCTTTCAACATCTATATCATTTGGCACATCCGATTGCATATTTGGTTCGGGCTCATCATCAGTCTCATCATCCATGTCATAGAGCCAAGTGTATTGAGGACGGTTGTTCAACGCATGTGCTATCTGCCCCAATTGATTTTCCAGATTCTTGATCGACGCCCCTTGACTTTGCAAATTCAAATTTCTACTTGATTCATTTTCTTGTCTTGTTCCTCGTTCCTTTTTTCGTAAGCTTTAATAAATTTTTCCAAGGCTTCCTCCCAATTTGAATGTTCTTCTGTTGTAGTGGAGTGGAGGTGGACACGAGAATCCGGTGGGTATGTTGGACTTGGAGCATAAAATTGATCTTGATTGTTACTCCATGAAAAATTCGGGTGATACCTCCAATCCGATGATAGTTGTTGGGATAGACATAATTATTGGGGTAATCACCACTATCTTTATCTTCATTTCGGAAATCGATGGAGCATTGATGACTCATATGATTTCCAGCACAATAATCACAAGTAATCGCCACACTTTGACGACGTTGAGCTTTAAAAGCTTCAAACATCCTCGAAAGTGTATCCATCTGTGCTGACAATGCAGAAAGTTTCTCGAGTCTGTCAATCTTCGCTCCCCTTGGTTGAGTCATGTTCGTGTATGGCCATTGATACGCAAAGTCATCCATGGTACCTAAAAAGAGAGAAATATAGGAAGAGAATGAAAAATAAAAATAAAAATGTTTAAATTAAGACTAATTTTATTGAAATTAATATTGGTAAATAATTATTAAATTAAGTCCCCGGCAGCGGCGCCAAAAACTTGTTGATTGATTTCGCAATCAATGAATACGTGCAAGTATACACGCTCAACAAGTAATAAAGTGAAATTAGAGTATCGTTCCCACGAGGAATTATTTAATAAAAATTACCAAGTACTAACTCTTAACCAAATCAATTTTATTTAAACAATCTAAAATCGTGATTTTTCTAATTAAGAAAACTAAATTAACTAATTAAACTGAATTGCTTTATGACTGAATTCAAATAAATAAAGGTTAAGACTTCAATATCCCCAATTATGAACTATAAATCAATTATCCAATTATCCCAATTATTATGCCTACTAAATTGTTAACAAGAATTCTCAAATGCCAAAAGTCCTTTTCCAAGTGATCAATTGACTTCTATTTAATCCAGATTAATCTTGCTATATTCCTATTCAAAAAAATTGAATTAAACTCCTTCAATTCCAATTCCTTATGTGTTACATGCGGTGAACAGATATTTCCATTCAATTCACAAACCTAATTATTCATTGTGCAAATAAATAAGTCACACGTTATCAAGCCCAGTTCTAACCCTAGAATTCCTCTCTCAATTCCTTCTAGAGTAACAAGGTAATTATTGGCCAGATAATTAATCAATAAGTACAAAACAGGATAAACAATTCACTTTGACATAAATAATTAGTATTAATTAAATAACTAATTTATAGACATAAAAGGTTCAATTGAAATCTTAATAAAATAGTTAGTTCATAATTAATGAATGGAAACCAAGAATCCACAACTGAATAGACATTAAAAGATAAAAGTATGATAAGAGAAGAGAATAGAATCTGTTGTCAGCAAATTTGATGCTCCCCTCTTGCTCTTGCTCTTGATCTTTAGTGTTCTCCAAGTTGCTTCAATTTCCAATGGCTAATTAAGAACTAGGGTTAATGTCTAATCTAATGGAGTGTTTTATCTAAGCTAAGATATCTATTCCCTCTTATTTTATGTCTTACATCATGTATTTATAGTTTACAAGTCTAATTTTTAGCTTAGGAACAAACCCAATCCAATTTGGAGTAAAAAAGATGTCAAAACTCGCCCAAAAACGCGTCTAGGCCATCACCAAGCCCTTCCCCAGCACCCCAACGCTGGGCTTAACGATCAACCACTGCTCCCCAGCGCCCCGATGCTGGGCATAGGCCTATTTTGGGCACCCCGGCGTTGGTCCCATGTTCTGACATTTTCTGCTCCGATGTCCTTTGGGAAAATGGCCATAACGTATTCGTTCAAACTCTAATTTCGATGATTCAAGATGATCCGAAAAGAAGAGAAGTAGATCTACAACTTTCATTCTTTAAGTGTTTCGAAATAAGGTCCAGAGAAATACTCAAATTGGCTCTAAAGTTATTGCTGTGTAAATGGCAAGCCAAAAATGCGCATCTAGCCACCCCAAACGTCAATCCAAGTAACTTTTGTCCCAGTTCCTACAAAACAACATAAAACATGCATGAATAGACACAAACAGTTAAAAACATCCAAAAGATTAAGTTCAAACGCACTCAATTATGAGTATAAAACTCACTCATCAAATACCTCCAAACTTAAACATTTGCTTGTCCTCAAGCAAAAACACAAAAGAACTAAAAATAAACAAACTAACTCAACTACATAAATACATATGCATGATTTACTTCCTAATATATCTACGAATCCAGTAATAAATCAGTATGATATTTAGCAACAGGCCTCAAAGATACCAATGATACTCAAACAATATATCCAATCAAGTCAAAGTCCATAAATCTAACCAATTAGTCAATCGAAACCTGTCATCACCCATGTTGTGTGTGTGTGTGCTTGTTAACCATTCTAACCAACCACAATTCAAGATAATCATATAACAAACTTCTTATAAGAAAAATTTCAGTTCCAATTCAATTACTTTTGTGAACATGACAACTCCAGTTAAAACTAAGCAATTACCAAGTCTAAGAAAAAATATAGGATTTGTTTATACTTTTATTCAACCACGAGGGCATTTTTGCTCTTTCTCGTGTTTTTTTTTCTTCAATTATTTTATTTTTCTCATGGCTGTGCAATGTCCTATTCCCTTAGGCTTTTCAGTGCTACCTTAACGAGCTTTCGACCAACGACTCCCAGACCATTAAGACCTTAGGGCGCTAGGTGTAAAGACAATCCCCTTGGGCTTACTTACTCAAGTAACAAATGCCATAAAACTAGACAAGTATGCCACGGTGTTTATTCTTTTTTTTTTCTTTTCTTTCTTTCTGGATTTTTTTCTTTTTTCATCATTCCTTTTTTTCTTTTTTTTTCTTTTTGTAATATATATATCCCATAGATTCCCCCAAACTCAAGCTTTTACGTCATTCCTACCTTTACCATCAGTTCACTAATTTCCTTAAATTTTAACAAAGAGTTTTCCTCTGAAACAAATTATGAAACCCTTGAACCAAGTGGATTAAAACAGTTAAACTTTACGTGCTAACCGGTTACATAAGTTTCAAAAAGGCTCAGATTATCATCATGATTAAAATTAGAACTCATCATCAATTATCAACACTTTATTCAAGTTAACATTTAATACCAATCTTATCATAAAGTAGAGCTAAGACCACACCAACCTATCACACAGATTCATGCAAAAAATAAAAAAATAAAAATGCAATTATACTACATGAACACATAGTAATGCAACACATATATGAATATGCAAATAACTACCATGTATTATATGCAACCTAAAAAAACACAATGCTAACACATAAAAAAATGAACTACTAATGCATATAACTAACTATATGCAATACGACACTAAAGTGCCCCCAAACTTAAACTAGACATTGTCCTCAATGGCTAAAATAGAAAAAATTAAAGCAGAGGACTTCCATGAAAATATAACAATCTTCCTCTTTGTCCGTTAAGTTTGGAGAATAGGCTAGGCACATGGAACAAATTGGGCACCACTCTTGAATTTGACTTGGATAACCTTTAAACCATGATAGACACAATTTTATTAAATTCTAAATAAATGCAAATTCAAAACTACTACTATAAAACCTAATAAAAACTAAAAATAAAAATTAAACTTGGGTTGCCTCCCAATAAGCGCTTGTTTTATAGTCTCAGCCTGACTTCTTCAATTCTCTATCCAATTCCCCTTCGAAAATTGAGGAATCCTCCATCCATCAGTAGCAATGTCTCTTTTGGGAGGTTCCCATTAGCAAAAACCCTTGAATTAAAGTCACATAACATGCTCTTTGTAGATAGGATCCCATTAAGAATGGCAAACCACTAGGTGTTTTCTCTATTATGTCGATTATCAGATTGGGGCATTGAAGCTTAGTAAACATAATGGAATCTTCCTTTATCTTCTCCTTTTCATCCCACCATGACTCCACAACTGTACTAGCTCTTACGTCACCAAGAGCTTTGCTTGAAGCGACATGATTGCCGATTGGGCATGGTTTTGCAAAACTGCCCGGATTCTTGAACTTTGGTGGAGAAGGTACATAGGACACTATCAAAATTGGCTCATCTTTGTTGGTACTCAAAGTTAGATCTTTGCCGATATCCTTTTGTTGGTCTCCAAGTCTTTCCTCTCTTTCAACATCTATATCATTTGGCACATCCGATTGCAGATTTGGTTCGGGCTCATCATCAGTCTCGTCATCCATGTCATAGAGCCAAGTGTATTGAGGATGGTTGTTCAACGCATGTGCTATCTGCCCTAATTGATTTTCCATATTCTTGATCGACGCCCCTTGTCTTTGCAAATTCAGCTCTACTTGATTCATTTTCTTGTCTTGTTCCTCGTTCCTTTTTTCAGAAGCTTTAATAAATTTTTCCAAGGCTTCCTCCCAATTTGAATGTTCTTCCTGTTGTAGTGGAGGTGGACACGAGAAATCCGGTGGGTATGTTGGACTTGGAGCATAAAATTGATCTTGATTGTTACTCCATGAAAAATTTGGGTGATAACCCCAATCCTGATGATAGTTGTTGGGATAGACATGACTGTTGGGGTGATCACCACTATCTTTGTCTTAGGCTTCGGCCCGATGGAGCATTGATGACTCATATGATTTCCAGCACAATAATCACAAGTAACCGCCACACTTTGACAACGTTGAGCTTCAAAAGCTTCAAACATCCTCGAAAGTGTCTCCATCTGTCTTGACAATGCGAGAAAGTTTCTCGAGTCATCAATCTCCGCTCCCCTTGGTTGAGTCATGTTCGGTATGGCCATTGATCATAAAAGTCATCCATGGTACCTAAAAAGAGAAATATAGGAAGAGAATGAAAAATAAAAATAAAAATATTTAAATTAAGACTAATTTTATTGAAATTAATATTGGTAAATAATTATTAAATTAAGTCCCAAGAATACGCCAAAAACTTGTTGATTGATTTCGCAATCAATGAATACGTCTTAAGTATACACGCTCAACAAGTAATAAAGTGAAATTAGAGTATCGTTCCCACGAGGAATTATTTAATAAAAATTACCAAGTACTAACTCTTAACCAAATCAATTTTATTTAAACAATCTAAAATCGTGATTTTTCTAATTAAGAAAACTAAATTAACTAATTAAACTGAATTGCTTTATGACTGAATTCAAATAAATAAAGGTTAAGACTTCAATATCCCCAATTATGAACTATAAATCAATTATCCAATTATCCCAATTATTATGCCTACTAAATTGTTAACAAGAATTCTCAAATGCCAAAAGTCCTTTTCCAAGTGATCAATTGACTTCTATTTAATCCAGATTAATCTTGCTATATTGCTATGCAAAACAATTGAATTAAACTCCTTCAATTCCAATTCCTTATGTGTTACATGCGGTGAACAGATATTTCCATTCAATTCACAAACCTAATTATGTAATGTGCAAATAAATAAGTCACACGTTATCAAGCCCAGTTCTAACCCTAGAATTCCTCTCTCAATTCCTTCTAGAGTAACAAGGTAATTATTGGCCAGATAATTAATCAATAAGTACAAAACAAGATAAACAATTCACTTTGACATAAATAATTAGTATAAATTAAATAACTAATTTATAGACATAAAAGGTTTAATTGAAATCTTAATAAAATAGTTAGTTCATAATTAATGAATGGAAACCAAGAATCCACAACTGAATAGACATTAAAAGATAAAAGTATGATAAGAGAAGAGAATAGAATCTGTTGTCAGCAAATCTGATGCTCCCCTCTTGCTCTTGCTCTTGATCTTTAGTGTTCTCCAAGTTGCTTCAATCTCCAATGGCTAATTAAGAACTAGGGTTAATGTCTAATCTAATGGAGTGTTTTATCTAAGCTAAGCTATCTATTTCCTCTTATTTTATCTCTTACATCATGTATTTATAGGTTACAAGTCTAATTTTTAGCTTAGGAACAAACCCAATCCAATTTGGAGTAAAAAAGATGTCAAAACTCGCCCTAAAACGCGTCTAGGCCATCACCAAGCCCTTCCCCAGCACCCCAACGCTGGGCTTAACGATCAACCACTGCTCCCCAGCGCCCCGATGCTGGGCATAGGCCTATTTTGGGCGCCCCGGCGCTGGTCCCATGTTCTGACATTTTCTCCTCCGATGTCCTTTGGGAAAATGGCCATAACGTATTCGTTCAAACTCTAATTTCGATGATTCAAGATGATCCGAAAAGAAGAGAAGTAGATCTACAACTTTCATTCTTTAAGTGTTTCAAAATAAGGTCCAGAGAAATACTCAAATTGGCTCTAAAGTTACTGCTGTATAAATGGCAAGCCAAAAACGCGCATCTAGCCACCCCAAACGTCAATCCAAGTAACTTTTGTCCCAGTTCCTACAAAACAACATAAAACATGCATGAATAGACACAAACAGTTAAAAACATCCAAAATATTAAGTTCAAACGCACTCAATTATGAGTATAAAATTCACTCATCAGTGGTATCTGTTTATGATTCAATCATGACTATGATTTGCTGTGGTAAATGGATGCAATAAAGGTTAGAGATTAATAATGTAGGAAGTGAAAAAACTTTCCCAATTAGAAATGTGTTCGTAATCTTCATCTTTCTCTTATTTTGAATGTAGATACCTCGTCCCCACCGATTTGGTATTGTTGGATGCTTTGTTTATGTGATCCACAAGAGGATCAAGCTTAGCGCTGAAAAGGCTATATTTGTCTTTGTCAAAGAAATTCTACCTCCGAATGGTGAGTTGAAATAACTCGGGCAAGTTTAAGTTTTAATATTTTATGTTAAGCTAAACTTTTGTTAATCTTCTCTTATTACAGCTACCTTGATGTCTGCAATTTATGAGGAATACAAGGAACATGATGGGTTCATTTATATAACTTACAGTGGCGAGAACACATTTGGATCCCTAGCAATGTAATGGCATCAATATGTATATAAAGTTATTAAAATATAAATTCTCTATCACCCCATTATGTAATAACATTGTCCGTTTTCTTACAATTTACTTTTGTTTTTAATGATGATCATTGGTAATAATTTTATATTAGGAGTATTTCATTAGATTCTTAACAGATTTGATTTAATACTTGGATTTGAGTTTTAGTAATTATTCAATTCTTTTCAAGTTTTTGATGGCTGTTGGAATATATTGTTGGTCATTGTTGTGTGAACAGCGATTAGATTTTATGTCCAGGCCAATTTATAGTGTACTTGTTTTTGTTAAATAAATGTGCATTATTATTTATTATTTTTTTTGAAATCTAAAAAGTCTATAACGACGGTCGCCGATCGTCGCTATAGGTCAATTTTCTAGTAGTGGCTATACATATATATATATATATATATATATATATGCAACCACGAAGCACCTCCATGGGGGATCAGAAATGTAAATAAAGCTGTAAATGTGTGTGTATATATATATATATATATATATTAAAGCAGTAAACACCTCGGATATAAAATTCAGGCTCATCGAATAAAGTTCGACACACAGTTTATATATATATATATATATATATATATATATATATATATATATATATATATATATATATATATATATATATATACAAACCTGAAATGAAACCACTTGACCTAATTAGGGCAAACACATGACCTGAATTCTTAACGTGAAGAATGGTGTGTGTAAAGATGAAGAGAAAGGCTACAATGTTTGTAAGAAGGCTTACAGTGGGCTGCCAAAGAAGACTTCTATAACTTGAAAGTTGATGAACACTCGGCTCCTACCGGTACAAAGAGTAGCTATATGTGAGCTCACAAGTGTTTAAAATGAGAAATCACTCAGTTTAGGGTGTGTACAGAGCAAATTGGACATGGCTTCCTCGCCTTTTTCTCTTACAAAATGGCCACCCCAAGCCCTTTATTTATAGAGGGGGCCACAGATGTACCTGCGGCTTCCCACGTTGCCTCGGGCTTCGCGGGTCCCACCATCTCAAAATATGTGCATGCATGCACTGTGATGTCCGCTCGAACTTTCAGAATTGCAATCCGGGCATCCGATTGAGGTATGTAAGACCTATTTTGGACTGCCGTTGTTGAGAGTTACACAATGACATGGGATTAGAGGTTGTACGAAGTCAGGAAGATGGGACCATGCCCTCTGGTCTTCAAGCTTTAAATTATATCTGTTGCCCTGCGTAATAGTCACTCGGGATTGGACCTCCTTGGTTCTTGTGGGACATTGTTATGTAGAAATGTATGTATGAAATGTTTAGATGGCGTGATGTAGCATCAAGGTGGCAAGATGATGACTTTGCCCCTCGCCGAGGTTATCTCCGGTTTGGGCTGATAAAACATATGTTGCTCAGGGTTATCTCTAAGATTGGATTGCTGCAAGTGTTGAAGGTCCTCAGTGTCATCTTTGAGGTGTGCCTGTCTTCCCGGTGTTATCTTTGGGTCTTGTACTAAATGCCTTGGTGTGAGTGCCGAGGTTGAAGCTGATTACATGCATTTTAACATAAGCATTTCCGGGGTTATCTCCAGAACTGCACTACTTGGGGTTATCTCCAAGGTTTGTAACTTCTACTCCCAGTGTTGGGACTGAGACTGAATATCTCGGGGTTATCTCTGAGATGAATCGGCCTTCTCCAGTGGAATTTCTGGTATTGGGACTGCATGCCTCGGGGTTATCTCCGAGGTTGGAACTGATACTCTCGGTGTGTGTTCCGGGTTTGAGACTGAACTTTTGGTAGTATCCAAACTGGATATGAGCTGTCTTCCAGGTTATCTCTGAAAGATGAATCTGCCCTCCTACAATGTCAGTGACAGGTGTGCAAAAAATTTTGAGTGTCTATAGATGCCCCTCTTTATCATATTCATTCAATGCAATGGCATGGATAGGATAAAGAATCTTAGACACTTGAAATGCAACAAGATAAACATGATGCAATGTGCAGCAACATGATGCAAATGTATGATGCATATGTGTTGGGTTGTTTTCTAACATGCTGTGGATGATTGCCGGCTCCCTGTTGCTTCTACCGGGGATTGGCAACGATGACCAGATTGGATCTGTGATCCAAATCTTTTAGGATGTTGACGTTGGGGTTATCACCAAAGTCCTTAATCCTTGATACATATGTGATTCTGAAGATGTGCCTCTTGTGTACGAGAGATCTGTGGGGATAAAGCTTTGTCTATTTAAGGATATGTATAAAATATTCCATCATCAATCCTCTTTGATGATGCTGACCCTTCCTGATTTGTATCGTCATGACATATCAATGTTCTGTTGGATTTACTGCCAACAGTATGTGTTGTCAAGGCTACCTGATCTTCGCTGATGTTTGAATCAATGGAAAAATACCCCTGTTGGGCAAAACGTCAAGGTAGTTTGACCTTCTCTGACGTGTAAATCAACGGATAAACACCCATGTTGGGTAGACTGTCAAGGCTTCTTGACCTTCGTTGACGTATACATCAACAGATAAACACGCGTTGGGCAGACTGTCAAGGCTGGTTGACCTTCGTTGACGTGTACATCAATGTAACATACGTTGTAACCCCTGCCGGGGATCTATTTGATCCTCATAGATGTGTGTATCAATGGCTGAAATCATCGGATGGCTTCCGACGCTTCATTGGATTTACTTGCCAACGGTTACAATGATGTCAAGGCTGCTTGACCTTCATTTATATGTGTGTTAATGGATGACATTGTGTGATACCCCCGCACAGGGATATGCACTTCGACATATGCAAACACGTGATGCTGTCGCCGGGGATCTCTTCTTGAGAATGCGTGATGCCCCCGCTGGGGAATCTCTTCTTGAGAATGCGTGATGCCCCCGCCGGGGAATCTGTATTTGGATAGAATGCGTGATGCCCTCGTCGGGGAATCTCTTCTTGAGAATACGTGATGCCCCCACTGGGGAATCTGTATTTTGACAGAATGCGTGATGCCCCAGCCGGGGAATCTCTTCTTGAGAATGCGTGATGCCCCTGCTGGGGATATCTGATTGAAAATTAGGGTGACAACCCTGAATTGGCAGCATTGGACCTGCGTAAGGTATTGTCGAGTGTGATTTGTAACATCTGAGATTATCGGCATAGTGTACCCTATGTTCGGACGAATACCAATGAGTGATATGCAGACCCACGGCTTGGTATGAGAAAACCAGGATTGTAAGCTATTCTGCTAAATCGCGTAGCATTTTTTTTTTTGATTTGGCTTTTTCAGCTTATGAGAACTCCGTTGATACTCAAACTGGACCGAGCGGAGGGGTGGGACCCACGTAAGGGTGTCGCAAGTACACCTGCAGCAGTCGCAGGTGGACCTGTGGCCAGCCATGGCTACTTAATGCCTGAAGGTTGCTTTCATAAGTCATTTTCAAGTTGCACCGCGACGAAAATCTGAGAGCTTTTCTTCAGATATGCTAAGTCCGGGCGTCTTTCTACAAATTCTATCACCGTACAAGTGTTCTACACTGTCATGGTAACGTATGCATACTCAAATGACTTGATAAAAATGTATGTAAACATAAAATTTATATAAACACATAGTAGTGAATATGCATGCTCAAATGACTTGATAAAAAATATTCAACATAGTAAATGTTAGTATTAAGCCATGCTGAACATAATGATGTGAAAATTTTTGAGTTTTGAGACAGTCAAATTGGCACCCTTTTCTGCTATTTCTTATCATATTTGAGGACAAATGAGCAAAAAGGTAGAAATGCAAAGAAATCTTGGAAATTAAACTACCCTTAGTGATTGATGACTTTTATTTTTAATGCATATAGTATGTATATGACTGTGGGCAGGTGTGCTACTGAATGGCCACCTAGTCATGCATATGTGCATGTGGATAGTCCTATTTACAGAGGGGATTATGGCAAAAATTTTCCAAAATGTAGGCATTGAATAGTCATGCATTTTTAACTCTACCGTAGACGTATGTTAAAGCAATGCATTCATGCATGTAGTCTAAAATGCATTTTAAAAAGAAATATCCAGGTTAGAAATTACCACACCCTTTCTAAGGTGATTTGGAGACTTTTGTCCAGATATTATGGATCTTGATCAGCCGAGTAGTTCCCGCAGGACCACTTCTGGTGTACGGAGGAGGACTTCTAAAGTGCCTCAACCCCGTTTTGTTAGACAGCCTCGTCAGATAGTGGAGGCAGTGATACGTCCAGTCCAGGTTGATGTGCCGGATGTCGAGGACGAGGAGGAGGATGTTCTGGTTGCGGACCCCGCTCCTGCTGCACATGTTCCCCGCAGGTACCTCGTGAGTATCCAGGTGGAAAACCCAGAGCTCCTGGGTGATTTGAGTCGACATCCCTCGATGTATTTGCATGCCAACGAGGTATAACATTAGATCTTAATCTTCCTTCTTTCCTATTGATGAGGAGTAAAGGATTTTGATGTTGATCTACATTTCCTGTAAGTTCTCGGCTTTACACAACCTCGAGGGAACTGGTTCAACATTCACTCCATGTACCAGGGCATGCATCCTAACTATAGAGCAGTTGTACATGACTGGAGATTTGGGGCGTTCTTTTCCATCCTTCCCCGTCGTTGTCCCTGGGGTTACCTTAGGGTATTATCTGAGCGCTAGTTTCACCAGACTCAATAACTCCATTTGCTGGACTATGAGGTGATGATGACGCGGATGGATTGGCGATTTATCATAGGTATGGAGTTTAGAGGGGCACCAGTGCCTTGCATGGCAGATATTACCCCTACTACCGTCAGATCCTTGCTAGGAGTTTCGGCGAAGGCGCTCAAGGGCAGCACCGTCCGTACGGGTCCTTTGAGCATAGATGCTATGAGTGGGCTATTGAGTGAGCCCATACTAGCTGATGTCAGAGTCAGGGATCGCATTCTTTGGCGATTGTTCCTGATTATCATTAGGGGCTGCTTCATAGTAGATAACTCTTCTACGGTTCGCTTTGATTAGCGCCACGTGACATATGGACCACATAAGAGAGTATGATTGGGGTTCGTACACCTTTGCCTATTTCCCCAGGGGAATGCATATGCGTTCGCAAGGCTTGACCGAGGCTTAGTTAGGATTCTACCCATTTCTGTTGGTGAGTATTTCTCTTGTAATTTCCCATGTGTAGGTTAAGAGTGTTTACTGACAGCAGATGTTTGCCTTTGTGTTGACAGTTTTGGGCCTACGAGAGGCTTCCATGTTTGTGTCATGTGAGTGTGTTAGGTTTAGATACCTATCCACGAGGACGGCAATGGCATCATTGTTAGGTTTGTAATATTCATGAACGCAATCAAATTGCACAAAATAAGCGGAAACGTGTAAAAATCAGAGTTTAAAATTTTACAAACCATATACCTGGATCATCCTTTATGCGCAATTATTAATTAAACGAAAAGATAAGGAATAAGAATTATACCCTTGAAGATTCGAGCTTTCTCAGGTACAAGTTCACCTCCAAATCCTTTCGCGTTCAAATTGAATCTGCCGGGTTTGGTTCCTTCCTTTGATCAACGTTAGCCACCCAAGTGTTTGGCCTCTAGAGGTGATCCACCAAGGAAGAAGAAAGATTCAAGAAGATGGGTGTTTGGCAAAACCCTAGTTTTTATATCTCTCATAGAAAATGAGCATACTCTCCAACAATTGGAATCACGCCTGTTGTGAAAAAGTCAGCAACAACTCTACACCCATAATAAGACTCCTCTTATTTATAGATGTGGGCAACCCTCCTTAACAATTAAGGAATTGGGTTTTATTTTAATTAATTAAACTCATTTAATTAATTATGCTCCCAATCTTATTAGGAATAATTAATTAAAATCTTTTAATTAATTAGCCTCCTAATCTTATTAGGATATATGAGAGTAATTTTATTAATTAATTTCCGAACTCCTTTAGGAATTAAATAATAATAATAGTAATAATAATAATAAGACTCCTCTTATTAATTAATATTTAATATTTCCAAAATATTAAAAATAAATATTAAGCTATTTAATTTATTCTATCACCACATATTAAATTAAATATACTTAACTTATTATTACGATTATGCCATTAACTTCTTAAATAATTATTCTTCCTTTTATGGTGTGACCCTTTAGGTTCTCCATATTAAACCGGTTGTGAATAAATCAATTAGAACAATTCTATTCTTATTTAAATAAATTAATTAAACTATTAATTTATTTCAATACATAAAATATTTATTCTACAATAGGGATAAGCCTCCCTAGCGATCAACGACTTTCCAGATAATATTTATTTCAACATTAATCATAAAATAACCTTTGAGTAAATAGTTACCGTACAATTCAATCTTTCTACCATACAATGTCCCAATTAAATATAAGACGTGGAATTACTGTCAAGTCTTATTTTATTTAATTATATGTATTTCGACTCTTAAATGCACAACTCCAAATAATGTAAATTAGAAACTTCTTTCTAATTTCATTCTGCCTTGGCCAAGGACTACTGAGTTGTCATTTATCGAATCACATAGGACATTTCTCTTCTTTGACTAGAAATGGTAGATTCTTTATTGATCATACATTATCTCCATGTACAACTTATTATACCCAAGCATACTCTTTGATATACCCTAAGGGTCTTAAGGAATAAGTCAAAGTATAACTCATTATACACAAGATACTATGATGACCTCAAGTCCAAGGATCACTTATACTACTATCACTACAGGAATTCCTATTGACAGGCAAGTAAAACTCCATTAGAAATTCCTTAGCGAGTCACGTTCAGTGAACTTATTCTCTAATAAGCACCTACATACTTGCTTTAGTGTCTCCACACAAATGATCATGAGATCAATCATCCTCATCCAATGAGTAAGCAACGTATGTACCAATCTATCCAGATTCACTAATCCCCAATTTAGTAATCCAACGATTGGAAACTATTTTAGTTTTAAGCTTTCTAAGAATTTAGATCTCATTAGAATGATCATCGTCATTATTCTAAAAGCATTGCTTAAAACTATGAGTTTATCACATATTATAAAACAACATCATATAGATAATTAAAAGCCTTTAATAAATTAATACTTTTTATTAATAAATGAATAAGATTGTTTCAAAGTATATGCTTTATCATCAAACATGATTGGCTTGTGTGCATACTACTTTCAATCTCCCACTTGCACTAAAGCTAATCGTCATGGTATCTCATACTCTTCTTCTCTAAGTGACGATTATCCTGCTGTTGGATAAGCTTCAGTAAATGGATATGTAATGTTGTTCTTGAGAGTCCAATATCTCTATAGAGATTTCCCATCTTTCAATGATTCTTTAATCAAATGAAAGTGCTACAACACATGTTTAGATCCAAGATGAGACTTAGGAACTATTCCTAGTTCTGTAATGAATTTTTCATCCAAACAATCAACTTATAGCTTCATTTATAGTTATATACTTTGTCTTTATCACTAAACTAGCAACTCCTTGCTGTTTGAAACATTTCCGATTCACTACACCACCGTTCAAGGTAACACTTTACCTTAAAGTAGATTTTCCGTAAATCTTGGTGCATAAAAAAACTTGAGTCATTAAGCCCTCGAGTTTTAATTTAAACCCACCATGAATATGATCACATCCTTAGTGCTGGTTAAGTACTTTAAGATGTTTTTCACTGACTCATAGTGAACTTCTCCAGAATATGATTGATCAACATCAGGTCTCGTATATTTCATTGCATACATGATAGTTACTCATGCGATATCTCTTTTAGGAGTCTATGGGGACTATTAAGAGAGATACACTCCAGGGCTCATCAACATGAGACATCCCATAGAGTTTGTTATGCTAAACGACTTTAGCATCAAATGAATATATGTTCATTGGGTTAAGTCGAGCATCCTCTTGAATCTATCTATATAGATTTTATCCCCAATTAAGACACTCTTCCCAAATCATTCATGGAGGAATGTTTAGACAACTTCTATGATGTGTACCTCATCATCATCATCTATGATAAATCTATACCTCCTAGGTATCTTCAATACTATTCTAGATTTACGATTAGGTTGTGGTACAATAGGTCTATCTACAGTTTCCTCTTATTTGACTTATAATTTTTTGTGGTTCTTGAACTCTTCAAGATCTATTATCCTCCCACTAGCCCCTTCAATGATAAACATCTTTATCTTAGAAGGTAGTGTGTTTCACAATAAACACCTTTTACTGAGTAGGATTATAGAACATATATCCTAAACTTAATTTAGGATGTCCCACAAATCTGTACTTGTCAAATCTTGTCCCAAGCTTATCCTTTGAAACCTTTTCACATAAGTTGGACAACCCCTTATCTTAACATACTTAAGATTAGGAATCCTCCTTGTCCATAACTTTTATGGAGTCTTGGGGCGGATTTTGAGGTAACCTTTTTTCGTAGATATACTGCCATTTCTAGGACATTATCCAGAAGGATACTGGTATGTCGGTAAAATCATTATGAACCGTACCATGTCCAATAAGGTACGATTTTTCCTTTCAGATACATCAATCAATTATTGCGTATCAGGAGGTGTCCATTATGAAAAACCATTTGAGATGATTTAGAAACTTATTGCACAAGTATTTATTCCTTGATCTAATCAAAGAATCTTAATACTTTGTCAATTTGTTTCACTTCTGAATTCTTTGAACCTTTCAAATAATTCACACTTGTATTCGACAATACACACATTCAACTCTTTGAATGATCATCTCCTTTTCTTATACTAGTTTGTTCAATTTGTAAAATTATTTTCACGTAAGTCAAGTATACAAAATTCATTAAGTAATATTCCAATTCTATACAAAACATTATTATTATAAATAGAACAACAATTGTTCTTAAATATAATACCAAAGATTTCATTGTCCAACAACAAAAATGGAAATAATGTTTCTAACAATAACTGGAATACAATAACAACTTATTGACTTAATAGATTTGCCCGTAGGCATTGCTAAACTATAAGTTTCTATGGCTAATGTGGCAACCTTTGCTTCATTTTCCACACATAGGATTACTTATATTTGTTTAGCTTTCTACTTCTGTTTGGTCCTTTCATAAATCTATATTTATGATAACCAAAGTCGGTATCCAATACCCAAGTAGAAACTTGACTTAAAGAAAATTTTATTTTAAATCATGAACAAAATTGTATTTGTTACCGAAACTTCGCTAAGCTTCTTCTGGTTAGCCTCTGCAAAATGCTTCTTGCAGTTTCTTTCCATTCTCCAGGCTTATTGCAGTGGAAGTAAACTCATTTCCTATCCATATAAGTTTTGTTCTTATTATCCTTTATTTTTGTGTTTCCATTTACCTTCTTTGAATTGTTCTTCTTTTCAGAAGATCATTTGACCCCTACCAGTAAGACTTGGTCTTTCTTGGTTGGAAAGTGACTCTCAATATTTTTCAACATGTTAAACAAATCAGCGAGGCTGATATCTAGCTTGTTCATATGAAAAATTCACAACAATTGTGAAAGGAGTCCGGGAGTGAGTGTAAGATCAAATCTTGGCTCAACTCTTTATACATGACAAAACCCATTGTCCTAATTGTTCAATCAAATTGATCATGTTTAGGACCTTTTGTCTGTACTATAGTGTCACCGGTCATTATAGATTGAAAGAGCTCCTTAGATATCTGATATTTATTAGTCCTACTTTTCTCACCATCAACTACTTGACGTGCAGGAGTATAGTAGGAGTATCCATAGGTTCAGGCTGACACTGAAGCTTGTTACTTATAGATACGAGCATGATGCATTGAGCCAACTGTGCATCATCTTGCCACTTTCTAAAAGTAGCAATCTATTCGTCAGAGGCATTGTCTGCAACCATTGCAGGGATAGGCGTATTAAGGACATAAGATAGATTTTCAGCCATGAGAACTATTCTCAAATTCCTCCTTAACCAATCCTTTTAATACGGTCCGGTTAAATATCATCTAATATGCTTCGCAGTGATAGTAATTTAGACATTGTAAAATTCTGTAAATGAATTTGTAATTAACAACATTTTATCATACATTCTTTTATTAATTACCAAAATAAATTAGGTCTTGTTTTAAATTGGTATCTCTCATTATTTTCTTCAAACTATATTACCCTCACTTATATAGTTCGACAAAATCTAATTAAAGATTTGCTAGTGAGAATAAGGATCCCATTTCAAATGTATATAGCCTTGTGTGTGCACAACAAACTATATATAAATAAATAGGTAGACAACTCTTGTCAATTACATCAACTATGTAACTCCTTGTATTTTGTCTCTTAAATTATAATGGTCAAGTGTGTGCACATCCGAACTAAAATGATTTAAGTTAAGTCAGACCTAGCATTTCCATATAAGTGAAGAGAAAACTACAGCCCTTGTGTGTGCACAACAAAGCAGTAATGTTCAATTCCTTATAAACATCATATGTAATAAAAACAATATCTTAAATATTTAATACTTGCCTTGTGTGTGCACAACAAACTCATATTAAATATTCAATACTCTATTGTTTCTATCATGCTAGAAGGCGACGTTCGATATTCCAAATATCTTTGAACGTTACAACTTAATATAAAATATTTGAGGGATTTGTTATTAATTTGTCTCATCTTGTTTAGCGCGCATGCACATATATATATAAAATACACGTCATATTAATTAACATGCAAAGCATGTTTGCATAATATATAATATATATAGTATAAGCATGCACATATAGAATACTATATTCTACCTGGAATGATTATGGACTTTTATTCTAGTTTGGTTCACTAGAGCCACCAAGTGAACCAAAAGGTCAAATCCTAGGGTTGCAAGAATTAATATTTAAATATAACTATTACATTTAAACCCGGGCTCCATTACAAACGAGTCTTCAAGCGCTCCTTGTTCCTTGATCTCCAATTCTTCAAAATTAATTCTAACTATTCCTACTACAAAAATATTTTAAAATAAATAGAAACATTGATCAGCAGTCAAGGGGAAGTACATAGTGTGACACCCCCAAAATAGGTCCATTCCATCCAACCCATTCTGAGTTGCCAAATACATGGTACAGAAAATAATTACAACTTTATTAATACAATTGTCGTGCAAGATACGACAACACTTAAACTGTGAGTTTAAATACAAATATATACCAACTGTGATTCATGTCCCAACCGTGGACAACAACTCATAATGACACCTTACATAAAGGTATAGTCAAAAACTGTTTTAGAAATTAAAATCTTTGGGAAGTGCTCAAGGAAACCTTCGTACATGGGAGGCCATGCGTCTAGGTTATGATAGATATCATATGGCCACAGAATTATCCTTAGTTGACCCAATAGACCCCAAAGAAAAATGAGAAGATTACTATCATATTCTTCCTAATGGTGTGTCTTCTCTTGACATATCATTATCTCCACCGTCTCTAATTGAGAATTATACTTCAACCAAACTCCAGGATTATATAGGTAGTGCTCGTATATATACTCAGCAAGTGGATGAGCACATCCCTGTCTTATGATGATACGAGGTTGTATGTCATTAGACATCTTGTATGATAGTGGAAAACACCCTTCCAACATTGGGTTCGCTTCACCCTATTTGATTCAACAAATATAACTACTAAATGATGACCACCGTTCTATTCTCCTGTTATCCCCGCTCGAACCAGCTACACTCGTATTACCTGAAAGGAATTGCGAAGCAAAAGGGTGAGCACAACTAGCTTAGTAAAGAATATTATGACTAAAGATAAATAAATTATCAATAGTCTTCATCAGTAATAAATCGAGATTTAGAACATATGGTAGATGATAAAACTTTTCAACCATAGTTGCGTGAGCGAAGCGATCCATTAGAAGAGTCAAATAGACCATAATTTCTATTATCTTCTATGTTAAAAGTCCACCAACAATGTTTTATCCTATAACATAAAAGCAACAGCTCCTCATCCCACAATCATATGAATAACTCATAATCATAATTGTGATTCTAAATTCCTCTTCGCATCCAAGACGAAGATAATTTTTATCACCTGTCTTTACCTAAAACATCAAAGATCATGGTTATACCAAATCACAGTTCCTGTTCATAATCATACTAATAAATTCATCTTTTCACTACGGACTAAAGATATTCAACAACATGTCATCTTTGCACTACAGGCCAAAGATATTCAACAACAGGTCATCTTTGGACTACAGGCCAAAGATATTCAACAACAAGTCATCTTTGCACTACGGGCCAAAGATATTCAACAACAAGTCATCTTTGCACTACAGACCAAAAATATTAATATCTCAAAGAAATATATAATCATTTCAGAATTTATATAAACAATAATTATAACCATGTTGATCAATTCACCTTTACACTTAAGCTAAAGATATTCAATTATAAATTCAATGGTCATGATCATACCAGTCAACAATTCAACTTTGCACTATTGGCCAAAGAGAATCCTAGTCATGATCATACCAATAATCTACCCATCTTTACACTCCAGTGAAAGAGAATTTCAACATCAGGGTTATAAAAATGTTATATATGATAATAAAATCAATATAATCAATACATAGTTTTAATCTCCAGAGTAATATTCATAAATCAGCTATAATTTGGTTAGAAAAAGAAACCAATTTTGTAGTGAATAGTACCCGTGAATAATAACTCGTGAATAGTAACTCATGAATAGTAACCCGTCGTGAATAGTAACTCATGAATAGTAAATCGTGAGTAGTAACTCGTGAATAGTAACTCATGAATAGTAACTCGTGAGTAGTAACTCATGAATAGTAACCCCGGCATGAAAAATTTCTAAATTTGATAAAAAAATTCAAACCAATATTTCAACATAATGATATTGAAGAAATAATATCACTTAAGAAGAAAATAAAATCCCTTTCAATCCCTTACTATACCGTACCTCAGAAAGAATAGTACTTCTGACTGGAATACTAGATATAGTACTGAAAGAACTTGTACCGTATATCAATACTAAAAGTACTAGAATACTCACAAAATACACTCGATATTATAGAGAGAGAAAGAGAGAGAAATCTTTAGTTTCTGGTGTGATTTTCAATTCTAACCTAAACACTCTATTTATAGGAAAATGCTTAGAACACCAAAGCAGAAAATTTAATTAAATATTATTATATTTGTATAAATTTCCTACGTACACCAAGAATGTGAATTCAGTATGCATTCAACACCAGTGGGGCCCACCAACAATATAAAAAATGTTTTTCTTAATAAAAATTATTAAAACTTCAAAAATCAATTATTCCGGAACTTCAATAATTCATAATAAATATCCCTTTATCAGAAAATTCGAATCTCGCCACTTTTTATAGGAAATTCAATTCTCTACAACTTTGCAGAAGAAAGTTTTTCAAAATTCCAAACAGAAATTGACTGAAATCCACATACGGACGATTTTACAGGCTATAATCAAATTTCAGTCAAGAAATGGGGTCCACCGACACACAAAATATGTGTTAATCATTTAATGCAACAAAAATACTCTTCCTCCTCATATACTCATATATCACACATTCATTGTAAAAATATCATCATTATTATATTATAATAATATAATAAAATATTATTTTATTAGAAAAGATAAAATATCAATTTTCAACAATTGTAACTTTAAAAAATTTCTCCATCTATATCCACATAAAATGAATATTTTTCTTATCACATAAATCAATAATTAATTATTCATAAATAATATTACAGAATCACAATATTGACAACCAGGCAGTTCCCAGGAAAGGGGGGGCTTTCCAATAAGAATTTCTCCTTACTGGCGCACAATTAGTTGACCAAACCTCTCCATAGACAGAACTTTCTAGACATTTCCAATAATGCTATCTAATAATATTACTCAAATAATATGAATTATTGATTTGATAATAGAAAATACCATGCAGTGACAATTATTAAAACAACAATAATATAAAATATCAACGCAGCAATTATTGAATCAAAAATAAAAAATTGAAAAGTAATTACTGTAACAATTATTGAGTAGTGCCTTCTTACGTAAGAATCAATAATTGGTGCAATCTGAGTGTCTTCTTGTGCAACAACACGCGTATTACTATATTTTAACCCACCGGGTATTCCTACGATGTTAATTGGTAATAACTACGTCGTTATTTATAAAACTCCCTTTTGTCATTTTCTTCATCCGAGCGCTTATTACATTATGGGGCCCACAAAAGTTTCTTGGCGTCGTATGAATATTCCCCGACAGGAATAATATTCCACGACCAAACGAATATTCCCCGACAACAATGAGTATTTTATAACCACTTGCTTATTTTAAAAAAAATTCATATATCACCCTTAACTCTAAACTTTTATCAATTTAACCATTTACTGAATAGTAATTATAAGAAAAAAATTGAATACTTTTATTTCATAAAATTCGGGGTCTTACAATTTCCTCTCCTTATGAAATTTCATCCTAGAAAATTACGTACCTGGTATTTCAAAGAGTTGAGAATACCTTACTTTCATTTCAGATTCCATCTTTCCTGTCATCATGATTTCTTCATTGCTCATCTCCTGTATTTCAGATATCATTTTAGAATACAGCTTCAAAAACAAAGGTTAATTTAACAAATTAACATATCACATAATATCCTAATATTATGACTGACCAACAAATAAGCTTAGGTAGGACAGACTAGCGAAGGATTTACTCATCTCTCCCCTCCTAGTTCTAATCCCGATCTCCGCCAGAGATCATATCTCTAAGCTCTGATACCAAATGTGACATCCCCAAAATAAGTCCATTCCATCCAACCTATTCTGAGTCGCCAAATACATGGTACAGAAAACAATTACAACTTTATTAATACAATTATCGTGCAAGATACGATAACACTTAAAATGTGAGTTTAAATACAAATCTATACCAACTGTGACTCAAGTCCCAACAGTGGACAGCACCTCATAATGACACCTTACATAAAGGTATAGTCGAAAACTGTTTTAGAAATTAAAATATTTGGGAAGTGCTCAAGGAAACCTTCGTACATGGGAGGCCATGCGTCTAGGTTATGATAGATATCATATGGCCACGTAATTATCCTTGGTTGACCCAATAGACCCCAAAAGAAAATGAGAAGATTACTATCATATTCTTCCCAATGGTGTGTCTTCTCTTGACATATCATTATCTCCACCGTCTCTAATTGAGAATTATACTTCAACCAAACTCCAAGATTATATAGGTAGTGCTCGTATATATACTCAGCAAGTGGATGAGCACATCCCTGTCTTATAATGATACGAGGTTGTATGTCATTAGACATCTTGTATGAAAGTGGCAAAACACCCTTCCAACGTTGGGTTCGCTTCACCCTATTTGATTCAACAAATATAACTACTAAATGATGACCACCGTTCTATTCCCCTGTTATCCCCGCTAGACCCGGCTACACTTTCAGTATTACACGAAAGGAATTGCGAAGCAAAGGGTGAGCACAACTAGCTCGATAGAAAGAATATTATGACTAAAGATAAATAAATTATCAATAGTCTTCATCAGTAATAAATCAGAGATTTAGAACATATGGTAGATGATAAAACTTTTCAACCATAGTTGCAGCGGAACGAGCAATCCATTAGAAGAGTCAAATAGACCATAATGTTTATTATCTTCTCTATGTTAAAAGTCCACCAACAATGTTTTATCCCTGTAACATCAAGCAACAGTTCCTGTCCACAATCATATGAATAACTCATAATCATAATTGTGATTCTAAATTTCTCTTCGCATCCAAGACGAAGATAATTTTCATCACCTGTCTTTACCTGAAACATCAAAGATCATGGTTATACACAATCACAGTTCCTATTCATAATCATACTAATAAATTCATCTCTGCACTACGGGCCAAAGATATTCAACAACATGTCATTTTTGCACTACAGGCCAAAGATATTTAACAACAGGTCATCTTTGCACTACGGGCCAAAGATATTCAACAACAAGTCATCTTTGCACTACGGGCCAAAGATATTCAACAACAAGTCATCTTTGCACTACAGACCAAAAATATTAATATCTCAAAGAAATATATAATCATTTCAGAATTTATATAAACAATAATTATAACCATGTTGATCAATTCACCTTTACACTTAAGCTAAAGATATTCAATTATAAATTCAATGGTCATGATCATACCCGTCAACAATTCAACTTTGCACTACTGGCCAAAGAGAACCCTAGTCATGATCATACTAATAATCTACCAATCTTTATACTCCAGTGAAAGAGAATTTTAACATCAGGGTTATAAAAATGTTATATATGCTAATAAAATCAATATAATCAATACATAGTTTTAATCTCCAGAGTAATATTCATAAATCAACTATAATTTGGTTAGAAAAAGAAATTTTTTTTATAGTGAATAGTACCCGTGAATAGTAACTCGTGAATAGTAACTCATGAATAGTAACTCATGAATAGTAACCCGTCGTGAATAATAACTATTGAATAGTAAATCGTGAGTAATAACTCGTGAATAGTAACTCATGAATAGTAACTCGTGAATAGTAACTCATGAATAGTAACCCCGACATGAAAAAGTTCTAAATTTGATAAAAAGTTCAAACCAATATTTCAACATAATGATATTGAAGAAATAATATCACTTACGAAGAAAATAACATCCATTTCAATCCCTTAAAATCCCTTACTATCCCTTACCTCAGAAAGAATAGTACTTCTGACTGGAATACTAGATATAGTGCTGAAAGAAATTGCACCGTATAGTAATACTCGAAGTACTAGAATACTCACAAAATACGCTCGATATTATAGAGAGAGAAAGAGAGAGAAATCTTTAGTTTCTGGTGTGATTTTCAATTCTAACCTAAGCACCCTATTTATAGGAAAATGCTTAGAACACCAAAGCAGAAAATTTAATAAAATATTATTAAATTTATATAAATTTCCTACGTACACCAAGAATCTAAATTCAGCATGCATTCAACACCAGTGGGGCCCACCAACAATATAAAAAACGTTTTTCTTAATAAAAATTATTAAAACTTCAAAAATCAATTATTCCAGAACTTCAATAATTCATAATAAATAGCCCTTTATTAGAAAATTCGAATCTCGCGATTATTTATAGGAAATTCAATTCTCTACAACTTTGCAGAAGAAAGTTTTTCCAAATTTCAAACAAAAATTGACCGAAATCCACATACGGACGATTTTACAAGCTATAATCAAATTTCAGTCAAGAAATGGGGTCCACCGACACACAAAACATGTGTTAATCATTTAATGTAACAAAAACTACTCTTCCTCCTCATATACTCATATATCACACATCCATTGTAAAAATATCATCATTATTATATTATAATAATATAATAAAATATTATTTTATCAGAAAAGATAAAATATCAATTTTCAACAATTGTCACTTTAAAAATTTTCTCTATCTATATCCACATAAAATGAATATTTTCCTTATCATATAAATCAATAATTAATTATTCACAAATAATATTACAGAATCACAATATTGACAACCAAATGTGCGTTTCGAGAAAGAGGGACTTTCCAATAAGAATTTCTCCTTACTGGCGCGCAATTAGGTGACCAAACCTCTCCTTAGACAATACTTTCTAGACATTGTCAATAATGCTATCTAATAATATTACTCAAATAATATGAATTATTGATTTGATAATGAAAAATACTGTGCAGTGACAATTATTAAAACAATAATAATATAAAATATCAACACAGCAATTATTGAATCAAAAATTGAACAGTAATTACTGTAACAATTATTGAGTAGTGCCTTCTTACGTAAGAATCAATAATTGGTGCAATACTGGTGTGTCTTCTTGTGCAACAACAACGCCAGACGTATTCAGATATTTTAACCAACGGGTATTCCCACAGTGTTAACGGTAACAACTACGTAGTTATTTATAAAAATTCCCTTTTGTCGTTTTCTTCATCCGACAATTATTCTGTTATGGGGCCCACAAAAGGTTGCGCCGTCGTATGAATATTCCCCGACAGGAAGAATATTCCATGACCAAACGAATATTCCCCGACAATAATGAGTATTTTATAACCACTTGCTTATTTTAAAAAAAATTCATATATCACCCTTAACTTTAAACTTTTATCAATTTAACCATTTACTGAATAGTAATTATAAGAAAAAAATTGAATACTTTTATTTCATAAAATTCGGGGTCTTACACATAGGAGGAAGATAGAACTTACATTAAGAAAAATTAGAGAAGACGAGGTACGTAGACCCCATTTAATAAAACCTATACATTCATGCATCCAACTAAAATAAAATCCAATCACAATGGTCAATAGTCCATAATCAATCTCATTTATTATCATACACATCACCATATGCATAAATAAATAACATTCATCTCATGAATAATAAACATTCAATATATATATTGATATCATCTAATGGGCAAATTTAGTTAGTATAAAATCTAATTTTGAATCAAAATAAACTCCTTTATTTTAATCCAAATTTAAATCAAAATAAACTCCTTTTATTTTAATTTATCCTATTTTGAATAAAATAAAATATTTTATTTTAATCAAAATCTTTTAATCAAAATAAACTCCTTTATTTTAATTAATTATGGAATCCAATTCCAAGTAAATAAAAAAAACTCATTTATTAAAGGAAACACGGATTCTCTTTTCTTATTCACAAATAAACTCCTTTATTTTGAATAATATAAAATCTTATTTCATATCTAAATAAACTCCTTTATTTAAGGAAAGATGGATTCACTTTCCTATTCACAAATAAACTCCTTTATTTTAGAAAACATGAAATCCAATTTCAACTCCAATTAGTTATCATGGAATCCAATTCCAACTTTATTTAGTTAGCATGCAATTTAATTTTAAAATTAAAATAAACTCTTTTATTTTAATAATAAAATAATTAATATATATACCATTACCGTACGGTGTGGCATAAAAAAAATACATTCGCGAATCACGTTAATTTAAAATAAGTTGATCCCTTACAAAACAGAAGCAATCATATTGGAGTTATCATTATATATATATACGGTCCGTCTCTAAAGCGAACCTTAAAGAGCGAACCAAAGACGAACTGTCGTCTTTGGTGTCTATGGCGGCGGTTTGACCCGTCGCCAAAGACTACATGGCTATGGCGACGGATCGAACCGTCGCCATAGACACCAAAGACGACGGTTAAATCTTTGGTTAAACTTTAGAGCCTCTCCGTATATATATATATATATATATATATATATATATATATATAATCACATCTATGAATCAGGATGTAATCATAATGGATCTATTTATTTTTAAAAAAAAGGTTACAAGAGATTATGTCATCCACTTGGAAAAAGAAAAGGATACAGCGTAGCATTAAAAAACCTATTCGCGATTTTCAAATTTTCTAACGTGTTTTTTTATTAAATAAATTTTATATAACAAATTTTGCCCTATTAAATTATTCTAAACACATATCAATATGCATATCAAATTAAAATAATTAATAATTCGCATAAAGTTTGGCTTTGATACCACTGTTAGGTTTGTAATATTCATGAACGCAATCAAATTGCACAAAATAAGCGGAAACGTGTAAAAATCAGAGTTTAAAATTTTACAAACCATATACCCGGATCATCCTTTATGCGCAATTATTAATTAAACAAAAAGATAAAGAATAAAAATTATACCCTTGAAGATTCGAGCTTCCTCATGTACAAGTTCACCTCCAAATCCTTTCGCGTTCAACTTAAATCCGCCGGGTTTGGTTCATTCCTTTGATCAACGTTAGCCACCCAAGTGTTTGGCCTCTAGAGATGATCCACCAAGGAAGAAGAAAGATTCAAGAAGATGGGTATTTGACAAAATCCTAGTTTTTCTATCTCTCATAGAAAAGGAGCGTACTCTCAAACAATTGGAATCACGCCTATTGTGAAAAAGTCAGTAACAACTCTACACCCATAATAAGACTCCTCTTATTTATAGATGTGGGCAACCCTCCTTAACAATTAAGGAATTGAGTTTTATTTTAATTAATTAAACTTATTTAATTAATTATGCTCCTAATCTTATTAGGAATAATTAATTAAAATCTTTTAATTAATTAGCCTCCTAATCCTATTAGGATATATGAGAGTACTTTTATTAATTAATTTTCAAACTTCTTTAGAAATAAATAATAATAATAGTAATAATAATAATAAGACTCCTCTTATTAATTTATATTTAATATTTCCAAAATATTAAATAATAAATATTAAGCTATTTAATTTATTCTATCACCATAGATTAAATTAAATATACTTAACTTATTATTACGATTATGCCATTAACTTCTTAAATAATTATTATTCCTTTTATGGTGTGACCCTTTAGGTTCTCCATATTAAACCTAGGTTGTGAATAAATCAATTAGAACAATTTATTCTTATTTAAATAAATTAATTAAACTATTAATTTATTTCAATACATAAAATATTTATTCTACAATAGGGATAAGCCTCCCTCTAGCGATCAATCTAACTTTTCGGATAATATAGATTTCAACATTAATCATAAAAGAACCTTTAAGCAAATAGTTCTGAAATAATTCAATCCTTCCACCATACAATGTCCCAAATAAATATAAGACATGGAATTACTGTTAAGTCTTATTTTATTTAATTATATGTATTTCGACTCTTAAATTCACAACTCCAAATAATGCAAATTAGAAACTCCTTTCTAATTTCATTCTTCCTTGGCCAAGGACTACTGGGTTGTCATTTATCGAATCACATAGGACATTTCTCTTCTTTTACTAGAAGTGGTAGATTCTTTATTGATCATACATTATCTCCATGTACAACTTATTATACCCAAGCATACCCTTTGATATACCCTAAGGGTCTTAAGGAATAAGTCAAAGTATAACTCATCATACACAAGATACTATGATGACCTCAAATTCAAGGATCACTTGTACTACTATCACTACAGGAATTCATATTAACATGCAAGTAAAACTCCATTAGGAATTCCTTAGCGAGCCACATTCAGTGAACTTATTCTCTAATAAGTACCTACATACTTGCTTTAGTGTCTCCACACAAATGATCATGAGATCAATCATCCTCATCCAATGAGCAAGCAACGTATGTACCAATCTATCCAGATTCACTAATCCCCAATTTAGTAATCCAACGATTGGGAACTATTTTAGTTTTAAGCTTTCTAAGAATTTAGATCTCATTAGAATGATCATCGTCATTATTCTAAAAGCATTGCTTAAAACTATGGATTTATCACATATTATAAAACAACATCATGTAGATAATTAAAAGCCTTTAATAAATTAATATTTTTTATTAATAAATGAATAAGATTGTTTCAAAGTATATGCTTTATCATCAAACATGATTGGATTGTGTGCATACTACTTTCAATCATTCCATACTGGCAGATGTTCTTGTAGCTGAGGGTTTTACTCATTGTCGCCTACAACTGGAGTTGTTGATAGCTGACGTCATCACATGGATTCCCTATTCTGGGGAGCACTTGGTTGTTGGATTTGAGGATGGGTACCCGACTGGCGTCGAGCACATGATATCCACCTGTAGGGTTCCTCTCTTTTCTGGTGGAGGATGGGAGCTCTATTTAGGAGAGCGTGGTATTAGGAGCACCACAAGAGAGATCCGTATGCCGATCTTGCCTCCTGACAGGCATTATTGGAATGTGTCGCAGTCACCCATCATTGATATCCCATTGTTGGGGGTTGACGGTTTTGCACTGTCAGAGGGTCCCTGCACTCAATAGATGTTCCAGCATTGGTGGTCCCCTCGTACTATTGGAGCCCATACTCGCGCCATTCAGTTCATGGGGGATATGGTTCCAGAATCCGTGATGATGATGGATTGGTTAGCCTATGTTCGAGATCCAACTCATTTGACATAGATTAACAGTTTGACCTAGCAACTGGACTGGGCACATTTCTTTATCTGATATTTGGGCAGAGATCGGGCAGAGGCAGATTTATTTGATTCTTCTAGCTCAGGCGTTGTCCCCTCAGATTACCCATTTGGCTTTGCCGTACAGATCCTCCTTTGTATAGGCCTGACATCCCTATTGATAGAGATCCAATGAATCAGGAGGAGTTAGATCAGGTGGAAATGATTGATGATGTAGATATTGACACCATTGTCTTCTTCTGATTTGTATTCTTGTTATCTCTTTTGATAGGCCTCTGTTAGATATTGGGTGGATGTGCCCCATTCTCGCTATATCTTTTGATAGGCCTCTGTTAGTAGTAGGGCGTTTGTGCCACATTTCCCTGTATTTTTAGTTATACAGAGATGATGTATTAGATGATGATATACTTAGGAATGTATGTACAGTTTTTCATTCCCTATATCATATTGCCATCCATTATCTGTAATGCATGTATCATGTTATGCATATGTATGTATGTTTAGAGATATTCAGCATTGACCCCTAGATGGTCTTATGATACAGCGTTCACAGATGTCTTCTTCGACAGTCAGCCGTATAGATCATACCCCACCATTATTGGTAGTATCACATCTTAGATCGTGGTATGATAGTATGTCACCATCAGACAGGGTGATTGTAGATCAGCTGTTGCAGCATACTATGACCCTCTTGATATTTTAGGGTCCCACAGGATTTGTGGAGGGCATGCTGGATCACTAGGTACCGGAGAGGCAGGTTTTCTGGTTTGGGACCCAGGAGTTGACTCTGACTCTGGAGGAATATATACGTTTGACGATGCTGCCACTTGATAGACCTTGCGTGCATATGGCTATTGGGGACAAGAGTCGACAGTTTATGACCCTCACCGGCTTGAGGCGCAGGGTTGTGTAGGATGGGATCACATCCGGCTACGTGATATCCCAACATTTTCTATTTGACAGATTTGGCTCTGAGAACAGCTATGCTCATCATTCTGGGGATTTCACCATACCAGAGGACCAGTGGCATTTGGCCAGAGTGGATGCATTCTTGATGTGCATAGTGGCATGTGTGTACATGCTACGATATATTGATGAGCTAGATATCGGTGTTATCATGGCAGTGAGAACTCTTAGGGAGGGTTGTACCATCATTCTGATGATTGTGACGGAGACGCTGAGGTCGGCCACGTTCTATAGCATTTACCCTGCAGGGGTATACACTGGCAGTTCAGTCATGTTGTACATGTGGTTTATGTCACACTTGAGACCGATTGGGACCTTCTGCTGACATGGATACTACTTTACCCATGATATAGCCATGTCCTACTCCTTTCAGCCATTGGAGTGTATAGACGATATGTCTTGGTCGATGTTTTTGGCAGAGATCAGAGATCCATTTGACTTCCTACAGTGTACATGGCTTAGCTCACCTTACAACTTTATTACTCATGCTCCAGACATGGATTATCTCCCTTTGGTTGGTTTGAGGGGCATGACTACCTACCACCCACTGGCCGTGATGTCGCAGTTTGACCAGTTCCAGGACTTCCATCCTTTTGAGGGGGTGCTTGGTTAGCGTTTAGCTTCTCACCATCTATTAGCAGAGGACCGATCCTGGGTGTATGCATATTGGGATCAGCATGAGATAGCTGCTTTCTCTGTTAGCCATCTGGGCTATTCGCTAGAGTATTCTGTGTGGATGGAGACCGAGATTTCATCGGCCGCGGCAGTATCCATAGTGCCGAGTAGTGATTCAGATGATGGAGAGCCCATGGAGGACATTGATTCTCACATCGAGGAGGAGCCATTTACTAGGTTGCCAGCATCTCCTTCAGATTCTCCCAGTACTTGCACTGTTGTGATCCAGCATTCGGCACAGTACTTTGAGTAGAGTCTTCATCTGATGACCTTCAAGAGAGATCTGGCTAGAGCCTTGATGTTGACTGCTCTTGACGGGTGAGACACAACTTTGTTAAAGAGAGATGAGGCATTAGCTCATAGAGACGCTGTTGTTGTTGAGCGGGATGAGGCCAGATCAACCAGAGATGTCGTGATAGTTGAGAGGGATAGTGCCATATCTTCCTGGGATAAAGCCGTTACAGATATTATTACAGTGAGGTCCCTTACCACTTGCATGATCGCAAAGATGAGCACGTATATTGATGAGCATAGAGTCACCATGTAGATGGCTGTAGATCTGTTAGCTCGTGTAGATACCCTTGTATAGGAGACCACAGCTTTTCCTCCTTCTTCTAAGAGGGATGCCATGTTGGGCTTGATAGCTCACATATACATCGATTTGTAGATGAGCTTGTATTTTTCTGCACAGACTAGCTTAGCCATTTTGTCATGTATTGTTTACATTGTGTATATCAAATAGCATTATATATAGCAAGGAAATATATTTTTGACCACTTCCCTTTTAGATATGTCTGGATACTTGCTTGATATTTTGCCTGCTTCTTCAGGGCTTGTGATCTTGATGTATTCTAAATTCCTCCTTGATGGATAGACATTGAGTTGTCTCTGGACAATTCAGAATGGATCATTGATCTTTGTGTATCCATACCATCTTTGGTGTCTTGGGACTGGTTTCTGTATGGAAATATGGAGAGGAACGTGGCTTTCTTCTCTGAGATTGACCTCACCACAGATGGTCTCTAGTACTCCTATTTAGGAGGAGCCTAGTTAATTCCATCTCTTATGGATTCGTGTTGCTCTTTGAGGCACAACCGCAGCTTAGATGGTCGTCGAATCTCCTACTAAAGCCGATGAAATGTAGTGGATTGAAGGATGATCCCAGTACCGTTGACAAGTGTTTGAATTTTGGTAGGGGGTGAGACCGAACCATAAATGGAAGCCTACGTACTCCTATTGAAGAGGAGATCGGGTCTGCATAGTTCAAACCTGGTGTAAGAGGTTCAACACTGTATGTGGTAGAAATGGTGTAAGAATGTTTTTGTAATAAGAAGGGTGTAAAAATGTTTTTGTTATTTTTTTTATTGCGACCGATGCATATAAAATGGTTGCCTACGTACTCCTATTAAAGAGGAGATCAGGTCAATATAGTTCTCCCCTCAGGATGATTTGTAGCTGAAGAACTTGAGCAGGTCAGACTGCGGGGAAAAAGAAAGTTTGATCCTAAGTTCAGGATAAACTACAGGTGTGAAAAAGTTTGATCCCATGTTTGGGAACAAACTGCAAGTGTGAAAGGTTTAATCCCTGGTGGGATAACCGAAGTTATATGAATGGAGTGAAGCCATGCTGCTGGCTTAAAGAGTATGTTTCCCTGAGGGGCAAAGTGTGGTGAAGAGTTGTATGTAGTGAAGGGTTAAAGAACATGAATGACTAGTGATATGATAATCTAACACCAGGATGTTTGCTTGTTGGTAACCTCAGACATAGTACCGTTTCACGATGTCCGAGTTGATGAGTTGTGGAAATTCATCGTCGTCCATTTTCTGCAATCTGAGAGTGCCTCTTGTCACTACCTCCTTGACAATGAACGGGACTTCCCAGTTAGGGGAAAATTTTCCCTTGGACTGATCTTGGTTGTCAAGGATCTTCTTTAAAACCAAGTCATGTTGCTTAAACTGCCATAGCCGGACTTTTCTGTTGTAGGATCTGGCGATCCTTTATTGATATAACTGACCATGAAAGATAGCCGCGGTTCACCTTTCTTCTATTAGAGACAATTGGTGATACATATCTTGTACCCATTGGTCTTCATCCAGCTGAGCATCTATCAACACTCGGAAGGATTCCATTTCCACTTCTACGGGGAGCACTGCTTCCATCCCATAGGTTAATGTGTAGGGGGTTGCCCCAGTGGAAGTGCGCATTGATGTTCTGTAGGCTAATAGAGTAACAGGCAATAAGTCAGGCCATCATTTGTGGTTAACGGACACCTTTTGTATGATCTTCTTGATTTTTTTGTTATCCGCTTCAACAACACCATTCATCTTTGGACGGTAGATGACGGAGTTAAGATGTTTGATGTGGAATTTACTGCATAACTCTTCCATCATTTTGTTATTGAGGTTCTTAGCATTGTCTGACACAATTACCTCTGGTTGTCCATATCGACAAATGACATTATTTCTGATGAAAGGAATGATGATTTCTTTGGTAACCCTAGGGAAGGAGGCTGCTTCTACCCACTTGGTGAAGTAGTCGATTATGGGAATATAAAGCGATGCCCATTACTGGCTTTGGGATTGACGGGTACGATCATGTCCATTCCCCATATTGAGAAGGGCCAAGGTGAACTCATATTGTGGAACTCCCTCGGAGGGGCGTGGATATAATTCCCATAAATTTGGCATTGATAGCACCTCTTGACGTGATCATCACAGTCAGCTTTGAGGGTAAGCCAGTAATGTCTTGTCCTGAGGATCTTCTTAACAAGTAGGGGGCCGCTCATGTGTGGGCCACATACTCCACCATGGACCTCATTCACGAGCCTCTGAGCTTTGTCCTGGCCAGACATCTGAGGAGACCTAGTTCTGCATCTCTTTTGTAGAGTGCATCTCCGCTCAAGTAGAATTTTATAGCAAGTCGATGGATCCGCCTTTTCTCAGTCGGGCTCACCTCAGCGGGTGTAGATCCATCTCGTAGGTACTCCTCTATATGCTGATACCAAGGATGCTGGATAGGAGGTAGCTCATCTGATACTTCTCCAATATAGTTCCCATAGGCTGGTGCCTTGTGCAAGGTAAATATGACGTTTGGCATATGTTCATTGGTTTCTATAACCACTTTCTTTCCACAAACATCATTCTACAATTATTAAACTTTTCTATTAAAAGTTTCACATTATTCTTTGATAACTCACATCCTTCTCACTTCAAAAATTCTTTTCTCACTTATTCAACACATTCATCATTCAGTGTCGTATTCTACGACTTACTTCTTTCTAAGGAATACTTTCCTTTTTAACTTCCATCTTGCATAATAACAAGAATCTTCCACAATTGGTCAATAATTGGGAAGTAGTATGAATAACTCAGGAATTTAAAAGATTCTAAATCATGCTGAGGGTCACAAGACCATGAACTCTATTCTCTAGGTTTAATAGTGCTTCACCCCCGGTTCTTCACACTTTAAATCCTCTTTGGCAGAATGTTAATCAATCACAAAGACTGAAAACACCCTCCGCAAGTACTCTAGGTGATCAACCTATTGTACATGTATTGTATACAAACATTTCAACGCAAAGTATAAAACTAAGCACAACCCCTAAGAATAGGGTTGTTCATCTCAGCTTTTCAACATCGGAATCCGTACCAAAAAAATTTGGTTTGGCATAACTTCTCAAGAAACTCTTAAATTTCATGAACATCTTTCAATATTTGTCTAGCTGAATCAAATAGCATAGACCTCTATAACAATTCGGACAGCAACCAAAATATACATATACATACAAACATATGCATTCTCATATCTCAAAGAAATCTTAAAAATCTTTTTATGACGCTACGATACAAAGACCTTTGTATTTACGATCCGTTGAGGATTCCGTCATTTGGTGATTTTATCATACTACATCATACCATAGTGGGTGACGATCCTTAGATCACATCCAACACTAGGTAATACTGCATTGATGACTCCATCGTTTTTATCATCTTTGCACCGGTTACATGATGCATTAATGATATAAAATACATTTTGATATATTGCAAATCATTTTTGTCTAAGCAAAGCAATTAGCATGAACATCTAAATAACAATATTGTTGTTAAAACTCATTGGTTCCATCATTTGATCCAATGTTTTTCAAGAAAATAAAAGTGTAAACATCAACACGAAGTCAATAAATTTTGAAAGTCTAGCATAACTAGTAGATTTAGAATACTTATGCTTCCACCATCAACTCCACTTTCTATAATGATCCATTGCTTAATAGGTCTATCTATTCCTATCATCCTCAATACTCCATTCACGCTTAATTATACCCAGTTCGTCAAACTTACCACACTTTATGAGTTCAGGAACTTGCCACAATCATATGAGTTTAAGAACTTATCCTAGTCGCACCATAAAGGTCCATTCACGAGAGGGTTCAAAATATACCATATAATTATGAGTCATGAACCTACCATAAGTATGAGTTTTAAGAACTCGCACTTAACCTTATAATATTCTCTAACTATACTCTACCTATCTGTTATACACATGAGAAAAGAATCACCTTCTCAACAGGCATATAGCAAATAGTGCAACACAAACATTCCAATGATTATCAATGTGATAAACTGAGTGCAAGCATAAAACCCTCGCCCATACAAAGGTTTGTACAACTCAGCCATCACTTGAGTCCTCAATTGAAATCCCACCTAACTCTATCTTACTCTTAACTTGCTCTTTACTAGATACAAATTCCTCGTATCACATTATCTATAACTCCTCGTGAGTTATCTCGTACTATTTCATAGTACTCCATCTTCATAGCATTAAGCTATAATTATTCAAACATTACAGTCCATCTTTCTTTTATAACTTAAACTAATCACGTCGTGATCTTATTCTAAAATCATCTCTCTTAAAATTCTCTTGTTAACTCGTGATCGTTTTGTTTTACGATCCTCTTTCTTTCCCTTTTTCATCATTTACGACATTATTTGTTATCTTGGCTTTTAAAGTTAGGAAACTCCCATTTCTTATCTTTATATCTCTTCAAGATTCTTCTTTGAATCTTCTTATTTATATAATAATTCTTCCTTTAAGAATTTCTAACTTCATTTACATTGCTCAACATTTCATTCAAGTTCTACACTTTCATCATACGTATCCACTTTCAATACTTGGTACACATCGAGTCTCTACCAGTTTCAATATGGTACGCTGAGTGGTTTCCCACAAACAACCAACAAACTAGGTTCAGAGTTGCTAGTTCGTATATACCTCCGCTCTATGAAGGAATCGTTTAGCCCAGATACCATACATCAACTACGAAAGAGTACAATTGCACCACTTAGATATAACTCTCTATTCTTAACTTCTTTATCATTCTCTTTTTATGGACATTGTCTATTTATTATCACCTTACATCCTTATTATTGGAGTTGGGTAACCCCACATTCATATTCCTTATAACTCTGCGAGATTCTTCTTTGAATCCTTTCACGCAAGTTTTAATCCCTTATTGTTCAAACTCTATTTGAGCTTATTCGTTCATTATCTTCACATCTTTTCTCTAAGGTTATAGCCTAAGGTACTCTTACCTAAGGTTTCTAACCTATCAGCTTTGATACCAACTGTAACAATCCCAAAATTCATACAATTTAATTCTCGACTTCGGTCGTTAATAATACATTCAACCTCTAATTTTATATCATTAAACGATAATACAACCATTGAATTTTGTGGAATAATTAAAATTTTCTATTACAAACTATCCTCGTTCCCAAAACCTTCAACCTTTACATCTAAATATCTCAGAATCATTTTAATACTATAATAGTTTACATTTGCAAAATAATATTACAATTCAACATTAATACATTATTCGAAACATTAGTCATGGTTTACAAGAATAACAACTTAGTTGGGATATTAAATCTTCATATATCACTTTTGATCCATAACAATCAAGTAGCACATAACGTTACCTTTAATTCTTGAATCTGCAAAAATGGTTATTTGCAAGAATGAGCTCGACAGCTCAGCAAAATCTAACAGTTTTCATGCACCACGTAGCACATAATAACATGCTCAACATACAAGAATAATCATAAACAAACATAGCATACATATTGTAGTTCACATAACTGTTAGGTTTGTAATATTCATGAACGCAATCAAATTGCAAAAATAATGCGGAAGCGTGTAAAATCAGAGTTTAAAAAATTTTTACAAACCATATACCCGGATCATCCTTTATGCACAATTATTAATTAAACGAAAAGATAAAGAATAAATCATACCCTTGAAGATCGAGCTTCCTCAGGTACAAGTTCACCTCCAAATCCTTTCGCGTTCAATCTTGAATCCACCGGGTTTGGTTCCTTCCTTTGATCAACGTTAGCCACCCAAGCGTTTGGCCTCTAGAGGTGATCCACCAAGGAAGAATAAAATTCAAGAAGAAGGGTGGTTGGCTAAACCCTAGTTTTCTATCTCTATAGAAAAGGCATACTCCCAACAACTTGGAATTATTACGTACTTTGTTAAAGTCAACAACCCATATCACCCATAATAAGACTCCTCTTATTTATAGATATGGACAACCCACCTTAACAATTAATGAATTGAGATTTATTTAATTAATTAAATTCTTTTAATTAATTAAGCTCCCTAATCTTATTAGGGATAATTAATTAAACTCCTTTAATTAATTTTCCTTCCTAATCCAATTAGGAATAAATGAGAGTACTTATATTAAATTAATTCCTAAACTCTTTTAGAAATTAAAATAATAATAATTGTAATAATATTAATAAGACTCCTCTTATTAATTTATATTTAATATTTCAAAATATTAAATAATAAATATTAAGCTATTTAATTTATTCTATCACCATAGATTAAATTAAATATACTTAATATATTATTACGATTATGCCATTAACTTCTTAAATAATTATTCTTCCTTTTATGGTGTGACCCTTTAGGTTCTCCATATTAAACCGGTTGTGAATAAATCAATTAGAACAATTCTAATCTTATTTAAATAAATAAATTAAACAATTAATTTATTTAAATAATATTTATTCTACAATAGGATAAGCCTCCCCTAGCGATCAACGACTTTCCGATAATATAGATTTCAACATTAATCATAAAAGAACCTTTGAGTAAATAGTTACCGTATGAATTCAATCCTTCCATCATACAATGTCCCAATTAAATATAAGACATGGAATTCTTTATCAAGTCTTATTTTATTTAATTATATGTATTTCGACTCTTAAATGCACAACTCAAATAATGCAAATTAGAAACTCCTTTCTAATTTCATTACGCCTTAACCAAGGACTACTTTGGGTTGTCATTTATCGAATCACATAGACATTTCTCTTCTTTTATTAGAAGTGGTAGATTCTTTATTGATCATACATTATCTCCATGTATACAACTTATTATACCCAAGCATACCCTTTGATATACCCTAAGGGTCTTAAGGAATAAGTCAAAGTATAACTCATCATACACAAGATACTATGATGATCTCAAGTCCAAGGATCACTTGTCTTACTATCACTACAGAATTCCTATTGACAGCAAAATAAAACTCCATTAGGTATTCCTTAGCGAGCCACGTTCAAAGAACTTATTCTCTAATAAGCACCTACATACTTGCTTTAGTGTCTCCACACAAATGATTATGAGATCAATCATCCTCATCCAATGAGCAAGCAACGATGTACCAATCTATCCGGATTCACTAATCCCCAATTTAGTAATCCAACGATTGGGAACTATTTTAGTTTTAAGCTTTCTAAGAATTTAGATCTCATTAGAATGATCATCATCATTATTCTAAAAGCATTGCTTAAAACTATGGGTTTATCACATATTATAAAACAGCATCATGTAGATAATTAAAAGCCTTTAATAAATTAATACTTTTTATTAATAAATGAATAAGATTGTTACAAAGTATATGCTTTATCATCAAACATGATTGGCTTGTGTGCATACTACTTTCAATCTCCCACTTGCACTAAAGCCAATCGTCATGGTATCTAATACTCTTCTTCTCTAAGTGACGATTATCCTGCTGTTGGATAAGCTTTAGTTAATGGATATGTAATGTTGTTCATGAGAGTCCACTATCTCTATAGTGATTTCCCATCTTTCAATGATTCTAATAATCAAATGAAAGTGCCACAACACATGTTTAGATCCAAGATGAGACTTAGGAACTATTCCTAGTTCTGTAATGAACTTTTAATCCAAACAATCAACTTGTAGCTTCATTTATAGCTATATACTTTGTCTTTATTACAAAACCAGCAACTCTTTGCTGTTTGGAACCTTTCCAATTCACTGCACCACTGTTCAAGGTAACACTTTACCTTAAAGTGGATTTTTCTGTCATCTTGGTCTGTCTGAAAAACTTGAGTCTGTTAAGCCCTCTAGTTTTAATTCAGACCCACCATGTTTGCTCACATCCTTAGTGCCGGTTAAGAACTTTAAGATGTTTTTCACTGTCTTACAGTGATCTTCTCCAGAATATGACCGATCAACATCATATCTCGTATATTTCATTGCATACATGATTGTTACTCATGCGATCTCTCTTCTTTAGAGTCTATGGGGACTATTAAGAGAGGTACACTCCATGGCTCATCAACATGAGATATCTCTTGGAGTTTGCCATGCTAAACGACTTTAGCATCAAATGAATATACGTTCCTTGGGTTAAGTCGAGCATCCTTTTAAATCTATCTATATAGATTTATATCCCCAATTAAGATACTCTTCCAAATCATTCATGGAGGAATGTTTAGACAACTTTATCTTTACTGATTGTAGCATTAGTATGTCATTCCTTATCTGTGGTATATCAACATATAATACTAGAAATTTCACGACGCTCCCACTGACCCTTTTGTACACACTAGAAGTCTTACCTCATCGAATGTAACTCTGGATCATCATCTTCTATGATGCGTACCTCATCATCATCATCCATGATGAATCCATACCTACTAGGTATCTTCTATACTATTCCGGACTTACGATTCGGTTGTGGTAAATAATAGTCTATCTCTGAGTTCCTCTTATTTGACTTATAGTGTTTTGTGGTTCTTGAACTCTTCAAGATCTATTATCCTCCCACTAGCCCTTTTTAATGATAAACACCTTTATCTTAGAAGGCAGCGTGTTTCGTAACAAACACCTTTTGCTAAGTAGGATTATAGAACATATACCCTAAACTTACTTTAGGATGTCCCACAAATCTGTACTTGTCAAATTTTATCCCAAGCTTATCCTTTGAAACCTTTTCACATAAGTTGGACAACCCCTTATCTTAACATACTTAAGATTAGGAATCCTCCCTGTCCATAACTTTTATGGAGTCTTGGGGCCGGATTTTGAGGTTACCTTTTTCGTAGATATGCAGCCATTTCTAGGACATTATCCCAGAAGGATACTGAAATGTCGGTAAAATCATTATGGACCGCACCATGTCCAACAAGGTACGATTTTTCATTTAGATACATCAATCAATTATTGCATATCAGGATGTGTCCATTATGAGAAAACTATTTGAGATGATCTAGAAACTTATTGCACAAGTATTTATTCCTTGATCTAATCAAAGAGCCTTAATACTTTGCAAATTTGTTTCACTTCTGAATTCTTTGAACCTTTCAAATAATTCACACTTGTATTTCAGCAAATACACACATTCAACTCTTTGAATGATCATCTCCTTTTCTTATACTAATTTGTTCAATATGCAAAATTATTTTCATGTAAGTCAAGTATACAAAATTTATTAAGTAATATTCTCGTTTCTATATACAAAACATTATTATTATAAATAGAACAACAATTGTTCTTAATTATAATACCAAAAAATTTTATTGTCCAACAATAAAATGGAAATAATATTTCTAACAAGAATTGGAATACAATAACAACTTATTGACTTAATAGATTTGCTCAGTAAGCGATCTTTAAACTATAAGTTTCTATAGCTAATGCAAACAACCTTTGCTTCATTTTCCGCACATAGGATTACTTATATTTGTTTAGCTTTCTACTTCTTGGTCCTTCATAAATCTATATTTATGATAACCAAAGTCGGTATCCAATACCCAAGTAGAACCTTGACTTAAAAAAAATTTATTTCAATCATGAACAAAAATCGTATTATGAACCGAAACTTCACTAAGCTTCTTTGGTTAGCCTCTGCAAGACGCTTCTCAGCTTTCTTTCCAAAGGTCGAAGCTTATTGCGGTGGAAGCAAACTCCTTTGTTATCCGTGTCGGTTTTGCTCTTATTATCCTTTGTTTACGCCTTTCTATTTACCTTCTTTGAATCCTTCTTCTTTTGAGAAGATCCTTTGGCCCCTACCAAGAAGACTTGGTCTTTCTTGGTTGAAAATGACTCTCAACATTTTTCAACATGTTAAGCAAATCGTGAAAGTCGATATCTAGCTTGTTCATATGAAAAATTCACAACAATTGTGAAAGGAGTCCGGAGTGAGTGCAAGATCAAATCTTGGCTCAACTCTCCATCCATGATAAAACCCAGTTGTCCTAATTGATCAATCAAATTGATTATGTTAAGAACTTTTGTCTGTACTATAGTGCCATTGGCCATTCTAGATCGGAAGAGCTCCTTAGATATCTGATATCTATCGGTCCTACTTTCCTCACCATCAACTACTTGATGTGCGGGAATATAGTAGGAGCATCCATAGTTTCATCTTGTGGACGTGAAGCTCGTTACTCATGGATGCGAGCATGATGCATTGAGCCAATCGTGCATCATCTTGCCATTTTCTAAAAGTAGCAATCTCTTCCTCGAGGCATTATGCGCAACCATTGCGAGGATAGGCGTATTAAGGACATAAGATAGCTTTTCAAATTTATGAGAACTATTCTCAAATTCCTTAACCAATCCATTTAATTCGGTCCGGTTAATTTAGCATCTAATATGCTACGCAGTGATAGTAATTAAGACATTGTAAAATTCTGTAAATGAATTTGTAATTAACAACATTTTAACATACATTCTTTTATTAATTACCAAAATAAATTAGGTCTTGTTTTAAATTGGTATCTCCCACTATTTTCTTCAAACTATATTACCCTCACTTATATAGTTCGGCAAAATCTAATTAAAGATTTGCTAGTGAGAATAAGGATCCCATTTCAAATGTATATAGCCTTGTGGTGACACAACAAACTATATATAAATAAATAGGTAGACAACTTTTGTCAATTACATCAACTATGCAACTCCTTGTCTTTTGCCTCTTAGATTATTTTGATCAAGTGGTGGCACATCCGAATCAAAATTATCCAAGTTAAGTCCGACCTAGCACTCCATATATTCAAAAAAGAAAATATCATCCTTGTGGTGACACAACAAAATAATATTGTTCAATTTTCTTTATAAGCATCAAATGTGATAAATTAACATCTTAAATACTTAATACTTGCCTTGTGGTGACACAACAAACTCATATTAAATATTTAATACTCTATTAATTTTATCATGCTAGAAAGCTTAATGACGTTCGATATTCCAAATATCTTTGAACGCTTAGGACTTAATATAAAAAAATTGAGAGGATTTATTATTAAATTTGTCTCATCTTGTTTAGCGCATGCATATATATATATAAAATACGCGTCATATTAATGAACATGCGAAGCATGTTTGCATAATATATAATATATATATAGTATAAGCATGCACATATAGAATACTATATTCTACCCGGATTGATTATGGACTTTTATTCTAGTTTGGTTCACTAGAGCCACCAAGTGAACCAAAAGGTCAAACCCTAGGGGTGCAAGAAATAATATTTAAATATAACTATTACATTTAAATCTGGGCTCCATTACAAACGGGTCTTCAAGCGCTCCTTGCTCTTTGATCTCTAATTTTTCAAAATTAATTCTAACTATTCCTATTACAAAACTATTTAAAATAAATAGAAACCTTGATCAGCAGTCAAGGGGAAGTACATAGGAGGGAGATAGAATTTACATTAAGAAAAAATTAGAGAAGACGAGGTACGCAGACCCCATTTAATAAAACCCATACATTCATGCATCCAACTAAAATAAATCCAAACGCATTGGTCAATAGTCCATAATCAATCCCATTTATTATCATACACATCACCATATGCATCAATAAATAACATTCATCTCATGAATAATAAACATTTAATATATATATTGATATCATTTAATGGGCAAATTTAGTTAGTATAAAATCTATTTTTGAATAAAAATAAACTCCTTTATTTTAATCCAAATTTAAATCAAAATAAAACTATTTTATTTTAATTTATCTAATTTTGAATAAAATAAACTATTTTATTTTAATCAAAATCTTTAATTAAAATAAACTCCTTTATTTTAATTAATTATGGAATCCAATTCCATATATAAAAAAATCTTTAATTAAAATAAACTCTTTTATTTTAATTAATTATGAAATCGAATTCCATGTAAAAAAAAATCTTTTATTAAAGGAAACACTTGATATTCTTTCTTTCCTATTCACAAATAAACTCCTTTATTTTGAATAATATGAAATCTTATTTCATATCTAAACAAACTCCTTTATTTAAGGAAAGATGGATTTACTTCCTATTCACAAATAAACTCTTTTATTTTGAATAATATGAAATCTATTTCATATCTAAATAAACTCCTTTATTTAAGGAAATTAGGCAATCCAATTTCAACTCCAATTAGTTATTATGGAATCCAATTCCAACTCTAATTAGTTAGCATGAAATTCTAATTTTAAAATTAAAATAAATCTTTTATTCTAATATTAAAATAAACCTTTTATTTTAAGATTAAAATAAACCTTTTATTTTAATTATAAAATTATTAAAATTAAAATAAACTTTATATTTTAATATTAAAATAAACCTTTTATTTTAAAATTAAAATAAACTTTTATTTTAATTATATAATAATTAAGAATATATATACATATATAAATATTCATAATATAATATATATATATATATATATATATATATATATTTAACCAAAAACAAAGTATTTCTTTGTTTATTCCGTGATAATTATTAGCAATCATTAGATTATCATGATTGATAATGATTAATCTTTTCCTTGTTTTCCGTGATAGCATTGATTAACCGACAACTTGTTATCTGTTAACCAAAACAAAAAAAAAAAAAACTCCTTGATTTCCGTGTATGTTGGTTTCGATTTCCGTGCGCTGATGCTTCAAATGATTAGCCAATCATTAGCAATCATTAACAATCATCATCATGATTTCCGCGCCCCTTGATTTCCGTGCAGGTCATTAACTTAACCAACATGACCTGCTTTTCTCGATTTCCGTGCTAACTTGAATTCTCATTAATCACGGATCCTCGCTAATAATCCACTTGCAAGATCGACTTAGTGTTTATTCACGGTTTTTTTTTTTTTTTTTTTTTGATTTCTTTATTAAATTTTATACAATAAAATTATGCCCAATTAAATTGTTCTAAACACATATCAATATACAAATTAAATCTGAACAATTAATAATTCGCATAAAGGTTTGGCTCTGATGCCACTGTTAGGTTTGTAATATTCATGAACGCAATCAAATTGCAAAAATAATGCGGAAGCGTGTAAAATCAGAGTTTAAAAAATTTTTACAAACCATATACCCGGATCATCCTTTATGCACAATTATTAATTAAACGAAAAGATAAAGAATAAATCATACCCTTGAAGATCGAGCTTCCTCAGGTACAAGTTCACCTCCAAATCCTTTCGCGTTCAATCTTGAATCCACCGGGTTTGGTTCCTTCCTTTGATCAACGTTAGCCACCCAAGCGTTTGGCCTCTGAGGGTGATCCACCAAGGAAGAATAAAATTCAAGAAGAAGGGTGGTTGGCTAAACCCTAGTTTTCTATCTCTATAGAAAAGGCATACTCCCAACAACTTGGAATTATTACGTACTTTGTTAAAGTCAACAACCCATATCACCCATAATAAGACTCCTCTTATTTATAGATATGGACAACCCACCTTAACAATTAATGAATTGAGATTTATTTAATTAATTAAATTCTTTTAATTAATTAAGCTCCCTAATCTTATTAGGGATAATTAATTAAACTCCTTTAATTAATTTTCCTTCCTAATCCAATTAGGAATAAATGAGAGTACTTATATTAAATTAATTCCTAAACTCTTTTAGAAATTAAAATAATAATAATTGTAATAATATTAATAAGACTCCTCTTATTAATTTATATTTAATATTTCAAAATATTAAATAATAAATATTAAGCTATTTAATTTATTCTATCACCATAGATTAAATTAAATATACTTAATATATTATTACGATTATGCCATTAACTTCTTAAATAATTATTCTTCCTTTTATGGTGTGACCCTTTAGGTTCTCCATATTAAACCGGTTGTGAATAAATCAATTAGAACAATTCTAATCTTATTTAAATAAATAAATTAAACAATTAATTTATTTAAATAATATTTATTCTACTGATAGGATAAGCCTCCCTAGCGATCAACGACTTTCCAGATAATATAGATTTCAACATTAATCATAAAAGAACCTTTGAGTAAATAGTTACCGTACAATTCAATCCTTCCATCATACAATGTCCCAATTAAATATAAGACATGGAATTACTGTCAAGTCTTATTTTATTTAATTATATGTATTTCGACTCTTAAATGCACAACTCCAAATAATGCAAATTAGAAACTCCTTTCTAATTTCATTCTGCCTTGGCCAAGGACTACCGGGTTGTCATTTATCGAATCACATAGGACATTTCTCTTCTTTTATTAGAAGTGGTAGATTCTTTATTGATCATACATTATCTCCATGTACAACTTATTATACCCAAGCATACCCTTTGATATACCCTAAGGGTCTTAAGGAATAAGTCAAAGTATAACTCATCATACACAAGATACTATGATGATCTCAAGTCCAAGGATCACTTGTACTACTATCACTACAGGAATTCCTATTGACAGGCAAATAAAACTCCATTAGGTATTCCTTAGCGAGCCACGTTCAGTGAACTTATTCTCTAATAAGCACCTACATACTTGCTTTAGTGTCTCCACACAAATGATTATGAGATCAATCATCCTCATCCAATGAAAGCTGAACGTATGTACCAATCTATCCTGGATTCACTAATCCCCAATTTAGTAATCCAACGATTGGGAACTATTTTAGTTTTAAGCTTTCTAAGAATTTAGATCTCATTAGAATGATCATCATCATTATTCTAAAAGCATTGCTTAAAACTATGGGTTTATCACATATTATAAAACAGCATCATGTAGATAATTAAAAGCCTTTAATAAATTAATACTTTTTATTAATAAATGAATAAGATTGTTACAAAGTATATGCTTTATCATCAAACATGATTGGCTTGTGTGCATACTACTTTCAATAACAACTATAAAGATTGAGTTCCTTACTCAATCATCATTCATAGCACAATCATCATAGTCATAGATTGACTTTCACATTTCATACTTTTGATATATACAATACATCATACACTAAAATTTTAAAGCAGTTCATCATCAAGTTCACATAGCAAAAAGGAACTGAAAGACTTGGCTTTACCAGCGTTTTACCAATACGCTAATACTTCGCGTCCTTGCACAACCTACACTGTATGCGAGATTGATAATAAATAAAATCAATACTCAATCTCATGGTCAAATTTATTCTAAGACCTTACTTTATCTTATTATCCTTTATAATGTCTTTATAGAGATCTAACTGTGTTTTATATGCAACTCGGTTTTATTTTCATTTTCATCACCACACATGCTAGACTATCTCACTTGTAGTTTAATGTGCGTATATCACACCATTTTATTTTACCAATTTAGTTTCAAAAATGCATATTCAACACATTGTTTAAATGTTTAATTTTCCTTCATAAATCAAAAATTACCCTTTTCGATTTCCGTCCATTATTATTCTTGTATTATCATCTTTTCATACTTAGATATCCAATATTAGCCATTAGTTAGACACTTTGTATACCAAAGTTTAGAAACACTATTACTTTTAGGCATTTTATCGAGCACGTTATGTGCACACATTAATTTATCTCAACTCTTGATCTTAAATGGTTAATTATGCATAGAATATGATAACACATATCTATATTCATTACATATTTTTAATCATCAAAATATACCATCACCCAAAATCTTAATTCAAACATAATTATAAAACTCATCTTCACAATTTCTTTAACAAAACGTTGTTTTCGTTTTTAACGTATCTCCTTCGTTACATGTCCGTTTTTGTTCCTTCTTATATAGAATTAACCCTTACTCAGTGTACTACAACCTCATCTAGTCCTTAAAGTTAGACCCTTATCCATCTAAACAAGATTCTAAAATTCGTCAACTAGTGTAGAAAATTTCATTTTCTGGACATCCTTACTAAATAATTTATTTCGGACATGATCCGATCCATAAAATGGCTCAATCTTGTGGCTCTAGCTTGTAAACTTCCATATCTACAACTTTACAGTTTTAAGTTTCTTCAGATTCAAAACACACGAATTTATATAAATTTTTCAAAGTCAGAAACCGTAACAGTTTTGATTTTCTGGACAGATTATTTTCCCTTTGGACCAGCCTTACTAAAACAGACATTGTAAACAATCTACAAAGAGTTTTCATGTGATTCCACTTTCAGAATATAGCTTACTTCCATATCTTCGATTTGATATAAGGCTCACTTTCTAACTCATTATACCCAAAGAGGTATGAATTTCACAAGATATGTCCACAATTACTAAAAACCTACGAATTTTGTTCTTCAAATTTTCTTTCCATTTCATTTTCTTTCTTGAATCCTCTTGTTTGATTCTTGATAATCCAAGATTAAACCAATACAAACAGATTAAGCATGATCTACTACCCTAGAACATAAATCTACCCAAAAAATTCAAGGATTAAATAAGAGTTTAGAAGTTACCTTCTTCTAGCTTCTTTTTTTTTTTTTCTTCTTCTTCTTCTTCTTCTAGCTCGTCACAATTCCTCTATTTCTCTCTATCTCTCTCAATTTCTCAATACAACTTCTACATAATAATTATCTACATTATGAAGAACATAAAAATATAATTAAAACACAGAATTTAGATTATAGCCTTATTAGTATGAATTTAAGAGAGAGATGGAGATGATGATGATGGGGCTTGTTTTGTCTTCTCAAAGCTTTCCCTTCTTCTTCTTTTTCTTCCTCTTCTTCTTCTCCTACAAGTCTCTATAACTCTCTTCTTCTTTCTTTTGTTTGTTTTCTAAAACTAACTTACTAACTTGTAGTATATACATATAATATACAATACTAGTAATATATAATATATGTAACTCCTAGTAATTATTAGATATACTAATTACTAGTTAATACATAGGTTACACCAACTTGAACTTGAAAAGCCTAAGACCATGTTTGGAAAATACTCATTATTTTAATTAATCAATAGCTTAACATCAATCAATCTCATCAAATTGTCACATAATTATATTTACTTGTTAATTATAATTTCGTAAACAATCATCACATAACTCATCAAATTTAATTATTTCAATTAAATTAGAACTATAACATAAAATTATTATATTAATTAAATTAAATACTAAATATTCATTTAATTAATCTGCTACACTTAATTACCTTACTCTATAATCAAAACAAAATTTATTTATTTAACTCAATAAATAATTCAATTAAATATTTATATATATTAAAATTAATATATAACATTCTCTTCACATCAATTCACATATTCTACAATATATGACATACACATACTCACACCCAACATATCTCATAAATAATATTTTTATTTATAAAATTCTCATTTATAAATTCTAAAAATCTGGGATGTCACATCTTTTCAGTCCAAATTATTTTTGATACATGAATATTATTCTTGAATTTTACTCCACAAATCAGTATCATGTTGACAATTTGGATATTTTTAAACTCTGGATAAATTTTAAAGTCTTTAATATTTATCCTTGATTTCTTTTGATTAATGCTTATATCATTGTCATCATCCTCATGCTTATATTGTGATGAAAGTCATATTTGGCTTACGTGCATAGATGGACTGTTGATTGGTATGATTATGACCAGTGATCATTCGGGTATAATCATGACCGTAATGTTGCAAATGATGTAGTAAAAGTCCTCATTGGCCCGTAGTGCATTGATGGACAGTTTTTGGTATAATTATGACCATGGGTTCTCTTCGGCCAAGGGTGCAAAGATGAATTGTTTTATGGCATGATCATGACCGTTGATGAAAACACGATTATCCTTGGCCGTAGTGCATGGATAATTCGTGGTCATGATACTAATGAATATCCTTGGCCTGTAGTGCGTGGATAATTTTGTGATGTGGATTATTTGTTGTGCTGAGCCTCAGCAATAAAATATTGATAATAAACTTTTAATTCGTAGAAGATAGTAGATATCATGCTCTACTTGACTCTTCTAAAATACAGTTGCATGTCTTTGGCCTGTAGTGCAAGGATGAACTGTTAATGAATATCTTTGGCCCATAGTGCAAAGATGAATTTATTAGTATGAATATGAACAGGAACTGTGATTTGGTATAACCATGATGTTTGATGTTTCACGTAAAGACAGGTGATGAAAATTATCTTCGTCATGGGTGAGAAGAGGAATTTAGAACCACAATTATGATTATGAGTTATTCATATGATTGTGGACAGGAATTGTTGATTGATGTTATAGGGATAAAACATTGTTGGTGGACTTTTAACATGGAGAAGATAATAGACTTTATGGTCTATTTGAATCTTCTAATGGATTGCTCGTTCCACTGTAACTATGGTTGAAAAGTTTTATCATCTACCATATGTTCTAAATCTTTGATTTATTACTGATGAAGGCTATTGATAATTTAATTATCTTTAGTCATGATATTCTTTACTAGGCTAGTTGTGCTCACCCTTTTGATTCACAATTCCTTTTAGGTAATAAGAGTGTACCTGGGTCGAGCGGAGGTAACAAGGGATTAGAATGGTGGTCTATAGCTGTTGAGGTTCTCCTTAAACAGTATGGAAATAATTTTATTGAGAACTTTAGATAAGTGTGGTGTATTTTTATACGACATTTAACAGTTATATTTGGTGAATCAAATAGGGTGAGGCGAACCCAACTTTGGAAGGGTATTTTACCACTATCATACAAGATGTCTAATGAATTACGACTTCGTGTTATCATAAGACAGGGTTGTGCACATCCACTTGCTGAGTATATCTATGAGCACTACCTATATAATCTTGGAGTTTGGTTGAAGTATAATTCTCAATTGGAGATTAAGGAGATATTTATATGTCAAGAGAAGACTCACCATCGGAAAGAACATGATAGTAATCTACTCGTTTTTCTTTGGGGACTATTGGGTCAACCAAGGATAATTCTCGAGTCATATGATATCTATCATAACTTAGATGCATGGCCTCCTATGTACGGAGGTTTCTTTAAGCATTTTCTAAAGATTTTAATTTCTATAACAATTATTGATTGTACTTTTATGTAAAGTACCATTGTAAGGTGTTCTGGTCAAGGCACCATGAGAGTTACATATATTTGTACTAGAACTCATAGCTTATGTGTTGTTGTAATCTGCACGACAATTCAATAATTGTATAAAAGAAGTTTGTATTTGATTTATATAGTGTGATATCTGGCAACTTAGAATGGGTCGTGTGGACCTATTTTGGGGGTGTCACAAATGGTATCAGAGCTTAGGGATATGGTTGCTGGCGGAGATATGAGTCTAGAACTAGGAGGAGAGAGACGAGTAATATACTTCGCTAGTGTGTGACTTACCTAAGTTGAAATTGTGTACTTGATAAGCTGACAAATTGTGATATGTCAATTAACCTTTGTTTTGAAGATATATTCTAGAATGATATCTAAAATACAGGAGATGAGCAATGGGGAAAATCATGATACAAAGGAAATAACCGGAAAGGTATAATCCGAAAAGAAAGCAAGGTATTCTCATCTCTTCGAACTACCAGGTACGTAAATTTCGACGGCGAAATTTTATAAGGAGGGGAGATTGTAAGACCTCGAATTTTATGAAATGAAAATATTTAATTTTCTGATAATTGTTATTCTATTTAGTAAATGGATAAATTGATAAAAGGTTAAAGTTAAGGGTGATATTTGAAAATTTTGCAAAGTAAGCAAGTTGATATAAAATATTCATTTGGTCGGGGAATATTCTTTTTGTCAGGGGATATCCATACGACGACACCATCATTAGTGGACCCCACAACGGAATAACTGTCGGAGTTAGAAAATAATTGAATTATCTTTTTATAAAAATAACGGAGAAAGTTTTACCGTTAAACTGTTGAAATACCCGGTGGTAAAAGAACAGTAATACGCGTGATTGCATAGTAGCACACGGTATTGATTATTGATGCTTACGTGAGAAGTCACTCAGTTATACTCAATTATTGCTATAGTAATTGCTGCATAATATCTCTAATATTATTGATTCAATTATTGTCATAGTATCATCTACATAATATTTTTTATTATTAAATCAATAATTGAGACGACAAAGTTATTCATATTATTATTTGTAATATTGACAATGTCTAAAAAGTTCTGTCAAAGAGAGGTTTGGTCACCTAATTGCGTGCCAATAGGGAGAAATCCTTATCGGAAAGCCCCCTCTTTCCTGGGAATGATCTAGTTATTAAATATTGTGAGTTATAATATTAATGATGAATAAGTTCGTATTGATTAAAGATGAAATTGATATTTCCATTGTGTTGGGATTATTAGTTTTAGTGGAGATCGACATCTATTTCGATAATAATTGATGACTGGAGGTTATATTGACCAATTGGGTAATTAATCGGATAAATAAGCAAGTAATTGCTATTAATTCACATGCTTAAAACTATTTGTTTACATGTGTACTATTGATTCACATGCATGTACTATTAGGGAAGGTGGTGCAATATTGATAATACTTGCATGACTAGATTAAAAATAAAGGTATAGATGAGGGTGTTTTACTGTAATTATTTTTTCACATGTATAGAACTATTGATTCACATGATTGTACTATTGATTCACATGATGTACTATTAGGGGAGGTAGTGCAAGTTTGATAATACTTGCAGGACTAAATTAGAAACGAGGGAAAAGACGAAGGTATTATACTGTAATATTTCGAGCCCCAAAACGTGCAATTATCGAAACTATGTTTTCCTATAAATAGAAGCTCATTCTTCCTTCATTCTCACCAATTCACTAAGACTCACAAGAGCAATTATATAGAGAGAAGCTATAGACAGAGTGGCTATAGAAAGAAAGAAGAAGAGAAGTCTGCTACTTCACTATTCCAGTATCCAGTCTTCTTCTGAGGTAAGGGGTATTATTTATTTCATATTGTGAAGAGAAATTATTTTTAGTATTCGTATAAATATTATTTTCGTTTAATATTCGTAAAGGTAATTATTTCTTTCGTATTCATGAAGAGAGTTATTTTCTTTCAATACTCGTAAGGGTTGTTATTCCATTCTTTATTATTCTGTTGGAATAAACTGTCTATACGCACTACCCTATGCATGGTTAAATTCTTCTGTTATTCCATTCTTTATTATTCTGTTGGAATAACCTGTCTACGCGGACTACCGCATGCATGGTGAATGACCCTGCGTATTCATTCTTTATTAAATTGTGGATGATCTGTTTACGTGGATTACCACATGGCGGGTGAAAATTCATTTACAGTTTTGTATATTCTATTATACTCGTATGAGATATCATTTCTTTTGTACTCGTCATGGAATATTGTTTTCTTTTATATTTTCCTTTTATGAGTACTATTCACGGAGTAATATTTATGAGTTACTATTTACGGGTTACTATTCACTCGAATATTATTCACTCAGATATTCGGGACACTTTTCGTGCTGGAGTACTATTCACGAGTTACTATTCACGGGTTACTATTCACCCACTTGTTATTTACTAGAATATTATTCACTCGGGTATTTGGGGCACTTTTCATGTCGGGGTACTATTCACGAGGTACTATTCCCAAAGTACTATTCAAAGGGTACTATTCACGGAGTACTATTCACCTGAAAAATATATTTCTTTTCTGTCCAAATTATTTTTGATACATGAATATTATTCTTGAATTTTACACCACAAAGCAGTATCATGTTGATAATTTGGATATTTTTAAACTCTGGATAAATTTCAAAGTCTTTAATATTTATCCTTGATTTCTTTTGATTAATGCTTATATCATTGTCATCATCCTCATACTTATATTATGATGAAAGTCATCTTTGGCTTACGTGCATAGCTGGACTAATTATTGGTATGATTATGATCAGGGATCATTCGGTATAATCATGACCGTAATGTTGCAAATGATGTGGTAAAAGTCCTCATTGGCCCGTAATGCATTGATGGACAGTTTTTGGTATGATCATAACCATGGGTTCTCTTCGGCCAAGGGAGCAAAGATGAATTTTTTTATGGCGTGATCATGAACGTTGATGAAAACATGATTATCCTTGGCCCGTAGTGCATGGATAATTCGTGGTCACGATACTAATGAATATCCTTGGCCTGTAGTGCATGGATGATTCAGTGATGTGGATTATTTATGGTGCTGAGTCTCATCAATAAAATATTGATAATAAACTTTTAATTCGTAGAAGATAGTAGATATCATGCTCTACTTAACTTTTCTAAAATACAGTTGCATGTTGTTGGCCTGTAGTGCAAGGATGAACTTTTAATGAATATCTTTGGCCCGTAGTGCAAAGATGAATTTATTAGTATGATTATGAACATGAATTGTGATTTGGTACAACCATGATCTTTGATGTTTCAGGTAAAGGCATGTGATGAAAATTATCTTCGTCCTGGGTGAGAATAGGAATTTAGAACCACAATTATGATTATGAGTTATTCACATGAATGTGGACAGAAATTGTTGATTGATGTTATAGGAATAAAACATTGTTGGTGGACTTTTAACATGGAGACAATGAACTTTATGGTCTATTTGACTATTCTAATGGATTGCTCATTTCGCTGCAACTATGGTGTCGACGTCGGGATTTTTGGATGTCCCTTTCCGTTACTTGTTCTTTGGAGTCCTCATTTTAGGTGAGAATTATTTGAAAAAACAAGTGAAAAAGGTCCAACATGTATGATGTCGGTGATGGGACTGTTAAGAGTCGCCAGTTGGTTTTTTAAATGGTTGTACCAACACAACCAAGAAAAGGTTTGCACATTGACCCACTGGTGTGACACTGATATACGGGTCGGCGAAACCGAGATTCGTTTAGGGTCCGGGGACTTGGTTATGCGGGGGGAAGGTATTAGGCACCCCCTGACATCCGTGTTACCACGGTGACCGCCTCTTTTCAAGAAACTATTATCTAAATATGTGTGTGTGTGGGTCAATGTGTTTTTATATGGAAGTTGTGCAAGGCTTCGTTCGAACCTATATACACAGGGTTTGAATTTATGTAAAAAATCATTTTTAGCAAGATATGGCAGTGATGTTTTATAAAAGAGGTTTTTCAAACCCTGATGCTCAATAGGAATTGAGACCTTTTACACTCCCATTTTTTATTAAGTGATCGGCTGGATTGATTTTATTTGACGGATGCGAGGCATCTGTATGAAAATAATATACAAAAATAATGCCGACATCCTCGTGGGTATGGAAACCATCTGAGGAAATTCAGACATCACAGAATAATTTACAAAAGTCGCCATCTGGCTTTGAAAATGTCCATCACGGGAACCGAATCTAGATCAAATGGGATGAATCTGTGATCACATGATTCCTAGGCGCACATAATGTTGCAATTTGTATAAAAGCAATAAGCAGGTATATATATATAAAAGCGGTAAATATATATACAGACATGATCACCAAGCACGAAGCACCTCCATGGGGGATCAGAAATGTAAATAAAGCTGTTAAAAGCTATCAACCGCCACGGAGGAAACTCCAGGCGGGACAAAACATAAATAAAGTTTGTAAAAGCGATCAACCGCCACGAAGAAAACTCAGTGCGGGATTTATATATATATATATATATATATATATATATATATAGCAATAAATGCACCAGATGTAAAATCGGGCTCATCGAATGAGTTTGACCACGGTTCATATATATATATATATATATATATATATATATATATAAGCGAGTAAACGCAGTATAGATCAAAGTCTAGGCTCATCGAACAAAAAGTCCAACCTACACGGTTGATATATATAAGTATATATATATATATAAAAGCGAATAAACGCACTGGATCAAAGTCTCAGGCTCATCAGACAAAGTTATTACACGATTATATATATATATATATATATATATATATATATATATATATATATATATATATATATATATAAACGAATAAATGCACCAGACCGAAGTCTAGGCTCATCGAACAAAGTCCGACACACAATTAATATATATAAGTATATATATATATATATATATATATATATATATATATATTAAAGCAATAAACGCTCGGTGAAAGTTCAGGTTCAATCGAGGCATAACTCGATAATGTTAGTCAATATATATGTAAATATATATAATATATATATATATATATATATATATATATATATATATATATATATGTTGAAATGAAACCACTTTATAGAAGTCCTGGGCAAAAGCAAGCAACACGACTCTCAACGTGTAGAAGGGTGTGTGCAAAGATGAAGAGAAAGACTCTAAAGTGTGTGAGAAGACTTACAACCGACGCTAAAAAGGCTTCTATATCTTTAGAGTGGGTAAACTCTTGGGCTTTTGTGGGCACAAAAGAGGCTATATATGACCTCACAGTGTTTAAAAGTGGGAAAATACAACTTTGTGGGCGAGTGCAGAGCAAATTGTGCAGGGTTTCCCCGTCTTTTTTCTCTTAAAAATCAGCACCCCAAGCCCTCTATTTATAGGCATATCACCAATAGTGTACTGCTATGGTGGCCGCATCAGAATGTACCAGAGAGGTGGGTCGGGTCAGGTCGTCTCGAAGTATGTGCACTTAGGCACTGTAATGTCCACTCAGATTTTGAGAAGTGCAATCTGGGCATCCGTTTTGAGGTATACATGACCTATTTCGGACCGCCGTTGTCGAGAGTTGTACGATGGCATGGGATTAGAGTTTGTACGAAGTCATTGAAGATGGGACGATGCCCTCCGGTCATCAAGCTTCAACTTTCATCCGTTACCCCGCACAATTGTCACTCGAGATTGGTTAGCCTTGTGGGACATCGTTGCGTAGAGACGTGATGTGGCATCGTGTTGGACGAGATGACGATGTTGCCCCTCACCGGTGTTATCGCCAGATTGGGTCAATAAAGCAGACGTTGCTCAGACTTCACTGAGATTGGACTGCTACAATTGTTGAAGGTCCTCATTGTCATCTTTGAGGTGTGTCTGTCTTCTCGATGTTATTTCCAGGTTGGTACAGTGTATCTCATTGTGAGCGTCGAGATTGAAGCTGGTGGCATTTAAAACAAGCATTTACGGGGTTATCTCCAAATCGCATTCCTTGGGGTTATCACCAAGGTTGGTGGCTATTCCATGGTTGGGGATCGAGATTTGGATACCTCGGGGTTATCTCCTAGATTAATCGGTCTTCTCGAATGTGTGTTCCAGTATTGTGTCTGCGGGTCTCGGGGTAATATCCGAGGTTTGGGCTATTGCTCCCAGTGTGATCAGGGGTTGATGCTAAACTCCCGGTAGTATCCGATATGGATTTGGATTGTCTTTCAGGGTTCTCTCTTAAAAGACGAATTTGTCCTCATGCAATGTTAGTAACAGTAGTACAGAAAATTTCGAGTGTCTACAGATGCCCCTCTTTATCATACTTATGCATGGCGATGCATGGGTAGGATAAAGAATCCTAGACACTTGAAATGCAACAAGATAAACATGGTACTATGGATAGCTGTTAGAGTTTATGCTCTAGAGGCCAATTATTTGATATAATTGCTTAACGTTTTGATATTATATTTGATTGAATAAATAAATGATTTTATTATGGTTTTATTTACTGCGTAATATAATTGTTAACATAATAAAATTCCTTAGAATAGTGATATAAATTATATAGTTTCAAGTATGTGACTTGAACATGAGATTATAATTACAATTAGTATCATTGTTCTTAAATGTCCCTAGTCGAGTATCATTATTGATGGGACAACAATGATGCATTGAGACTAGTATATGGATTGACTGATGACCGAATCTCATTGGTCATAAATATATGAGATATTAAGTCAATGCATAGGTACATGTTGAAAACGATGTCTTTGGATAGACCCACCATGAGAATTCTATATGGAGCATTATGCGAAGTGTCATTAACAATTCTCATAGTAATGATGATGTAATGGTTCTCGACACGAAATTGCTATATTACTACACGAGAATTTATGTACTTTGATATCATCAAATGTCACCTTTAATAGGGTGGACTATAAAGGTGATTATTGGGTTCATCATGAATCGTGTGAGAAATATGAGTGGTATAGATGGAATTTAACCATCCTATATATTATGGGTGATATCCATAGGCCTCTTGATTGAGTAGGACTATGAAATGCATGGCCATGCTCAAATAGTGATTTGTTTCATATAGTCTACTCATTGATCAAGAAAACTCAGATTAAATTATGAAGAGTATGACACATTCCATGACTCGAGTTTAATCTAGGATATTAAGGTTAAAAAGATTAAATTACATTGAAACATTGGTCACGAAAAGGTTGCATCGAATCATTGATCTTATTATTACTTGGGTAGCAATGATGCATTACTAGATGTCGCTCACTGTTTATAATTTTATAATATGATTTTTAAATTATTGCCAACGTAATAATAACCTATAGGGTCACACACAAAGAACGTTATTAAAAGGGAATTAATTTAAATTGTAAGGATTTAAATATATCAATATGATTGATAGTATTTAAATCACGAATTTAAATTAAAAGGATGCTTTATATATCTATATATATTAATTAAGTAAGACTTAATTAAGATATAATATATATATATATATAAATTCGGATTTTATTTTAATTAGATTAGGGTTTTGATTAATTCTGATTTATTGCTATATATATGAAATATCAGCGTCTTTGGAAAGTTAATCAAAACAAAAACCCTAGCCGCTCTTAGAGAGAGACTAGAGAAAACAGTTTCGTAAAAATCCTCATCCTTGGTGGCTAGTACCGTGATTCCTTCTTCTCACAGATCATAGAGATGATTAAATGGAGCGTTCGTGTGAATCTGCAGTAGAGCCGCAGTTCGTTCGAATTGCATTGGAGATTCGGCCGCATCGTTTAATCGCTTTCTTAATCGGTATAATTTCTAACCACTGAATTAAATATTTTTCGCATGGATCCTGTTTAGGGTTTCAAATTTGGTTTAAATTATTCTATTTCCGCTGTGCGTTTTCTGTCGAAACCCTACAATAGCAACATGATGCAAATGTATAATGCATGTGTACGGGGTTGTGGCCCAACATGCTAAGGATGATTGATGGCTCCCTGTTGCTTCAACTGGGGATTGGAAATACTGACCAGATTTGATGTGTAAGCCGAATCTGTTAGGATGTTGATGTTAGAGGTATCACCAAATTCCTGTGTTCTTGATAACGACTTGATCCTGAAGGGGTACCTCTTATGTGTAAGAGATTTGTGGGGATAAAGCTTGATCTGTTTGAGGATGTGTATAACATATTCCATCATCTATCCTCTTTGATAATGTTGACCTCTCCTGGTTAGTATCGCCAGAATATGTCACGATTACATTGGATTCTTGCCAACAACAAATGCTGTCAGGGATGCCTGACCTTCGTTGACGTGTGAATCAACGGCTGAAACATCCTGTGGGATATACTGTCAAGATTGCTTGACCTTCGCTGACGTGTAAATCAACGGCTGAGACTCTATGAGGAGATCATCAAGGTTGCTTGACCTTTGCTGACGTGTAGATCAACGGAGCATTGCATTGTGACCCCCGCCGGGGATCCGCTGGGGAATATGAACAGCTGGGTATGAGAACCTCAAATAGCTCTATAGCTCTGATAGGTTTAAACGTTATCGGCAGAAATGACGTCAAGGTTGCTTGACCTTCGTTGATATGTGTGTCAACGGCTGAGCATGCTTTGCTACTCCCGCCGGAGATATACGTTGTAACCCCCGTCGAGGATCTATTGGGGATGCATGAGTACGTACGCAACTACCGAACAGTTCTCAACGCTTCGATGGGTTTACCTGCCATCGGCTGAAATAATATCAAGGTTGCTTGACCTTCGTTGATAGAATTGTCAACGAATGAACGTGTTGTAACCCCCACTGGGGATCTACGTTGTAAACCCCGTCGAGGACTCACGTTGTAACCCCCGTCGGGGACCTACGTTGTAACCCCCGTCAGGGACATACGTTATAACTCCCGTCGGGGACTCATTTAGGGTAACGACCCGGGGATGGCGGCATCGGACCTGTACGAGGTTTTGCCGGATGTGATTTGTAGCAAAATGAGATCATCGACAGGGTATACCTTGTGTTCAGGCGACTACCAACGAGTGATGTACGGATTCAATGTCTCATCTGAGAAGACCAGGATTGTATGTTGTTTTGCTCAATCGCGTGGCATTTTTATTCTCGATTTGACCTTTCTAGTCCGTGAGAACTCCGTTTTAACTTGAACTGGACCGAGCCGGAGGGGTGGGACCCACATAGGGGTACCGCAGGTACACCTACTGCAGTCGCAAGTGGGCCTGCGGCCAGGCGTGGATTATAAATTCCAGCAGGCTTTACTTCACAAGTCACTTTCAACTTGTTTCACTTTAGAAAAACCGCGAGCCATCTTCAGATCTGCTGAGTTCGGGCTGTTTTCTACAAATTCTGTCATCGTACAAGTGTTCTACACTATCCTGGTAACGTATGCATGTATTTTTTCCAGTTTTTATCCATTAGATTGTGAGATATTTCACGAAATGTATCTAAACACATAGTAGTGATTATGTATGCACAAGTGACTTGATAAAAAATATTCAACATAGTAAATGTTAGTATTAAACCATGCTGAACATAATGATGTGAAAAAATTTGACTTCTGAGATAGTCAAATTGGCACCTTTTTCTGCTATTTTTTGTCTTATTTGAGGTCCAATGAGCAAAAGGTAGAAAGGCAAAATACTCCTAGCATTGAGGTTGGCCTTATGCATGATGATTTTGATTTCTAATGCATATATTAGGTATATGGCTTTGGGACAGGTGTGCTACTGAATGGCCACCTAGAAATGCCTGTGTGCATGTGGATAGTCCTATTTTTAAAGGGGACTATGGCGAAATTTTTCTAAATGTAGGCATTGGGTAGTCATGCATTTTAACTCTATTATATGTTAAAGTAAATGCATGCATGCATATAGTCATAAATGCATTAAAAAAAACTCCAGGTAAGGAAATACCACACCCTTTCTGAGGTGATTTGGAGACTTGTTGTCCAGATATTGATGGATCCGGATCAGCCGAGCAGTTCTTACAAGACCGCTTCTGGCGTACGGTGGAGGGCTTTTGAAGTGCCTCATCCCGATTCATCGAACTGACCTCGTCCGGTTAGTGGAGGCCGTGATTAAATCTGTCCGGGTAGATGTGCGGACGTTGAGGATGAGGAGGCGGATATTACGATGGAGGATCCCGCTTCGTCTTTGCACATGTCCCTCGTAGGGAGCTTTCGAGCATTCAGGTGGCAAACCCAGAGTTGTTGGGTGATTTGAGCAGACATCCGTCGATGTACTTGCATGCTAACGAGGTATGGCGTTAGACTTTGATCTTCCTTCTTTCCTATTGATGAGGATTAAAGGGTTCTGATGTTTATCTGCATTTCATGCAGGTTATTGGTTTTACACACCCTCGAGGGAACTGGTTTAGCATTCACTCTATGTACCAGGCACTTCATCCTGACTATAGAGCGGTAGTGCATGAGTGGGGATTCGGGGCATTCTTTTCCATCCTTCCTCGTCGTTGTCCCTGGGGTTACCTCAGGGCATTGTCTGAGCGATGGTTTCATCAGACTCAGTCACTCCATCTACTGAATTGTGAGGTGATGATGACGCCTATAGACTGGCGATTTATCACAGGTATGGAGTTTGGAGGGGAGCCAATGCCTTGCATGGCGAATATCACCCCTACTACCGTCTGATCCTTATTAGGAGTTCGGCGGAGGCGCTCAAAGGCAAGACTGTCCGTTCAGGTCCTTTGAGCGTAGATGTTATGAGTGGGCTTTTGAGTGAGCCCATGCCTGATGATGTCAGGATCAGGGATCGCATTCTGCGACGATTGTTCTTGATGATCATTCGAGGCTGCTTCATAGCAGATAACTCTTTACAGTATCCTTTGCTTTGATCAGCGCCACACGTGATGTAGACCGTACAGGAGAGTATGATTGGGGCTCTTACACCTTCGCCTATTTCCTCTAGGGCATGCGCATGAGCTTACAGGATTTGACTGAGGCTTGGCTAGGATTTTACCCATTTCTGCTGGTGAGTATTTCTCTTGTCTTTTCCCATTCATAGGTTTGAGAGTGTTTACTGATAGCAGATGTTTTGCCATTGTGTTGGCAATTTTGGGCCTATGAGAGGCTCCCATGTTTACGTCTTGTGAGTTTGCTAGGTTTAGATACCTATCCACGAGGACGACGATGGCACCATTCTATTTTACCGGGGGTCCCTATAGCTGAGGGATTCACTCACTGCCGTATATAGCTGGAGTTGCTGACGGCGGGTACCATTACATGGATTCCCTAATCAGGGGAACATTTGACCATCGGCTTTGAGGATGGACATCCGACCGGAGTCGAGTATTTGATTTCCACTAGGAGAGTTCCTCTCTTCACTGATGGAGGCTAGGAGCTCTATTTAGGAGAGCGTGCTATTAGGAGAACTACATGGGAGATCCGTGTACCGATCTTGCCTCCTGCCAGGCGTCATTGGCCCATATCACAGTCACCCGTCACTGATATCCCATTGTTGGGGGTTGACGATTTTGCATTATCAGAGGGTCCATGTACTTAGGAGACGTTCCAGCGGTGGTGGTCCCCTCGCACTATTGGAGCCCAGTCTCGGGCCACACAGTTCATGGGGGATATGGTTCCAAGATCTTTGATGATGACGGATTGGGTAGCTTATGTCCGAGCTCCGACTCATATGACCTAGATTAATAGCTTGACCCGGCAGTTGGATCAGGCACACATATTTATCCGGCATTTGGGCAGAGATCCAGCAGAGGCGGAGTCATTTGTTCCTTCCAGCTCAGGCGTTGTCCCCTCAGACAACCCATTCGATTTTGTTGGCGCAGATCCTCCTCTTTATAGGCCTGACATCCTTGTTGATAGAGATCCAGTGACTCAGGAGGAGTTATATCAGGTGGACAGGATTGAGGACGTAGACATCGAGACCCTGGTTTTCTTCTGATGTATATTCTCGTTATATCTTTTGATAGACCTTTGTTAGATATTGGGTGGCTGTTCCCCATTCCCGCTATATCTTTTGATATGCCTTTGTTAGTAGTAGGGCGACTGTGCCCCATTTTCATGTATTTGTAGCTGTATAGAGCTGATGTATTAGATGATGATATACTTAGGAATGTATGCACCGTTTTTCATTCCCTATATCATATTGCCATCCATTATCTGTTATGCATGTATCATGTTATGCATATGTATGTATGTCCAGAGATATTCGGCATTGACCCCTGGATGGTCTTTTGACACGGCCCGCATAGATGTCTTCTTCGACAGTTAGCCGTATAGATCATACCCCACCATCATTGGTGGTATTAGGTATGCGATCGGGGTATAATAACATGTCACCATCAGACAGGGTGACTGTAGATCTGTTGCTGCAATATACCATGACCCTTTTGGCATTTCAGGTTCCTGCAGGATTTGTAGACGGGATACTAGAGCATTGGCTACCTGATAGGCAGGTATTCCGTTTTGGCACCCATGAGTTGACTCCTACTCTGGAGGAGTATGCACGTTTGACGATGCTACCGTTAGACAGACCTTGCATGCACATGGCTTTAGGAGATATAAGTAGACGATTCATGACTCTCACAGGATTGAGGGGCAGAGTAGTGCAGGATGAGCTGACATCTAGCCACGTGATCTCTCAGCGTTTTCTGTATGACAAATTTGGCGCGGAGGATAGCTACTCATGACATTCCGGGGATTTCACCGTGTCGGATGATCATTGGCGTTTGGCCAGAGTTGACGTACTGATGCTATACAGCTTCATTACTCATGCTCCGGGCAAGGATTTCCTCCCTTTGGCCGTGATTTCGCAGTTCGACCAGTTCCAGGATTTTCATCCATTCGAGGGGGCGGCAGGTCAGCGTTCAGCTTCTCGATACCTCTTAGCCGAGGACCGATCTCGTGTATACGCTTGTTGGGATCAGCGTGAGCTAGTTTGCTTTTTCATCGATCGTCCGGTTATTCCGCAGTAGTACTCGCATGGATGGAGATGAGGTTTTATCTCTACCGCGATAGTATTTACAAAAGATCAAGAAGAGTGAGTTATACGATGTAGAACCAATGGAGGACATTGATGCCTACATCGTGGAGGAGCCCGCTGCTAGGTTGCCAGTATTTCTTCCGAATTCTCCTAGTACCAGTACTTTTGTGATTCAGCACTCGGCATAGTATTTAGAGCAGAGTCATCATCTGATGACCTTTGAGAGAGATCAGATTCGATCTATGATGTCGACTGCTCTTGATGTGAGGGACACCGCCCTATTAGAGAGAGACGAGGCATTGGCTCGTAGAGATGCCTCCATCGATGAGCGTGATGAGGCCAGGTCAGCCATAGACGCAGTGGTAGTTGAGTGAGATATCGCTATATCTGCCCGGGATGTGGCTGTCACAGATAGTACTGCAGCGAGGTCCCTTACCACTGGTATGATCGTAGAGATGAGCGCTTATATTGATGAGCATATGGTCATCATGCAGATGGCTACAAATCTGTTGGGTCGTGTGGATATTCTCACCCAGGAGACTACAGCTTTACCTCCTTCATCTGAGAGGGATGCCATGTGGGTCTTGCTAGCTCGCATGTACCCTGAGTCGTAGATGAGCTTTATATTCACCTGCACAGACTAGCTTAGCCATTTTATCATGTACAGTTTACATTGTATATATATCAAATAGCATTATATATGACAGGGAAATATATTTTTGGATCACTTCCCTTTTGGATATGCCTTGCTTTTTGCTTGATATTTTGCCTGCTGCTTCAGGGCTTGTGATCTTGATGTATTCTAAATTTCTCCTAGGTGGATGGACATTGAGTTGTCTCTGGATAGTTCAGAATGGATCATCGATCTCTGTATCCCTACCATCTTTGGTGTCTTGGGACTTGATTCTGGATGGAAATATGGAGAGGAGTGTGGCTTTCCTCTCTGAGATTGACCGCCCCACAGATGGTCGCCAGTACTTCTATTCAGGAGAAGCCTAGTTGATTCCACCTCTTATGGGTTGGTGTTGTTCTTCAAGGCATGACCGCAGCTTAGATGGTCGCTGAATCTCCTATTTGGGAGGAGTTCAGGTAATTCCATCCCTTTGGTCTGAAGCCGAATGAAATGTAGTGGATTGAAGGATGATCCCCGTACCAGTTGACAATGGTTTGTGTTTTGGTAGGGGGTGAGACCGTACCAATAATTGCTGCCTACGTACTCCTATTGAAGAGGAGATCAGGTCTACGTAGTTCGAACCTGGTGTAAGAGGTTCAACGCTGTGTATGGCTGACATGGTGTAGAAATGTTTTTGGTTGTTTTTGTTTTTTAAGGAGAAGAGGGTAGAAATGTTTTTGTTGTTTTTGTTTTATTGCGATAGGGCCATATGAAATGGTTGCCTACGTACTCCTATTGAAGAGGAGATCAGGTCGACGTTGTTCACCCCTCAAGGTGAGAAGAAAAGCGTAATCCCATGTGCAAGTCAGAGTGCAGGGAGGAGAAAGTTTAATCCTAGGTTGAGGATAAACTGTAGGTGAAAAGTTTGATCCCAGAAATGGGTAGCCAAACTATAAACGCAAGAGGTTCAATCCGCGGTGGGATCACCTAAGTTGTATTAGCGCTAAGGAGAAAGCCATGCTGCTGGCTGGAAGAGTACGTTTCCCTTAGGGGCAAAGTGTAGAAAAGTTGGATGTGGTAAAGGGTTAAAGAACCGGAATGACTGGTGACCTGATGATGATGCACCAGGGTGTTTGCTGGTCACTTCAGACATAATACCGTTTCACGGTGTCTGAGTTGATGAGTTGTGGAAATTCATCGCCGTCCATTTCTTGCAATCTGAGAGCGACTCCTGTCAATACTTCCTTGACAATAAATGGGCCTTCCCAGTTAGGAGCGAATTTTCCTTTAGCCTGATCTTGGTTGTCAAGAATCTTCTTCAAAACCATGTCATGTTGTTTAAACTGCCAGTAGTAGGACTTTTTGTTGTAGGATCTGGCGATCCTTTGTTGATATAATGACCATGGAAGATAGCCAGATTCACCTTTTCGCCTATTAGAGACAATTGGTGATACTGTCTTGTACCCATTGGTCTTCATCCAGCTGAGCGTCGATCAACACTCTGAGAGATTCCATCTCAACTTCTATGGGGAGCACTACTTCCATCCCATAGGTTAAAGCGTAGGGGGTTGCCCCAGTGGAAGTACTCATTGTGGTTATGTAGGCTAACAGAGTCAGAGGCACTGGGTCAGGCCAATCTTTGTGGTTGGTGGACATCTTTTTCATAATCTTCTTGATGTTTTTGTTAGCCTCTTCAATAGCACCGTTCATCTTCGGACGATAGATGACAGAGTTAAGATGTTTGATGTGGAATTTATTGCATAACTCCTCCATCATTTTGTTGTTTAGTTTTTTGGCATTGTCTGACACAATCACCTCTGGTTGTCCATATCGACAAACGACATTGTTTCTGATGAAAGCAATGATGACTTCTTTAGTGACCCTGGGGAAAGAGGCTGCTTCTACCCATTTGGTGAAGTAGTCGATTATGGTGAAGATAAATCGGTGACCATTACTGGCTTTAGGCTCGATGGGCCCGATAACGTCCATTCCCCACATTGAGAAGGGCCAAGGCGAACTCATATTGTGGAGTTCCCGTGGAGGGGCGTGTATAGCATTCCCATGAATTTGGCATTGATAGCATCTTTTGACGTGGTCATTGCAATCAGCTTTGAGGGATAGCCAATAATGTCCCGTCCTGAGGACTTTCTTGACAAGAAGGGGGCCACAGACTCCACCATGGATTTCATCCATAAGCCTTTGGGCTTGATCTTTGTCTAGACACCTGAGGAGACCTAGTCCTACATCTCTTTTGTAGAGCGCATCTCCACTTAGGTAGAACTTCATAGCAAGTCGATGGATCCGCCTTTTCTCAGTCAGGCTCACCTCAGCGGGTGTAGATCCATCTCGCAAATATTCCTTGATATGTTGATACCAAGGAGGTTGGATGGCAGGTAGCTCATCCGATATTCTCCAATGTAATTCCCATAGGCTGGGGCCTTGTTCAGGGAAATTGACGCTTGGCAAGTGTTCCTTATCGATATCTCTGAATCAAGGAGGCCAAAGTTGATAATGTGTCCGCAAAGTCATTCCTATTACGAGGAATGTGTAGAAAGGAGATTTCTTCGAACTCCAAAGCCATCTTCAAAACTTGCCGATGGTAAGGCGGCAAATGTAGTTCCTTGGTTTGATAGATTTCGGTGGATTATCTGATTACCAACTTTGAATCTCCAAGGACAGTTAATCGCCTGATGCCCATTGAATGGGTAAGTTTTAGCCCCATGAGGCGACCTTCATACTTTCGGTATTATTGTTGGTCTTGAAACCGTAATTTGGCAAGAACGGGATAATGCTCCACCGTACCAGATACTCGAACTGCTCCCGCTCCAGAACCTTCCATATTAATAGCTCCATCAAAATACATCTTCCATGATTGGCGCGTATCGTACTGATGGTGTTGCTGCATTGTCATTACTCCTTCATCAGGGAAATATGTTTCCAAGGGTTTGAAATCCCCTGAAGGTGCGGTGGCCAGTTGATCCACGATTCCTTGACCTTAAATGGACTTTTGAGTCACATATACGATGTCAAATTGTTGTAGGATCAATCGCCATCCGGACAAATGACTAACAATATAACATGGGTTTGTTGAACACGTACTTGAGAGGATCCACGCAGGATATGAGATGGGTTGTGTGACCATGGAGGTAATGATGTAACCTCATGAAAGCCCATGCTAAAGCACAACACGTCTTTTCGATCAGTGTGTACTTATGTTCACTGCTGCTGAACCTTTTACTGAGGTAATAGATAGCTCGTTCTTGGCCTCTATCATCTTTCTATCCCAGCATGCAGCCCATGGCATTGTCACTTACGGACAGATACATGAACAGGGGAATATCATCCCTAGGTGGTACCAAGACAGGGAGCTTTGACTAGTCATTTGTTTCTTGATTGTAAGGAAGGCGTTCGGCACTCATCATTCCATTTCATGGAGGAGTTCTTCCTTAATAGCTTGAAGATTGGCTCACGGAGTTCTTTGTTAGTTGGGAGATAAACCTGCTTGATGAAGTTGATTCTTCCCAAAAATCCCGTATTTCCTTCTCTGTCGAGGAATGGGCATTTCAGTGATGGCTTGGATTTTGGCAGGATCCAGCTCTATCCCTTTGTGGCTGACTAAAAATCCTAGCAACTTCCCTGATTTGACGCCAAAAGCGCGCTTAGTGGATTCAACTTCAAGTTGTACTTACATGACTGTTGAACAACTTTACGAGATGGTCTAGATGGTCATCCTCCTTTCGGGACTTGACAATGATGTCATCCACGTAGATCTCAATCTCTTTATGCATTAAGTCGTGGAAAAGAGCCATCATAGCTCGTTGATAGGTAGCTCCGGCATTGATGAGGCCGAATGACAACCGTCTATAGCAAAAGGTTCCCCAATGAGTGTTGAAAGCAGTCTTCTCACGATCTTCCTCGGCAACCATGATCTAATGGTACCCCACAAAGTAATCAGCAAAGGAGTACATGTCGTATTGCACATTATTGTCAATGAGAATGTGGATAAATGGCACGGGAAGCTGTCTTTTAAGCAAGCTTTATTCAAGTCCCGGATATCCACGTAAACTCGCACCTTCCCTCCAGCTTTAGGTACAGGCACGATGTTGGATATCCACTCAGGTTATGTAGACACCATGATGATGCCAGCTTGAAATTGTTTCATAATTTCTTCTTTCACCTTTAAACTCCACTCCGATTTCAATCGCCTGAGTTTCTTCTTGACTGGCTTAAATCCCTCTTTAATGGGAAGGCGATGAAGGAATTTATCAGTGGACAAACCCACCATGTCTTCATGAGACAATGCAAACATGTCATGGAATTGGGCCAATAGCGTAACCATGTCATTCCGTTGGTTTGGGGTAAGGTCTGAACCAATCTGGATTAACTTAGGGCTTTCTAAGGTTCTGAGATTGAAAGAACTGGTTTGATCAAGGTTGGGTTTGGGTTTGTCTTTGACCCATTCTTGAATTTCTGGAGGCACCTCAATGTCATCCTGGATATCCATCAAGGCTGAATTCATCTCTACATCAAAGGTACAATCCTTGTGTAGGAGAGGCATCGTATCCACAAGTAAAGGCACATCTAAATTTAGAGTCCTGAAACAAAATATGTTTTCACTTAGTATATGTGAAATGCGTTGATCATACACAGTGTTAGCATATACTGGCAAAATAAACTGCTAATATTGTACAGGAAAGTAAGCAGTTATTATATCTGAGCGCGAAAAAAGTTTACGCCTGCGTTTTACCCTCGTCGACCAAAGCAAGGAATGCCGTCCCAATTGGCAAGGTAAAGTCCGAGTGGACCCATGATGATGGAGGGATTGTCATCATCCTCCTGTCCCCAAATGATGGCCATTACGTCTGGCAATCATCGTCTGCAGGTGTATCTCATTGGTATGTTCATCATGAACGATGATGCATATACCGGACATCATTCGTATGACGTCTTGCTTGATTCTTCGTTCCTCTTCTTCCACTGCGGGATTTGGAACAAAGACTTATTTCCATTTCACCGGTACCGGCTTGGAACATAACATAGCCATTACATTGGCTGGCACCTTTACGGGAGGTTGTGCGGACTCAGATTTTAAAGGCGAAGCTAAACGCCACATGGTTGAAGTTGAGGGAATCTGCTGATGCTTATGAGGATTACTATGACTAGAACTGGCAGAATAGCCTAGCCCAGCTGTTCTAGCTTGCCTGGTTAAGCGAATTGGATACTTGATACCCTAACAATCTTTACCCAACCCTTGTCCCGGTTTATGACCTGACGACATCATTTCTTGAGTGGCTGACATTACCTCGGCAGAAATCTGGGGTTCGGGCAGTGGTGTTCCAACAGCATGGTATTGGGTGTTGCTTATTTCCAAAGCATGAAAATTGACTGGTTCCACATCGGCATTGGCATTGATGAATGGCATGTCTCCGTGCTGAGGAATCTCCGGTTCAGCGTTGACTGTGACCAGGCTATTGTTGATAATGTATTTCAACTGTTGGTGAAGAGTGGAGGGGACTGCCCCAGCCATATGAATCCATGGTCATCCCAAGAGCAGGTTGTATCCCGAGTCTATCTTGAGCACATGGAAAGATACGCAAAATGTGTGAGGGCCAATTTCGATTGGCAGCTGAATTACTCCGATCGAATTTCGTCAGGCTCCATCAAAAGCTTTGATGATAGTATGGCTACTCCGAATTCGATTGAGAATGATATTCACCAAGGTAGCGTACGGGCAGATATTCAGAGAGGAACCTCCATCTATTAGGACTCCAGCTACCATATATTCGGAGGACAAGACCGTAATGTGTAATGATTTTCAATGACCGGTCCCTTCGGGCGGTATGTCATCATCAGTGAAGGATATCACATTGTTGTTGAAAATGTGATCAACCATATGTTGAAATTTTTCCGTATCCACTGATGTCGGGATATAGGCTTCTTCCAAAACCTTTAACAAGACCTTCCGGCGATTCTCAGAAGTTAGGACCAAGTCCAAAATTGATATTTGTTGTGGAGCTTCTTTCAAGCTTAAAACCACCGCAGCTTCGTTATGACCCACAATGCGGAGGAATTTTTCAATCTTCTCCATGGGTATTTTCCCCTTTGATTTGGTGGTGGGCTTCATCACCCGATGGGGGAGATACAGTGGATTTTCCTTCGACACTGCAGCTGTTGTATATGAGGTGGATCCTTCACCTTCTCCATAATTCCACGGAACCTTGCGCAAGCTAACAATAGGATATTGTGCTCTGCATGGCAAGTTGATTGGCTCGGGAGCGGCCACTTTCAAAGGATCGTTTCCTCCTTTGAGCTGAATTGTCGGTGTTGTGAGTAAAGTATTAATCCCCTCAGCTTCAGTGGATATAACTGGTACCACATTTTTCCACTTAGTAGGGCCTGCATTCTCACTTGCACGCAACACAGTGTCGTTATCTGCCAAGGGCAGTACACCACTGTTGATTAGATTTTGAATAAGGTGGCGGAGTGCCCAGCATTCTTCTGTGTTGTGACCATGAGACTGGTAGTGATATTGACATACTCCATCAGAGTTGTACCATCCCGAACGGGGGTTAATTGGTGGTAGAAGGGAACTGATCCTTCCTTCATTGATAAACATATGAAGAATTTCCTCCATGGGTTGGCCCAAATAGGTGAATTCCCTTTTGTTGGCGAAATCCCAACGGGCCTTGGCATTTGCTCTCTTCGTCACTTTGTCTTCCAGCATTTCATTTTTTGAAAGTGACGAGGGAATATTCATGACAATAGGTAGGAGGCGGCATGCTCTGGTGATTAATTGCCGAATCACTTGATCTTTGATAAGTCACCGATTACGCCATTTCTCAATTTGTTTGCCGAGAGCTTTGATCTTTCGTTCCATTGTGAATTGGAACTTTGCATAATCCTATCTGTCATCACCATCTTTGAGGGTCTGGGAAGATTCACAGCTGAAGTTGGAATTCTGTCCATTGCTCCAATTGATCATGTTGACATCTTCTTCTTTGTGTTGAGGAAGAGGGTTGTCTTGTACATGAGGCTGATCGGGTTTGGTGACTATGATCTCCCCGTTGTCTATCAGGTCCTGGATCTTGTGTTTCAAGGCCCAACAATCCTGAGTATCATGTCCAGGTGCCTCGACATGATAAGCACATTTCTTAACAGCATTGAAACCCCGTCCATTAGGGCTGGCTGGTGGAAGAAGATGCGTGATTTTCTTCTGTGATGTTAGAAGATTTAAAATGTTCTCAAGGGTATCCCCTAAGGGTGTAAACACTTGATAGCGTTTGACCTCTACACCTTTTGGTACTGGAGGGTTTGCAGACTGTGCTGGAAAGGGAGTGTAGTTTCTCCTTTGAATGGGCATATTTTGATTGCCTTTTTGCCCCTGTAGTATCAGGGAAACATCTTCTTCTTTCTTTTTATGGACCCTCCGGGGGTTGTTCCCATAATTTCCAAATTGGATATGGTCTGCAATAGCTTTGAGTGCAACTAGGTCTTGAATCTTTCCTTACTTCAATCCCATCTCAGCCATCTCCCCATGTTTAATCATTTCAGAAAATCGTTTGCCGATGCCGGCTAAAACTCTCTCATAGAATGGAGCTTCTTGTATGTCTATAAAATTCATGACCATTTCTGACTCTGTCATGGCAGGACTAACTTGGGCAGCTAGGCGTCTCCACCTTTGAGCATACTCTCTGAAAGACTCGTTAGACTATTTCTTGATCTTGGTAATTTGATATCGATCAGGAGCCATCTGAGTTTGAAAACTGTATTGAGTGAGGAAGGCATGTGCTAGCTCTTCCCAGCTATGGATTTTGGAGTTGTGTACCACGAACGGGCTTCTCCAGTTAGACTCTTTTGGAACAATTGCATTCTGAGTTTTTCATCCTCTGCATAGGATCCCAGTTCTCCAATAAATACTTTTAAATGTGTATAAGGATCTCCTAACTCGTCATATTTTTCAAAGTCAGGAGTTTTAAATTTTTCTGGGTAATGAATACCATGAAAAATACACAGATCTCCTGTGTGTTCCAATTCCATTGATAGCGCGAAGGGTCTCTTCCATTTGGAGGACTTTCTTTTTGATGTCACCAGTGTTTGGATCTCTAGTGGGATGGGCAGCATCATGAGTTTTGTTTGTCGTATCCAACTGTAGTTCAGGTATGGAAATAACTGGGATTCCTCCTTGTGTGGAGGATTCAGTATGTACGGGTATTTTCTCAACCTGTGTGGTCGGGTGTAATTCTTTTAATAGAAACGACCAAATCATAATCTGCTTACTTAATCCGTCGAATTCTTTGCTAGAAATCTGGATTAAGTTCAATCTGGTCGGGATAATGACATGATTGATTTGTGTGAGCTGTTACTTTTTGGACTTTGACCGGGTGATAGGTCCGATTGATTCCCTGCGAAAGACTTGCATAGTTTAGTCTTTAGGGGAGGTGTATAATAACATGCTATGTGATGTGTTCGTTTTAGGAATTTCATCCTGCAAAACGGGTGTCAGCTGTTTGTAACATGTATGTGTACACATTGCTTCATATTTCTCATTACATGGAGATATATATCTTATGAAATTACAAGTAATTATGTTTATAAGTAATTGAAATGAGAGAGCATGAAGAGACTTTCCTCCGTTTTGGGTTTATCAGAGGCTGACCTATCTTAGGTTACTCTCGCAGCTTTTTGGCATGAAGGTTCTCAAATCATCGCAATCTACTTGACAGGAAGTAAATCCGGTCTTTCAACTGGAGCGAATTTGGGTGGTGCCTTTCTTGAGCCTCGGAGAATTAGTCTTCTCATGAGTCCAGTAATCAAACACCGACGGGATAGCCTCCTGGTAGAGGGACCACACAAGATACATTCACATACATCGCGTCTCACCGTATGAAATGATGACATGTGCGAAGCACTAATATCATAAGCAGTTTATAGTGCGAAGCACTAACATCACACGCAGATATGATGCGAAGCACTAAGTTCAATCAAGACATGCATTCGTACACATTCATCAAACGTAAATGCAACATCCACCCACAAGCAGATAGCAGTTTTGAAAAGATTGCAATAGCGGCTTAAGTCCTCTTACTGGAGTCCCCAGCAGAGTCGCCACCTGTCAACGTCGGGATTTTTGGATGTCCCTTTCAGTTACTTGTTCTTTGGTGTTCTCATTTTAGGTGAGATTTGTTTGAAAAAACAAGTGAAAAAGGTCCGACATGTATGATGTCGACGATGGGACTGTTAAGAGTCGCCAGTTGGTTTCTTAAATGGTTGTACCAACACAACCGAGAAAAGGTTTACACATTGACCCAATGTTGTGACACTGATATACGGGTCGGCGAAACCGAGATTCGTTTAGGGTCCGGGGACTTAGTTATGCGGGGGGAAGGTGTTAGGCACCCCCCGACATTCGTGTTACCACGGTGACAGCCTCTTTTCAAGAAACTATTATCTAATTGTGTGTGTGTGTGGGTCAATATGTTGTTATATGGAAGTTGTGCGAGGCCTCGTTCGAACCTATATACACAGGGTTTGAATTTATGTAAAAATTCATTTTTTAGCAAGATATGACAGTGATGTTTTATAAAAGAGGTTTTTCAAACCCTGATGCTCAATAGGAATTGAGACCTTTTACACTCCTATTTTTTATTAAGTGATCGGCTGGATTGATTTTTATTTGACGGATGCGAGGCATCCGTATGAAAATAATATACAAAAATAATGCCGACATCCTCGTGGGTATGGAAACCATCTGAGGAAATTCAGACATCACAGAATAATTTACAAACTGCTTACAGCTGAAAAATGTCCATCACGGGAACTGAATCTAGATCCAATGGGATGAATCTGTGATCACATGATTCCTAGGCGCACAGAATGTTATAATTTGTATAAAAGAAATAAGAAGGTATATATATAAAAGCAATAAATATATATATACAGAAATGATCACCAACCACGAAGCACCTCCATGGGGGATCAGAAATGTAAATAAAGTCATAAATCTATCAACCGCCACTTGAGAAACTCCAAAGGACAAAAACATAAATAAAGTCGTAAGCGATCAACTAATAAACGCACTTTTGATGAAGTCTAGGCTCATCGAACAAAGTCCGACACACACGCTTAATATATATAAGTATATATATATATATATATATATATATATATAAAGCAATAAACGCTTCTAATCAAAATCTAGGCTCAATCGAGGCATAACTTGATAATGTTAGTTAATATATATAAATATATATATATATATATATATATATATATATATATATAAATCGAAATGAAACCATGGATTCAAGTCCGCAAAAGCAAGCAACCACGACTCTCAACGTGTAAAAGGGTGTGTGCAAAGATGAAGAAAAGACTCTAAAGTGTGTGAGAAGGCTTACACCGATCGCTAAAAAAGGCTTCTATATCTTTAGAGTGGGTAAACACTGGGCTTTTGTGGGTACAATAGAGGCTATATATGAGCTCACAGGTGTTTAAAAGTGGGAAAATACACTGTATGACGAGTGCAGAGCAAATTGTGCAGGGTTTCCCCGTCTTTTTTCTCTTATAAATTAGCACCCCAAGCCCTCTATTTATAGGCATATGAGCCGCAAGTGTACTTGTGTGGGTGAGCCGAGTGTACCGAGAGGGTCGTCGGTCGGCCGGGTTTGTCGGGTCGGGTCATCTCAAAATCGTGCACTCGAGCCTTTGTAATGTCCACTCGGATTTCGAGAAGTGCAATCCGGGCATCCGTTTTGAGGTATACAGGACCTATTTTGGACCGCCATTGTCGAGAGTTGTACGATGGCATGGGATTAGAGTTTGTCGAAGTCATTGAAGATGGGACGATGCCCTCCGGTCTTCAAGCTTCAACTTTCATCCGTTACCGGACAATAGTCACTCGAGATTGGTTAGCCTTGTGGGACATCGTTGCGTAGAGAGCGTGGCGTGGCATCATGTTGACGACGAGATGACGATGTTGCCCCTCACCGGTGTTATCGCCGGATTGGGCCGATAATGAGCGTTGCTCAAACTTCACCGAGATTGGTACTCTGATTGTTGAAGGTCCTCATTGTCATCTTTGAGGTGTACTGTCTTCCGATGTTATTGTCGGGTTGGTACAGCCAGTATCTCGTTGTGGCCCGAGATTGAAGGCGGTGGCATTTGAAACAAGCATTTCCGGGTTATCTCCAAAGCCGCATTCCTTGAGGTTATCACCAAGGTTGGTGGCTATTCCCATGGTTGGGACTCAGACTGGATACCTCGGGGTTATTTTCGAGATTAATCGGTCTTCTCCGGTGTGTGTTCCGATATTATATCTGCAGGTCTCGGGGTTATATCCGAGGTTGGAACTGTTGCTCCCAGAGTGTGATCTGGGGTTGATGCTGAACTCCTGGTAGTATCCGATATGGATTTGGATTGTCTTTCAAGGTTCTCTCTTAAAAGACTAATCTGTCCTCCTGCAATGTTAGTAATAGTAGTACAGAAAATTTCAAGTGTCTACATATGGTTGAAAAGTTTTATCATCTACCATATGTTTTGAATCTCTGATTTATTACTGACGAAGGCTATTGATAATTTAATTATCTTTAGTCATGATATTCTTTGCTGGGCTAGTTGTGCTCACCCTTTTGCTTCATAATTCCTTTCAGGTAATAAGAGTGTAGCTGGGTCGAGCGGAGGTAATAGGGGATTAGAATGGTGGTCTATAGCTGTTGAGGTTATCCTTAAACAGTATGGAAATAATTTTATTTAGAACTTTAGATAAGTGTGTTGTATTTGTATACGGCATTTAACAGTTATATATGGTGAATCAAATAGGGTGAGGCGAACCCAACTTTGGAAAGGTGTTTTGCCACTATCATACGAGATGTCTAATGACATACGACTTCATGTTATCATAAGACAGAGTTGTGCACATCCACTTGCTGAGTATATCTCCGAGCACTACCTATATAATCTTGTAGTTTGGTTGAAGTATAATTCTCAATTGGAGATAATGGAGATAATTATATGTCAAGAGAAGACTCACCATTGGAAAGAACATGATAGTAATCTGCTCGTTTTTCTTTGGGGACTATTGGGTCAACCAAGGATAATTCTCGAGTCATATGATATCTATCATAACTTAGATGCATGGCCTCCCATGTACGAAGGTTTCCTTGAGCATTTTCTAAAGATTTTAATTTCTAAAATATTTATTGATTGTACTTTTATGTAAAGTACCATTGTAAGATGTTGTGGTCGAGCCACCACGACAGTTAAATATATTTGTATTAGAACTCACAGCTTATGTGTTGTAGTGTGATATCTGGCGACTCAGAATGGGTCGTGTGGACTTATTTTGGGGGCGTTACGAACACACACACACACATACACACACACACACACACACACACACACATATATATATATATATATATATATATATATAAAAGCGATAAACGCATGGGATGTAAAATCCAGTTCATCTGACAAAGTCCGAAATAGTATAAATGATATATATATATATATATATATATATATATATATATATATATATATATATATATATATATATATTAAAGTAGTAAACGCTCCGGATATAAAATCCAGGCTCATCGAACAAAGTCCGACACACAGTTCATATATATAAATATATATATACGAAAGTAAATAAATTCTCCAGACATAAGTCTAGGCTCAATCGAGGCATAACTCGATAATGTTAGTCCATATATATAAATATATATACGAAGACGCTCTAAAGTGAACCTTAAAAATCAAACCAAAGATGAACCGTCGTCTTTAGTGTCTATGGCGACGGTTCAACCCGTCGCCAAAGACTACATGGCAATGGCGACGGATCGAACCGTCGCCATAGACACCAAAGACGATGGTTCGTCTTTGGTTAGCTCTTTAAGGTTCGTTTTAGAGACGTACCGTATATATATATATATATATATATATATATATATATATATATATACATCAAACTGAAATGAAACCACGGACCGAAGTCCGTGCAAACACACGCAACACGACTCTCAACGTGAAGAATAGTGTGTGCAATGATGAAGAGAAAGGCTTCAAAGTGTGTAAGATGGCTTACAGTGGGCTGCCAAAGAAGACTTCTATAACTTGAAAGTAGATGAACACTCGGCTCCCGCCGGTACAAAGAGTAGCTATATGTGAGCTCACAAGTGTTTAAATTGAGAAAGCACTCAGTTTAGGGTGTGTACAGAGCAAATTGGACAGGGCTTCCTCGCCTTTTTCTCTTACAAAATGGCCACCCCAAGCCCTCTATTTATAGAGGGGGGAGCCGCAGGTACCTGCGGATGCCCGGGTTGCCCCGGGCTTCGTGGGTCCCACCGTATTAAAGTACGTGCATGCATGCATTGTGATGTCCGCTCAAACTTTTAGAATTGCAATTCGGACATCCAGCTGAGGTATGTAAGACCTATTTCAGACCGATGTTGTCGAGAGTTACGCAATGACATGGGATTAGAGGTTGTACGAATACAGGAAGATGAGACCATGCCCTCCGGTCTTCAACCTTCAAATTCTATCCGTTTCCCTGCGTAATAGTCACTCAGGATTGGACCTCCTTGGTTCTTGTGGGACATTGTTGTGTAGAAATGTATGTATGAAATGTTGAGACGGCGTGATGTGGCATCAAGGTGGAAAGATGATGACTTTGCCCCTCGCCGGGGTTATTTCCGATTTGGGCTGATAAAGCAAACGTTGCTAAGGGTTATCTTTGAGATTGGACTGCTGCAAGTGTTAAAGGTCCTCAGTGTCATCTCTGAGGAGTGCATATCTTCACGGTGTTATCTTCGGGTCTTGTACTGAGCGCCTTGGTGTGAGAGTCGAGGTTGAAGCTGATTGCATGCATTTTGAAACAAGCATTTCTGGGGTTATCTCTGAAACTGCACTCCTTGGGGTTATCTCCAAGGTTGGTAACTGTTACTCCCTGTGTTGGGACTGAGACTGAATATCTCGGGGTTAGCTTCGAGATGAATCGGTTTTCTCCAGTGGAATTTCCGGTATTGTGATTGCATGCCTAGGGGTTATCTCTGAGGTTAGAACTGATACTCCTTGTGTGTGTTCCGGGGTTAAGACTAAACTTCTGGTAGTATCCGGACAAGATATGAGCTGTCTTCCAGGGTTATCTCAGAATAACGAATATGCCCTCCTGCAATGTCAGTGACAGGTGTGCAGAAAATTTCGAGTGTCTACATCAATTAAACGTTGTTGTTAGTAAATTAACAAATTCCTGCATGGGGTTAACCGGACCTCCCTCCGGTTGATTTACGTTAGCACCTTGGTTTCATTGTACTCTTCTTGACGACATTTCTTGCCACAATAAAAAACCCATTTCGTTTTTATTTGGTCCCTGTTAGTTAGTTATTATTCAAGATTAAACAATAACTTCAATATTCATTACTCAACATGTTCCAAAGAAAAGGCTTATATTGATTTATTCATTGTAGTATAATACTACATCGTTTACATTACATAGCCTAAGCTGATTACGTTACTATCCCGCTATTGCTTTCAAAAAATTGGGATTTACAAAAGACTACCCTTTGTTATACAAAAGAGGGTTTTACGTCACTACTAGATACACAATATTTACATATCTAAACTACTCTATCCACTAATAGATTACATATGTCTTGAGGCATTATCAAAATCTGCCTTGGTAAGACCGGCGATAATATCACGATTGATAGTATGACGCGTCTGCCCTGCCTCTATGGGATAGCCAGCTACCTGCTGCTGGAAATCCGCATGAGAACTCCTATGAATATAAGACATTCTCCCTATCTTCTACTTTTTGGTCTTTAGCTCCCCCCTGAGCTCAAAGACCTCCTACTTTAGCTCATGGACCTTGTCCTTGGCTAAAATTCTCTCGTCGTGTTCTTGTTCCCACATCGAATCCACGTCTGTCTTATCTTCCAAGACAGTCTGGAGCTCTTCTTTTAGCTCCTTCACCTCCTAACAGTAATGGATGTTTTTATCCAATACTGACATAAATAGTGACATCATTGACTCCCTAGGAGCCATCTCTGCTGCTATTGCTACTGGGTTGAAGGATACTACCTCCACCTCTTCCTCCAACATGTCGTCGAACATGGACATTAGGTCTAGGCTCTCTGAGTCTCCAGACTCAACAACTACTACTTCGGGCTCTGCTGCTATGGGGTTCAGTATAATCTCTATCTGATTAACCGATCCTTCACTGACTACTTGTACGTCTCTAAACATTCCATTTTCTTCTGATATCTACACAACATAAATAAGTTTGATTAGTACACGTCAGTAGAATAATATAAACACATAACATAGATAATGCATTTTTATAGGGTTAATTTCCATCTTTTATTACTTTGACTTTTCTTAAGGTTTAAATCCCCCTTTAAGTTTTATAACCTAATGCTTTGATACCAACCTGTGACGCCCCCAAATTCGGGTATCTTCCAACCCGACAGATGGTGCTAGACGGTGCTATAGTTCACACAAACATTCAATTGAAATGCCTCAAAAGAACAAATATGTCTTATATTTATTCAAAGTAATATTAACATTCCCCCAGGTTCTTTATAACCGCTACATTTGTCCTTATCATAATATCAAATATTATCATTACAAACCTATACTATTACATAAGAAATCTATGGGTTCGCCTTAGCCTTCCCTTTATCCTTGTCGGATCCGTCGGTCCGTTCGATCTTAGCTGCATTCATATGGTTCAAGCAAGAGTGAGCCTAACTAGCTCAGCAAGTACAACAATTCTAGTAAAATAGCATGCTTGAAACATAGGAATCGTATATCTTCAATAACTGAACAATAGTTATGAAGTACTATCGATAATTCAAAATAGCACTTCTTTTCCTTCAAAACGTTTTATAATGACAATATTCAGTAAAACATCAATTCCGGTCTAAAACCATGAGCATTTCATAAGTTCTATGAAAAGGACATCCCGGCACTAAGTCTGTAAGTTTGGCATAGCTTACGAGCACGTCTAGGTGATCAGCCTATAGTACTCTAAAGGAATGCTACCTTCCTGAGCTACCTTGACCCAGAAGGAATGCTAGCTAAATTTCATCTCAAGAACTAAGTCAGTCAACATTCGTAGAGTCGAGGTTGAAAAGAACTCCACGACCGTAGTGCAACCTCAACGATCGTAGAAGCAGACTCAACAATCGCAGTCCTACTAGAGGATACCCTAGCTAATGAGAAGATTGGAAGAACTGGTTAATTGCTTAACCATTCAGATTAAGAGGAGATAAGTTCGAAAATAGTTTGGAAAGATATTGCATAAATGTATCTCAGAACTCAAGTGCCCAAACTGGCTCGGAGTACATCAGTGATCATGCTATGCAGCATCAAGATGAGGATTAATGTCAAAACCATCCACTGAAGCTTCTCTTAAAAGATAATCGTTGAGTCAACAAAGGAAAACGTAGAGTCCATAGCTGCCTCATCATGCTACTCTATGAACCAAACTAGTCAACGATCAATCCACGTCATTGACTCCTATTCGTTTTAAAAAAGGGCATTAAACAGAAGAGTTAATGAGGGAGTTACAGCTCATTACTGGGCATCGTGCAACCAATGGTTGGTCGATACATCACTGTTAATACAGAGTTAGAAGGAACTGCCATAAAGGAAAATTCAAATTAGCAAACATTTATCAGAAGCTATCAAACCTTTCTCCCTCCCATTTTCAAACCCTAGAATCCTCATCAAAGCCAGAATCTATTTACCCTCCAGAACCTTGCCCAAATCACAATCAGCTATCTCTCACAAACCCCTCTGAATCAAATACTTGTATTCATCGAACTACTCAAATGGCAGATTGATGAGTAATCACTGGAATTCAGCTCGGAACCAAGTCATTTGAAAAATTCGACAAGAAGTTCAGAAACATTCTTGAACTTGTGAAGAAGGCTGGATTCACAGAATGCCTTGAGGCAAACACTAGAGTGTATGCTGACCTGGGTAAGGAGTTTTACTTAAACGCTTCCATAAACTCTGGAATCCTCTCTACCAAGGTCAAAGGTCAGTCTCCAAAGCTGAAATCTTCTGACCTCAATCAATGCTTAGGCCTTCCTGACCAAGGAAGCCTTGATGATATCGATACGGAAGAAGCAAAGGAGATCATGGGGTACCAAAGAAACCCTAGTCTGAAGGACATGAAGAACAAGGAGTTTCTAGAGGAATACGAGTTCCTTGCTGAAATAGTTGGAAAATGCATACTATGCAAGGACAATGCACACGACATGGTGCTTGATCAACAGTTGAAAATCTTGTCTGCTATAGTTCTGAAGAAACGAATCAACTTTGGAGTTATCCTATTTGATCAGATCTCCAAATGGGTAGAAAAGGCTGAGATAAAGAAGCCTACAGATAAACCCTAGACTAAAGTTTTTCATGGAAAACTGCTGAGTATTGTGATGAAGAAGAAGCTAGGAGGGAAAATCAAGGATGACGATGGAGAGCCTCTAAATGTTCACAAAGTAATGTCTCCGCAACTATTTGTTAACTGAAAGAAGAACCCAAAGGAAAACAGGAGGTTGACAACAACTGGGAGCATTAGCAAGACTTCTGCAAAGAAGAGGAAGGCAAAGGAGATAGAAAGCTCTGAGTTTGATGACTCTGTACCAGCAGTAACCACACCAGCCATAAAGAAATCCAGAGGTGTGAAGAAAACCAAGGCCCCACCAAGAAGTCTCTCCACCAAAGACAAGGATGAAGAAGAAAAAGTCTTGACTGCTGAAACCACAAAGCGAAGAAGCAATAGGTTGCTTCAAGAGCCATTAAAAAGACAACTAAGGTGGAAAACAGGCCAGCCCCAGCTTCCCAAGAAAGTCCATCTAACAAAGTAGATGACGTAGAGTCAGAAGAGGAGAAGGAAACTTATAGTCTCAAGGCTGAGTCCCCTCAGACAATATCCAGCAATGAAGGTGAAGCTGGAGTAATGGAAGAAAATGTAGTATCTGTTGATGAAGAAGAATGCTCAAGCCCTGTGGCTAACCCTCAGAGCTTTCACTCTAACGATGAAGAAAGGATACAAGCTAACCCAACTCCATCCCCAACTGCAAGTGCTCCAACAAGTCCAGATAATGGGTCAAATGATGCTATTTCTGAAGAAGAAGAACTTGCCCCTTCAAATCCTGAAAGCCTACATGATGGATCAAAAGGCGATGAGTCCAAAGAAGAAGGGCCTGCCCCAGACAAGGCTGAACCTCATGGAAGTTCGTTTGATCCAAAGTCCTTAGAGTCTGAAGAGGAAGAAGAGTCTGACTCTTCCATAGCTGAACCTCCAAGGAGAATGAAGAGTTACAGACTACAAGCCAAATTTTCCTCCAAAAGGAGAAGTGATCACTCAAATGCTATCATTGAATTAAGTGATGATGAGTCTGTATCATAGGAAGAAAGTGCCGAAGATAAGATCAGTGTTGAAGAAAGTTGAATCAGAGGAAGATCTTGCTGAAGAAGGTTCTAGAAATAAAATGTAGCAAGGACTCATTGAAGGAAATGATCAAAATGGTTTAGGCTCCGAAAGAGAAGAAATGGAAAATGATTCCAACTCTACAAATCAGGAATCAGAGGATCCAGCAAACTATCCAGTCCTCTCTCCTGCAAGAATCAGTAGAAGAATAGTAGTAGAAGTCTCAAATGAACTACCAGAAGCACCTCCCGAAAGATGGGTGAATTATGGAAATGAACAGCTCATGGTAGTGAGGATGACTGCGTTTGAGGTGTTTAAAAACTGGAACAACATGGAACTAGACTGCACAATCATCCTCTAAAATCCTGATGATTTGCTTATGAGATGGTTTTTCCAATGGATGCCCTGGCTAAAGGCACATACTGAGAGAGATGGAAGCTACTTCAGCTGGTGCTACTCTCATTTTCCAAGCATGGAGCTGGTGGCACAAAACTTCCCAAGGGTAAAGAGTTTTGCCACATTGATGATTAAAGACCAGCCTCACTACAGAGTGTTGATGTTGGGATTTTTAGATGTCCCTTTACGTTACTTGTTCTTTGGTGTTCTCATTTTAGGTGAGATTTATTTGAAAAAACAAGTGAAAAAGGTCCGACATGTATAATGTCGACGATGGACTGTTAAGAGTCGCCATTGGTTTTTAAATGGTTGTACCAACACAACCGAGAAAAGGTTTGCACATTAACCCAAAGTGATGTGACATCGCTAAACGAAGTCCTGCGAAACCGAGATTCATTAGGGTCCGGGGACTTGGTTATCTTGGAGGGAAGGTGTTAGTAACCCCGAACATCCGTGTTACCACGGTGATCGCCTCTTTTCAAGAAACTATTATCTGAATGTGTGTGTGTGGGTTAATGTGCTGTTATTTGGAAGTAGTGTGAGGCCTCGTTCGAAACTATATACACAGGGTTTGAATTTATGTAAAAATTCAGTTTTTAGCAAGATATAGCAATGATATTTTATAAAAAGGTTTTTCCAACCCTGATGCTCAATAGTAATTGAGACCTTTTACACTCCCATTTTATTAAGTGTTCGACTTGATTGATTTTATTTTACAGATGCGAGGCATCCGTACGAAAATAATGTACAAAATAATGCCGACTTCCTCATGGGTATGGAAACCATATGAGGAAATTCGCATAATCGTAGAATAATTTATAAGTCGCTTCACCGAATATGTCCATCACGGAACCGAATCTAGATCCAATAAATTTGAATCTGTGATCACATGATTCCTAAAGCACAAGATATCGCAATTTGTATGAAAGCGATGGCGGTATATATATAAAAGCTATAAATATATATATACAGACAAGATCACCAACCACGAAGCACCTCCATGGGGATCAGAAATTTAAATAAAGCTTTAAAAGCTATCAACTGTCACGGAGGAAACTCCAAAGGGACGAAAACGTAAATGAAGTCAGAATATTTACCAACCGCCACGGAAGAAAACTTCAGTGGGACGAAAATGTAAATAAAGTTGTAAAAGCGATCAACCGCCACGAAGAAAACTCCAGGCGGACGCGATATATATATATATATATATATATATATATATATATATATATATATATATATATACAAAATCAATAAACGCACCAGATGTAAAATCTAGGCTCATCGAACAGAGTTCAACAACAGTTCATATATATATAAACTGTTACCCCCGGTCTTCAAGCTTGAACTTCCATCTGTTACCCTGCACAATAGTCACTCGGGATTGGTTAGTCTTGTGGGACACCGTTGCGTAGAGACGTTGAGACGACGTGGCATGGCATTGCGTTGGCTAGATGATGATGTTGTCCCTCACCGGTGTTATCGCCGGATTGGGCTGATAAAGCAGACATTGCTCAGGCTTCGCTGAGATTGGACTGCTGCAATTATTGAATGTCCTCATTATCATCTTTGAGGTGTGCCTGTCTTCCCGATGTTATCGCCAGGTTGGTACAGTGTATCTTGTTGTGAGCACCGAGATTGAAGCTGATCGCATTTGAAATAAGCATTTCTGGGGTTATCGTCGAAACTGCATTCCTTGGGGTTATCACCAAGGTTGGTGGCTATTCCCATGGTTGGAACTGAGACTGGATACCTCGGTGTTATCTCTGAGATTAATCGGTCTTCTCCGGTGTGTGTTCCGGGGTTGATCTTGAACTTTCGGTAGTATCCGTAATGGACTGTCATCCAGGGTTCCCTCTTGAAAGACGAATCTGTTTTTCTGCAATGTTAGTGACAGGTGTATAGAAAATTTTGAGTGTCTATAGATTCTCCTCTTTATCATACTTATGCAATGCAATGCAATGCATGGGTAGGATAAAGAATCCTAGACACTTGAAACGCAACAAGACAAACATGGTACTGTATGTAGCAACATGATGCATGTGTACGGGGTTGTAGCCCAACATGCTGGGGATGATTGTTGGCTCCCTGATGCTTCAACTGGTGATTGGCAATGCTGACCAAATTTGGTGTTAATCCGAATCTGTTAGGATGTTGATGTTGGAGTTATCACCAAATTCCTGTGTCTTTGATAATGACTTGATCCTGAAGAGTTACCTCTTATGTGCAAGAGATCTGTGGGGGATAAAGCTTGGTCTATTTGAGGATGTGTATAACATATTCCATCATCTATCCTCTTTGATAGCATTGACCTTTCCTGGTTGGTATCGCCAAGACATGTCAAGATTCTGTTGGATTTACTGCCAACAGCAAATGTTGTTAGGGATGCCTGACCTTTGTCGACGTGTACTTCACCGACATGTGAATCAACGCTGAAAAATCCTGTGGGATATACTATCAAGGCTGCTTGACCTTCGCTGACGTGTTAATCAACGGCTGAGATTCTGTGAGTATATTGTAAAGGTTGCTTGACCTTCGCTGACGTGTGAATCAACGGAACATTGCATTGTGACCCCCGCCGGGGATTCCTTGGGGGAATATGAGTAATCGAGCATGAAATCCTCGAATAGCTCTAGAGCTCTGATAGGTTTAATTGCTATCGGCAGAGGTAACGTCAAGGTTGCTTGACCTTCGTTGATATGTGTCTCAACAGCTTAAATGTACGTTGTAATCCCCTGTTGGGGCTTCACGTTGTAACCCTCGCTGATGTGTGTAGCATCGGCTGGTCATCGGATGGTTTTTGATGCTCTGTTGGGTTTGCTTCCAACGGTTATCATGATGTCAAGGCTGCTTGACCTTCACTGATTTATGTGTCAACGGATGAGCACGCATTGTAACCCTCGTCGGGGACTCACGTTGTAACCCCCGTCGGGGACTCACGTTAGTAACCCGTCGAGACTCACGCGTTAATAACCCCATCGAGGACTCACGTTGTAACCCCGTTGGGGACTCACGTTAGAATTCCCCATCGGGACTCATTTAGGTAACGACCCGAGTTGGCGACATCGGACTGCATAAGGTATTGCCGGATGTGATTTGTGACAAATGAGATCATTGGCAGGGTATACTTCATGTTCGGGTGACTACCAATGAGCGATGTACAGACTCAAAGTTTCATCTGAGAAGGCCAGGATTGTATGATGTTTTGCTCAATCGCGTGGCATTTTTATTCCCAATTTGACCTTTCTAGTCTACAAGAACTCCTTTGCAACTCGAACTGGATAGAGCCGGAGGGGTGAGACCCACATAGGGGTGCCGCCGGTGCACCTGCTGCAACCGTAGGTCAGCCTGCGGCCAACCGTGGATGATAAAATCCAGCAGGTTGGTCTCACAAGTCATTTTCAACTTGTTGCGCGAAGAGAAATCCGTGAGCCTCCTTCAGATCTACTGAGTTCGGGCTATTTTCTGCAAATTCTGTCACCGTACAAGTGTTCTACACTATCCTGGTAACGTATGCATGTATTTTTTCCAGTTTTTATCCGTTGGATTTCGAGTTATAACATGAAATGCATCTAAACACATAGTAGTGATTATGTATGCACAAATGACTTGATAAAAAATATTCAACATAGTAAATGTTAGTATTAAACCATGCTGAACATAATGATGTGAAAAAATTTAACTTTTGAGACAGTCCAATTGGCACCTTTTTCTGCTATTTTTTGTCCTATTTGAGGTCCAATGAGCAAAGGTAGAAAGGCAAAGTACTCCTGATATTGAGGTTAACCTTATGCATGTATGATTTTGATTTTTAATGCATATATTGTGTATATGACCCTGGGGCAGGTGTGCTACTGAATGGCCACCTGACATGCCTATGTGCTTATGGATAGTCCTTTTTTCAAAGGGGACTATGACAAAAAAATTTCAAATGTAGGCATTGGGTAGTCATGAATTTTAACTCTATTGTATGTTAAAGTAAGTGCATGCATGCATATAGTCATAAATGCTTTTTAGAAGGCTCCAAGTAAGGAAATACCACAGCCTTTCTGAGGTGATTTGTAGACTTGTTATCCAGATATTTATGGATCCGGATTAGCCGAGCAGTTCCCACAGGACCACTTCTAGCGTACGGCGGAGGGATTTTGAAGTGCCTCATCCCCGTTCTGTCAGATAGCCTCGTCGGTTGGTGGAGGCCATGATTCGTCTTATTTGGGCAGACGTGCCAGACATTGAGGATGAGGAGGCAGATATTTCGATTGAGGATCCCGCTTCTGCTGCACATGTCCCTCGTAGGGAGCTTCCGAGTTTTCAGGTGGCAAACCCAGAGCTGCTGGGTGATTTGAGTAGACATCCATCGATGTATTTGCATGCTAACGAGGTATGGCGTTAGACTTTTATCTTCCTTCTTTCCTATTGATGAGGAGCAAAGGGTTTTTGATGTTGATCTGCATTTCATGCAGGTTTCGGGTTTTACACAGTCTCGAGGGAACTGGTTCAACATTCACTCTATGTACCAGGCGCTTCATCCTGACTATAGAGCGATAGTGCATGAGTGGGGATTCGAGGAATTCTTTTCCATCCTTCCCCGTCGTTGTCCCCCCGGGTTACCTCGTGGCATTGTCTCGAAGCGATGGTTTCATCGACTCACTCCCCATCTCTTGGATTGTGAGGTGATGATGACGCCTATGGATTGGCGATTTATCACAGGTATGGAGTTTGGAGGGGAGCCAGTGCCTTGCATGGCGAATATTTCCCCTACTACCGTCAGATCCTTGTTAGGAGTTCCGGCGGAGGCGCTCAAAGGCAGGACTGTCCGTTCAGGTCCATTGAGCGTAGATGCTATGAGCGGGATTTTGAGTGAGCCCGTGTCTGATGATGTCAGAATCAGGGATTGCGTTCTGTGGTGATTATTCTTGATGATCATTCGAGGCTGCTTCATAGCAGATAACTCTTCTACAGTGTCTTTCTCTTTGATCAGCGCCACACGTGATGTGGACCGTATTGGGGAGTATGATTGGGGCTCCTATACCTTTGCATATTTCCTCCGGGGCATTCGTATACGCTCACAGGGTTTAACCGAGGCTTGACTAGGCTTTTACCCATTTCTGCTGGTGAGTATTTCTCTTGTTATTTCCCATTTAGAGATTAAGAGTGTTTACTGATAGCAGATATTTTGCCATTGTGTTGGCAGTTTTGGGCCTATGAGAGGCTCCCATGCTTGCGTCCTGTGAGTGTGTTAGGTTTAGATACCTATCCATGAGGACGACGATGGCACCATTCTATTTTTCCAGAGGTCCCTATAGCTGAGGGCTTCACTCACTGCCGTATGTAGCTGGAGTTGCTGACAGCTGACACCATCACATGGATTCCCTATTCAGGGGAACACTTGACCATCGGCTTTGAGGATGGATACCCGACTGGAGTCGAGTACGTGATTTCCACCAGGAGAGTTCTTCTCTTCACAGATGGAGGTCGGGAGCTCTATTTTGGAGAGCGTGCTATTAGGAGCACCACAGGTGAGATTCAGATGCCGATCTCTGCCTCCCCGCCGCAAGGCGTCGTTGGCTCATATCACGATCACCCATTACTAATATCCCATTGTTGGGGGCTGACGGTTTTGCATTATTAGAGGGTCCATGTACCCATGAGACATTCCAGCGGTGGTGGTCCCCTCGCACTATTGGAGCCTAGTCCCGCGCCACACAGTTTATGGGGGATATGGTTCCAGGATCCTTGATAATGACGGATTGGATAGCTTATGTCCGAGATCCGACTCATATGACCCAGATTGATAGTTTGACCCAACAGTTGGACCAGGCACATATATTTATCCGGCATTTGGGCAAAGATCCAGCAGAGGCGGAATCGTTTGTTCCCTCCAGCTCAGGCACTGGCCCCTCATATGACCCATTTGGTTTTGCCGACGTAGATCCTCCTTTGTATAGGCCTGACATCCCTGTTGATAGAGATCCAGTGAGTCAGGAGGAGTTACATCAGGTGGATAGGATTGATGATGTGGACATCGACACCTTGTTCTTCTTCTGATGTGTATTCTCGTTATATCTTTTGATAGGCCTTTGTTAGATATTGGGTGGTTGTGCCCCATTCTCGCTATATCTTTTGATAGGCCTTTGTTAGTAGTAGGGCGTCTGTGCCCCATTTCCCTGTATTTGTAGCATTGTACCTATGATTGTAACAGAGACCCTGCGGTCAGCATCCTATTGTTGCACTTATCCTACAGGAGTGTTCACTGGGATTTCGGTCATGCTGCACATGTGGTTTATGTCACACTTGAGACCGATTGGTACCCTTAGACGGCATGGATATTGCTTCACCATGATGTAGCTATGTCATACTCTTTTTTCACCATCGTAGTGTATAGATGCTCATCTCGTCCACATTTTTGGCGGATATCGAGATCCTTTTAGTATATTGCCGTGTTCGGGCTTAGCTCACCATACAACTTCATTACTCATGCTCCGCATGGACTACCTCCTCCGGGCCGGGTTTGAGAGGTGTGACTACTTATCACCCATTGGCCATGATGTCATAGTTTGACCGGTTCGTGACTTTCATCCTTCGGGGGCGATAGGTCGTCGTTAACTTTATCGATATCTCTCGCCAGAGGACCGATCCCGCGTGTATGCTTGTTGGGATCGGTGCAGAGATAGCTTCTTTTTCATCGATCATCCGTGTTGTTCTGCAGTATTCTTCATGGATGGAGACAGAGATTTTCGATTACCGCAGAGTGTCCACGATGACGGGATAGTGAGTCAGATGATGTAGAGCCCATGGAGGACATCGATTCATACATCGAGGAGGAGCCCGCTGTTGGGTTGCCAGCATTTCTTCCAGATTCTCCTAGTACCATTACTGTTGTGATTCAGTACTCGGCACAGTACCTAGAGCAGAGTCTTCATATGATGACCATTGAGAGAGATCAGGCTTGATCAATGATGTTGACTGCCCTTGATTGGAGGGACGCAACTCTATTAAAGAGAGACGAGGCATTCTCGCAGAGATGCCGCTGTTGTTGAGCGGGATGAGGCCATATCAGCGCAAGACGCAATGATAGTCGAGCGGGATGGTGCTATATCTTCCCGGGATGTGGCTGTCACAGATAGTACTGCCGTGAGGTCCCTTACCACTGGTATAATCGCAGAGATGAGCACATATATTGATGATCATATGGTCACCGTGCAGATGGCTGCAGATCTATTGGGTCGTGTGGATATTCTCATACAGGAGACCACAGCTTCACCTCCATCCTCTGAGAGGGATGCCATATTGGGATTATTAGCTCGCATATACCCTGACTTATAGATGAGCTTGTATTTTCCTGCACAGACTAGCTTAGCCATTTTACCATGTATAGTTTACATTGTATACATCAAACAGCATTATATATATGACAGGGAAATATATTTTTGGATCACTTCCCTTTTAGATATGCTTTGCTACTTGCTTGATATTTTGCATGCTGCTTTAGGGCTTGTGGTCTTGATGTATTCTGAATTCCTCCTGGGTGGATGGACATTGAGTTGTCTCTGGATAGTTCAAAATGGATCATCGATCTCTGTGTATCCCTACCCTCTTTGGTGTCTTGGGACTGGTTTCTGAATGAAAATGTGGAGAGGAGTGTGCTTTCCTCTCTGAGATTAACCGCATCACAGATGGTCGCTAGTACTTCTATTTAAGAGAAGCCTAGTTAATTCAATCTCTTATGGATTGGTGTTACTCTTCAAGGCATGATCGCAGCTTAGATGGTCATCGAATCTCCTATTTGGGAGGAGTTTAGGTAACTCCATCCCTTTGGTCTAAAGCCGAATGAAATGTAGTGGATTGATGTTTGATTCCAGTACCAACTGACAAGGGTTTGTGTTTTGGTAAGGGGTGAGACCGAACCATGAATGGTTGCCTACGTACTCCTATTGAAGAGTAGATCAGGTCTGCGTAGTTCGAACCTAGTGTAAGAGGTTCAACGCTGTGAATGGCAGAAATGGTGTAGGAATGTTTTTGTTGTTTTTGTTTTTGTAAGGGTAGAAATGTTTTTGTTGTTTTTGTTTTATTGCGACCGGGCCATGTGAAATGGTTGCCTACGTACTCCTATTGAAGAGGAGATCAGGTCGACGTAGTTCACCCCTCAAGGCGAGATGAAAAGTGTAATCCCATGTGCAGGTCAGAGTGAGGGGAGGAGAAAGTTTAATCCTAGGTTGAGGATAAACTGCAGGTATGAGAAGTTTGATCCCATGTACGGGTAGCCAATCTGCAAGTGCGAGAGGTTCAATCTGCGGTGGGATGACCTAAGTCGTAGGAACGGAAAGGAGAGCCAGGCTACTGGCTTGAAATGTATGTTTTCCTAAGGGGCAAAGTGTAGGAAAGTTGTAGGTGGTAAAGGGTTAAAGAACCGAAATGACTGGTGACCTGATGGTTCCGCACCAGGATGTTTGTGAATTACTTCAGACATAGTACCATTTCGCGGCATCTGAGTTAATGAGTTGTGGAAATTCATCGCCGTCCATTTCTTGTAATCTGAGAGCGCCCCCTGTCAATACTTATTTGACAACAAACGAGCCTTCCTAGTTAGGAACGAATTTTCCCTTAGGTTGATCTTGGTTGTCAAGAATCTTCTTCAAAACCAAGTCATGTTGTTTAAACTACTGTAGCCGGACTTTTTTGTTATAGGACCTGGCGATCCTTTGTTGATAGAACTGACCATGGAAGATAGTCGTGGTTCGCCTTTCGTCTATTAAAGACAATTGGTGATACCTGTCTTGTACCCATTGGTCTTCATCCAGCTGAGCGTCACTCTGAGGGATTCCATTTCAACTTCTATGGGGAGTACTGCTTCCATCCCATAGGTTAATGCGTAGGGGGTTGCCCCAGTGGAAGTGCGCATTGAGGTTATGTAGGCTAACAGAGTCAGAGGCAATAGGTCAGACCAATCTTTGTGGTTGGCGGACATCTTTTGCATAATCTTCTTGATGTTTTTGTTAGCGACTTCAATAAAGACCGCTCATCTTCGAACGATAGATGACGAGAGTTAAGATGTTTGATGTGGAATTTAATTGCATAATTCCTCCATCATTTTGTTGTTGAGGTTCTTAGCATTGTCGACACAATCACCTCACTGTCCGTCCGTATCGACAAACGACATTGTTTCTGATGAATGCAATGATGACTTCTTTGGTAACCCTGGGGAAGGAGGCAGCTTCTACCCACTTGGTGAAGTAGTCGATCATGGTGAAGATAAACCGATGACCATTACTGGCTTTAGGCTCAATGGGCCCGATAACGTCCATTCTCCACATTGAGAAGGGCCAAGGTGAACTCATATTGTGAAGTTCCTTGGAGGGGCATGTATAGCATTCCCATGAATCTGGCACTGATAGCATCTCATGACGTGGTTATCGCAATCAGCTTTGAGAGATAGCCAATAATGTCCCGTCCTGAGGACTTTCTTGACAAGGAGGGGGCCACTCATGTGGGGGCCACAGACTACACCATGGATTTCATCCATAAGCCTTTGGGCTTGATCTTTGTCTAAACATCTGAGGAGACCTATTCCTACATCTCTTTTGTAGAGCGCATCTCCACTCAAGTAGAATTTCATAGCAAGTCGATGGATCCGCCTTTTCTCAGTCGGGCTCGCCTCAGCGGGTGTAGATCCATCTCGAAGATTTTCCTTGATATACTGATACCAAGGATGTTGGATAGGAGGTAGCTCATACTGATACTGATATACTGATACCAAGGATGTTGGATAGGAGGTATATACTGATATACTGATATTGTGGCTCGAGTTGTTCATGCGTGATGCGACTCAAGCTTAAATGATCCGTGGCCAGTGGCGCCAAAGTGAGCTTTAGACATCAGAAGCTCATATGCACAATAAGGATAGTTAAGAAAGGGACTCATGGCAGCAATGAGTCCGGTCTCCAAGCCTAAATGGGCGACAATGCACAGTATGACTTAACAAAGGAATACTTAGCAGCATAGCAAATACCAAATTTTTAAAACATAGACAATGAAGAATGTTTACAAGTGGAACATGAATGGGAATTGTTAACAATGAGTTAAAGAACTTAATCAAACATTATTAAGTTTTAATTGAACGCCAAGTATGATCACTTAGGGTTAAAGAAAGTCAATGGAAGATGAACGCAAATGGTATGCAATAAACGTACTTAATTAATGACGTTCGCGTTTCGCTTAAATAACGTAAAGAACATGAATAAGCCGTGAGAACGGATAATTAATTCGAACCGAGTTGTAATAATGAAGTAATTTCACTTAAGTGTTAGAAGAGAACGAAGTTAGTAAGAATGATGTAAAAGAATGACGGAAAGCCGGAACCCATAATAATAAATCTAATACGGGATTAGATTGAGAAGTAGGGTAAGATTCTTTAGGAACTATGTATGTTCATTCATAACCTAATGTGGTATGTTATGTGATTATGCATTGTAGAGACTATAAAGACTCAAAGGAAACGTAATTGTCTTGTAGCGATATACCAAGGCAAGTTTTTTTTCTTAACGCTTGTTGTCTAACCTTCGTGTTAGCCAGGTTTTCAAATGATTCAAGTTATGAGATGCATGTATGGTTTTAAAGAAAGAGTCGATGCCAGTTTTAGCTCGGCTAGACTAATCGTAATAGATTGATTGAACTATTTATAAGTCTTTCAATATAGAATTGCTAATGCTATCCTATGCCAACTCTTTGGTACGGATTCAAGGTAAGTCTGAATATGTATAAACAAATGTATTTTCATCGAGTATTCGATGGGCACGTGACATTGCCACAACTTAAACGTACACACGTTTAATGGATGTAGTGTTGATCAACATAGGGTACTATAGGCTGATCACCTAGATGTACTCGTAAGCTATGCCGGACTTACGGACTTCGTGCCGGGTTGTCCTTTTCAAAGAAACTATAAGACGTTCACGTCTTGAACCAGAATTGATGAATTGATGAATATTGTTATTGTAAAAGGTTTTAAAGGAAAAAAGAAAGCTATTTTGAAGTATTGATAGTACTTCGTAACTATCATCCAGTTATTGAAGATATACGATTCCTATGTTTCACGCATGCTTTAAATAATGAAATTGTTGTACTTGCTGAGCTTGTTATGCTCACTCTTGCTTGAACCATATGAATGCAACTTAGACCGAATGGACCGAAGGATTCTACAAGGATAAAGAGAAGGCTAAAGTGAACGTGTAGGTTGCCTATGTAATAGTATAGGTTTGTAATGATAATATTTGATATTATGACAAGAACAAATGTAACGGTTATAAAGAACCTGGGGAATGGTAGTATTTTTTTGGAATATATATAAGACATATTCGTACTTTTGTGGCATTTCAATTGAATGTTTATGCGAACTGTAGCACCGTGGAGCACCATCTGTCGGCTTGAAAGAGACCCGAATTTGGGGGCGTCACAGGTTGGTATCAAAGCATTAGGTTATAAAACTTAAGGGGGAAAAGAACCTTAGGCTCATAACCTCGTTAAGGAAGAGAAGTCCGAAGGAAGTAAACTCGAGCTTTACTTGAGTTGAATGAGTCAATAAGGTATTGAGGAAACTCAGTATCAAAAGATTTAAAAGATGGAAAGTAACCCTAAATAAATTAGATGTGATTTGTGCTTATACGATTCTGTGTTATGTATTAATCAACATATGTGTTATTATAGGATGTCGATTGATAGCTTGATGTATAGAGATATACACGTGGTGAGCGAAGAGCTTGTGAACCAAGTAGAGGCGTACACTCTATCTTGCCATGGCGGAGGTACCAATAGTGATTCTAGAGGAGTCGGAGGCGGAGGAGTACTTTTCTGAGGAAGACTACTCCGAGGGAGAGATGGATATAACGTCATACCTTAGTATGATGAATAAGATTGAGGCAGAAAGAGAGGTAACATCGATTTTTACGGTGGTACCTACATTGGAGTCATCACCTCCAGATGCAATGGAAGCATTGTATCTGGCGGTAACAACGACAGAATTTGCAACCCGAAAGTACAGCCATGCGTAATCGAGTGAAGAGATTAGTTATCTCCATGAAGCTAAGATGTCTGCAGAAGCAGATTTTGAGTTAGAGCACGATAAGCAGGTGCTTATGGCAGAGCAGGCTAGGAATTTTAAGGCAGAGGCCGATGAGATTCGTAGAGAACTGGGGGAGAAGGACCGGAAGATAACAAGGATGTCTTACATCCATGAGTGTGCACATAAGGATTTCAAGTTGAAGGTTGCTTGTTATTCCAATGAGTCAGGACAAACCCGTCATACTATTTATCGGGATACTGTAGCGGCGATTGCGAATGAGAAGCACGAGGATGCTGTTATGCATTATTAGAAGTCTAGAATTATAAATATGTGGGTAGTGACGTAAAACCCTCTTTTAAAGGGTAGTCTTTTGTAAATCCCAACTTTTGTGAAGTTCAATTGCGGGATAGAAATGTAATAGCATTTGGCTATGAAAAAAAGTTGTAAATAGTTTTAATCTATGAAGAAGTATATGTATATAATAAAGTTTTCATTGAGATGATTTGTTATGGTATGAGGTGGTATGTGGCGATTAATAACGAAGTAAGTAAATAGATAATAATGAAATTTTATTTACTTAATCTGAATAATGCCGCCTAGGAGAAGATAATGTAATCAGGAAGCAGAATCATGTAACGATATTGAAGGGGGTCTAAACAACCCTATGCAAGAGTTCGTTAAGTTATTAACGGCTGTATTTACCCAAACCGAGGGTAGAATACCCGTAAAACCTAAGGTAGCTAGAACGATTACCTTTAAAGAGTTTAAAAGCATAGGTCCGCCAGAGTTCAAATGAACGACGGACCCAATCGAGGCTCATATCGGGGTAAAAGAAATAAAGAAGACATTTGTTATTACAAGCGTAGGTGAGATGCAGAAGTTTTCTTTTGTGACTTACCTAAGGAAGAGTAAAGCCAACTTTTGGTGGGAGGCTCACCAGGGTGGGGCTGGAACAGAGGTAGTAACGTGGGAACAATTCAAGAAGGTTTTCTTTGAGAATTATTTTACCTATAAGACATGTGAGGGAGGATAGACACTGAGTTCTTAGAACTTAAGCAAGGGGACATGACATTTCCCCAGTACGCGACCAAATTCAATGAACGGGCAAGGTTTGTTTCACATCAAGTGGACACGAAGGAGATGAAGGCTCGTAGGTTGGAGCAGGGCTTGGAACCCTAGCTCTATAGTGGGATTTTGGTGATCTAAAGTGTTTCCTATGGGATCATTCTGGAGAAAGTGATTATAGCATAAGATGGTAGTGAGTTGTAGACTCAATACCACAAAGAGGGAATGAATGAGAGCAAGGGAAAAGGAGGAACCAAGGTAGAGAATGGTAGTGGCAGTATGCCAAAGAGACCGAAATTTTTAACTCCGGGAATACTGAAGTAGGACAAGAGGACCCTAAGCGTAAGATCGAAGAGTGTAAGACAGGTGGAAAGACTCATCTAGGAGTCTGTCTGGAAGGGATTATAAATACCTTTAAGACATTAAGGTAGAGAAGGAGGAAATAACTTTCGTTAAATTATATTTGTGAAAATTATTTCATGGATGATAGAAGTAAGTAGGTATCAGTAGATAAGTACTGTTCATATTGAGAGAATTTGAGGAAATTCTCGGTATGAATGGGTTGATTAACCATAAAGCTATAATAAATAGTTATAAGTAAAGTGTGAACCTTTAGTTTTCTCAGAAAATCTAAGGTAGTAATTTACGGTAATAAAATACCGCGACATTATTATTGTCGAACCATGACTCAAGTTAGGTTGGTGTTAAGGAAGAGGATGAGTTGTTAAGGTTGCATATCGACTATCATAATAGGAGTAAGATAGCGGTTAAAGATAAATACCCATAGCCCAGGATTGATGATTTATTTGGTCAGTTGAGAGGGGCAACGAATTTTTATAAAGATAGATGTATGTATAGGGTATAGTCGGTTGGAAGTAAGGAAGAAGGAGGAGGTACCTAAGATGACGTTCAGAATTCGTTATGGTTATGACAAGTTTCTGGTTATGTCATTTAGGTTGACTAATGTTCGAAAGTAGGTTTTTTCCGTTAGGGGCGCCAATCAAGTCGGTGGCCAATTTGATAGTTACCTTGTGAGATGCTATGGTTGAAGGTACCATTAGCGTCACAGGATTTAAAAGAAAGGTTGATTAAGGAACCTGTATTCTCTTTATTAGATGATATGAGGAAGTTTTGTAGTGTATCTCGATGTTTGCATAGATGTTATGATTGCATGCTCTTATAGCATGACAATGTTCTATAATTGGCAGCAGTAGTTTTTGAATTAAAAATATGAAGATAGTATTTACACGGAGAGAAGCGTGAGATATACAAGGACTCTAAGAGTCTGAAATATATCTCAACACAGAAGAGTTGAATATGTAGTAGAGAGAGGACTGTGATATCTTATATCATTCAAGGATGGTAAACGTTGTAGCCGACGCGTTAAGTAGGAGGGGTAGGGAAAGCTATCGATGCTAACGACTCAGAATGAGTTAATAACGAAAATGGTAAGATCAGAGTTAGAAGTTAAATTACGGAATGAAGGGGTAGGATTGTTATTCAAAACGTAGACTCAATCCACGATAATGGAATGAGTTAAATAAGTACAACTAAGTAACGAGGGATGCAAGCGAATGAAGAAGATGACACATGATAAGTAGAAGACTAAGTATAGTCTAATTTCGTGGGAGGAATTTGAGTTCCAGATAAGTACGAGTTAAAAGAAGAATTAATAAAAGAGAGATCACGTAATGTGTTAATAAGTGTTTAACTTCCAACTCATATTATTGATAGGAAGTGATAAGTCATGTGAATTAAGATAATACCTTCGATGAAGGTGAAATGAAAGAACCACAATGTCGAAGAAGCATTGTGGGAACTCGAGATTAAAATAAAGGAAAATTATCCTCTGTGGTGTAGGTATTATTAGTGAGATTCTGGGGACAGAATCCTTATAAGGAGGGAAGAGTGTAACGCCCCGAGAAAATTGGATTTTTGAGAATTAAATTTTTATTTTTATTAAATGAATTTAATTGATTATTTATGGAGCAAGCTAATCGAAGGTCGTTCTATGACCTAGAAATGTCATAACGTTGTAGTATTTTGGCTACATGGTAAAATTAAAGCGTTTGAATTTTCAAGACGAAAATAAAAGCTTACCGAGAAATTTTCCGAAAAACACTATTCACACATTTCTGCTCGGGAATTATTTTTGAACTTTCGAGAAATACGTAACGATAGAATATCGATGTGAGATGGAATATCCAATAATATTTCAGTTATGGAAAACGTAATATTTTGCCTGTGGACTTAAAACCTAACGTTTAGGGAAAATGATTTACGAGAAGGAAATATAATACGATTGATAAAGTAAAGCGATGATCATATTATACATATGTATTGTACGAGGTAATGAATATGAATACTACATGAGGTAGTATATGAGAATGTATGAATGATGGTATATCGTATATGAGTAATAAGTATACGAGTTAGAATACGAGAATTATACGTGGAGTATATGTTGTAAGGCTTTAAGCCAATTGTAATGAATTAGTAGGATTGTGTAGGAAATGGTTAAGTCCAATAGAATTAATGTGAAGCCCAAAATAAGTTAAGGATCAAAGCCCAAGTGTTTGATAATGCAAGCCCAAATGAGTTAAGTAAGTTAATTAATCTAAGGCCCAAAGTAAATGTCTAATGGGTTAGGAGATGGTTTAAAACCATGGGGCAAACCATGGATAATCCAAAGTGATGAGCAAGTAAAGCTAACTTAAGGGCTAAGAAAAAAGTGTGGGGAGCAAGATAGCTTAATGGCAAAGTGCTTATGTGTGATTAACAAGTATACTTAGTGATTAAGTAAGTGTGATGGCCAAGTTTATGTGGTGAGCAAGTTTACTTAGGGGCAAAGTAATGAATAGTAAGGAGGTGTATTACGGAGGTGGAATGGCCTAAAGACTAAACTACCCTAACCTTAGAAGTCCTATAAATAGAGAGCTTAAGAGCTCATTTGTTGGTTGTTTCATTTTCCTCCAACACCTTATACACTAATAAGTTGAGAGCTTATTTGGTTGAGAGAATAAGCACTTATAAAGTTAGACTTCTATTATTAGATTTTCCACAACAACTTATAGCTTATTTGCTTGAGAGAAAAAGCTAGAAGAACAAGAAAGCTAGTCTTTCATATTTCAAAGAATCAAGAAGGAGATTAAAGATTAAGAAAAAGTTATTCAAGAGTAAGTAATCTTATACCATTATTCTCTTTCTCTTCCATTGTTAGAGAAGCGGGTGGTGGTAGAACATGTATACTAAGAATGGGTTGGAATGATAAATCAAAGGGCTTAAGTCTTAATAAGCCGTATAAGTCATGAATAAATCATTCAATCATAAATAAGTTATGAACTTATAATGAACATATTTAATCTTGTAACATGGTTACACAAATGAAGTTAGTGTGTTAACAAGAAGTAAGAATAATGGTTAGAACTAATAAACAATCCTAAGTCATGAGAAATGAAAAAATAGTAGTTTGTATTTTTATAAGTTACAAACTCATAAAGAACAATTAATAACTTATCATGTTTATAAGTTAACAAAGAATGTATGTCAAGATATTAGCATGATGGATTGAATCCAAGAGAAATGATTTCAAAATCTTAGGTAACGAAGTTTTGCCGAAATTCACACGATTAGACGACGATCGTCGAATTCGTGAAATTCTCGGAATGGAATTCGAATTTTGATATTGAGCTTGGAAACATTGGTTTTCAATGGAGACAAGTTGTATTTGTCATTATAGAGTTGTGGACTCGAAAATGGCTGGATTCTGACTTAGAACGAAGAAACGAGCGTTGAACGTTCATAAACGTTTATCGTTTTCGTTAAAAAGGGACTAATAGGTGAAATTTTAGCAAATGAAGTCAAATAGATAAAATTCTTGCATGAATGCATAGAGTACGTAATTTGTGAATCGTAGGCTCTTGAATGAGCCAATTCAGACTTATAACGAAGAAGTTACGAGTCCGGGAATCTCGCAAAGTTGAAAATCTATCAAAACTATCTGTGGCTCAGAGTCCGCGCCCCGGAGCGACTCCAAGCTTAAAGGATCGGGGCCGCAGCGCCAAAGTGAGCTTTAGACACTACAAGCTCGCGCCGCAGCGCGATAGTTAAGAAAGGGACTTCATGTGCAGTACAGAGTTCGATCTTCAAGCCTTAATGGGCGATACCACAGCAATATGCCTAACAAAGGAATAATCGGCCGCAAATACAAATTTCTTTAAAACATAGACAATGAAGAATGTTTACAAGTGGAACATGAATGGGAATTGTTAACAATGAGTTAAAGAACTTAATCAAACATTATTAAGTTTTAATTGAACGCCAAGTATGATCACTTAGGGTTAAAGAAAGTCAATGGAAGATGAACGCAAATGGTATGCAATAAACGTACTTAATCAATGACGATCGTGTTTCGCTTAAATAACGTAAAGAACGTTAGTAAGCCGTGAGAACAGATAATTAACTCGAACCGAGTTGTAAGAATGAAGTAATTTCACTTAAGTGTTAGAAGAGAACGAAGTTAGTAAGAATGATGTAAAAGAATGACGGAAAGCCGGAACCCATAATAATAAATCTAATACGGGCTTAGATTGAGAAGTAGGGTAAGATTCTTTAGGAACTATATATGTTCATTCATGACCTAATGTGGTATGTTATGTGATTATGTATTGTAGAGACTATAAAGACTCAAAGGAAACGTAATTGTACTGTAGCAGACGCTGAAGGTAAGTTTTTTTTTCTTAAACGCTTGTCTAACCTTCGTGTTAGCCAGGTTTTCAAATGATTCAAGTTATGAGATGCATGTATGGTTTTAAAGAAAGAGTCGATGCTAGTTTTAGCTAGGCTAGACTAATCGTAATAGATTGATTGAACTGTTTATAAGTCTTTCATTATAGAATTGCTAACGTTATCCTATGCCAACTTTTTGGTACGGATTCAAGGTAAGTCTAAATATGTATAAACAAATGTATTTTCATCGAGTATTCGATGGGCACGTGAGGTTGCCACAACTTAAACGTACACACGTTTAATAGATGTAGTGTTGATCAACATAGGTACTATAGTTTGATCACCTAGATGTACTCAGAAGCTATCTTTGGGACTTACGGACTTCGTGTTGGGTCAGTCCTTTTCAAAGAAACTATAAGACGTTCACGTCTTGAACCGAAATTGATGAATATTGTTATTGTAAAATGTTTTGAAGGAAAAAAAGAAAGCTATTTTGAAGTATTGATAGTACTTCGTAACTATCATCCAGTTATTGATGATATACGATTCCTATGTTTCAAGAATGCTTTAAAAAAATGAAATTGTTGTACTTGCTGAGCTTGTTATGCTCACTCTTGCTTGAACCATATGAATGCAGCTTAGACCGAATGGACCGAAGGATTCTACAAGGATAAAGAGAAGGCTAAAGTGAACGTGTAGGTTGCCTATGTAATAGTATAGGTTTGTAATGATAATATTTGATATTATGACAAGAAAAAATGTAACGGTTATAAAGAACCTGGGGAATGGTAGTATTGTTTTGGAATATATATAAGACATATTCGTACTTTTGAGGCATTTCAATTGGATGTTTGTGTGAACTGTAGCACCGTGGAGCACCATCTGTCGGGTTGAAAGAGACCCGGATTTGGGGGCGTCACATGTAACCTCATGGAAGCCCATGCTAAAGCACAACACGTCTTTTCGATCAGAGTGTACTTGTGTTCACTGCTGCTAAACCTTTCACTGAGGTAATAGATAGCTCGTTCTAGGCCTCTATCGTCCTTCTGTCCCAACATGCAGCCCATGGCATTGTCATTTATGGACAGGTACATAAACAGGGGAACATCATCCCTGGGTGGTACCAAAACGAGAGCTTTGACTAGCTGTTTCTTGATTGTAAGGAAGTCCTTCTGACACTCATCATTCCATTTCATGGAGGAGTTCTTCCTTAATAGCTTGAAGATTGGCTCACAGGTTGCTGTGAGTTGGGAGATAGACCTGCTAATGAAGTTGATTCTTCCCAAAAATCCCCGTATTTCCTTCTCTGTATGAGGAATGGGCATTTCTGTGATGGCTTGGATTTTGGCAGGATCCAGTTCAATCCCTTTATGGCTGACTAGAAATCCTAGCAACTTGCCTGATTTAACACCAAAGGCGCATTTAGCTGGATTCAACTTCAAGTCAGATGTATTCTGTGACTTCGTTGAACAACTTCCTGAGATGGTCTATATGGTCATCCTCCTTCCGGGACTTGACAATGATGTCATCCACATAGATCTCGATCTCTTTGTGCATTAAGTCGTGGAAAAGAGCCATCATAGCTCGTTGATAGGTGGCTCCGGCATTGATAAGGCCGTATGACAACCTTCTATAACAAAAGGTTCCCCAAGGCGTGATGAAAGTAGTCTTCTCACGATCTTCCTCAGCAACCATGATTTGATGATACCCCGCAAAGCAATCAGCAAAGGAGTACATATCATATTGCGCAGTATTGTCAATGAGAATGTGGATAAATGGCACGAAAAAGCTATCTTTTAAGCAAGCTTTGTTCAAGTCCCGGTAATCTACGCAAACTCGCACCTTCCCTCTAGGTTTAGGTACGGGCACGATGTTGGATATCCACTTAGGATATGTAGACACCATGATGATGCCAGCTTGAAATTATTTCATAATTTCTTCTTTCACCTTTAAACTCCACTCAGGTTTCAATCGCCTGAGCTTTTGCTTGACTGGCTTAAATCCCTCTTTAATGGGAAGGTGATGAAGGACAATATCAGTGGAAAAACCCACCATATCTTCATGAGACCATGCAAACACATCTTGGAATTGGGTTAATAGTGTAACCATGTCATTCCTTTGGTTTGGGGTAAGGTCTGAACCAATCTGGATTAACTTAGGGCTTTCTAAGGTTCTGAGATTGAAAGAAGTGGTTTGATCAAGGTTGGGTTTGGGTTTGGGTTTGTCTTTGACCCATTCTTAAATTTCTGGAGGCACCTCAATGTCATCTTGTATATCCATCAAGGGGGAATTCATCTCTACATCAAAGGTACAATCCTTGTGGAGAAGAGGCACCGTATCAGCAAGTATAGGCACATCTAAACTCAGAGTCTTGAAACAAAATATGTTTTCACTTAGTATATATGAAATGTGTTGATCATACACGGTGTTAGCATATACTGGCAAAATAAACTGTTAATACTGTACAAAAAAGTAAGCAGTTATTATATCTACAGGGCAGAAAGAGTTTCTGCCCATTTTACCCTTGTCAACCAATGCAAGGAATACCGTTCCAATTGGCAAGGGCAAAGTCTGGGTGGACCGCAGTGATGGAGGGATTGTCATCATCCTCCTTGTCCCAAATGATTGTCATTACATCCGGGCAATCATCGTATGGGGTATATCTGTTGGTATGTTCGTCATGACCGATGATATGTATGCCTGACATCATTCGTATGACGTCTTGCTTGATTCTTCGTTCCTCTTCTTCCACTGTGGGATTTGAAACAAAGACTTCTTTCTCCTTTACCGGTATCGACTTGGGAAATAACATAGCCATTACATTGGCTTGCACCTTTATAGGAGGTTGTGCGGACTCAGAGTTTGAAGGCCAAGATAAACAGCACATGGTTGAAGCTGAAGTAATCTGCTGATGCTTATGAGGATTCCTATTACTAGAACTGGCTGAATAGCCTAGCCCAGCTATTCCAGTTTGCTTGGTTAATCGAATTGGATATTTGATACCCTGGCAATCTTTACCCAGCCCTTGTCCCGGCTTATGACCCAATGACATCATTTCTTGAGTAGCCGACATTACCTCAGCAGAAATCTTGGGTTCGGGCAATGGCGTTCCAATAGCATGGTATTGGGTATTGCTTATTTCCAAAGCATGAAAACTGACAGGTTCCACATCTGCATTGGCATTGATGAATGGCATGTCTCCGTCGAGGAGGAATCTCGGTTCGGCGTTGGCCAGATTATCATTCTATTGTTGATAATGTATTTCAACTGTTGGTGAAGAGTGGAGGGGACTGCCCCTGCCATGTGAATCCATGGTCGTCCCAAGAGCAGGTTGTATCCTGAATCTATCTTGAGCACATGGAAGGATATGCAGAATGTGTGAGGACCAATTTCGATTGGCAGCTCAATTACTTCAACCGAATTACGGCGGGCTCCATCAAAAGCTTTGATGATAGTATGGCTGCTCCGAATTCGGTTGAGATTGATGTTCATCTTCACCAAGGTAGCGTATGGACAGATATTTAGAGAGGAACCTCCATCGATCAGGACTCCAGCTAGCATGTATCTAGAGGACAAGACCGCAATGTGCAACGGCTTGCAATGACCGGTCCCTTCGGGTGGTATGTCGTCATCAGTGAAAGATATCACATTGTTGTTGAAAATGTGATCAACCATATGTTGAAATTTTTCCGTATCAACTGATGTCGGTAAATAGGCTTCTTCTAAAACCTTCAACAAGACCTTCCGGTGATTCTCGAAAGTTAGGACCAAGTCCAGAATTGATATCTGTTGTGGAGCTTCTTTCAAGCTTAAAACCACCTTAGCTTCGTGATGACCCATAGTGTGGAGGAATTTTTCAATTTTCTCCATGGGTATTTTCCCCTTTGATTTGATGGTAGGCTTCATCACCCGTTGGGGAAGATACAGTGGATTTTCCTTCGACACTGTAGCAGTTGTATGTGAGGTGGATCCTTCACCTTCTCCATAATTCCACGAAACTTTGCTCAAGCTAACAATAGGATATTGTGCTCTGCATGGCAAGTTAATTGGCTTGGGAGCAGCCACTTTCAAAGGATTGTTGCTTCCCTTGAGTTGAATTGTCGGCGTTGTGAGTAATGTGTTAATCCCATCAGTTTCAGTGGATATGACTGCTACCACACTCTTCCACTTAGTAGGACCTGAATTCTCACTTGTACGTAACACAGTATCGTCGTCCGCTAGGCGCAGGACACCACTGTCAATTAGATTTTGAATAAGGTGGCGGAGTGCCTAGCATTCTTCTGTGCTGTGACCGCGAGACTGGGAGTGATATTGACATACTCCATCGGAATTGTACCGTCCTGAACGGGGGTTGATAGGAGGTAGAAGGGAACTGATCCTTCCTTCATTGATTAACATATGAAGGATTTCCTCCATAGGTTGGCCCAAATAGGTGAACTCCCTTTTATTTGCAAAATCCTGATGGACCTTGGCATTTGCCCTCTTTGTAACTTTGTCTTCCAGCATTTCATTTTCTGAAAGTGACGAGGGAATATTCATGACAAGAGGTAGGAGACTGGCATGCTCCTGGCTGATTAATTGACGTGTCACTTGATGCTAATAAGTCACCAATTCCGCCAATTGTTCAATTTGCTTGCCTGAAGCATTTATCTTTCATTCCATTATGAACTGAAACTTGGTATAATCCCATTTGTCATCACCGTCTTTGAGGGTCTGGGAGGATTCACAGCTAAAATTGGAATTCTGTCCGCTACTCCAATTTATCATGTTGACCTCTTCTTCTTTGTGTTGAGGAAGAGGGTTGTCTTGAACGTGAGGCTGATCTGGTTTGGTGACCACGATCTCTCCGTTGTCTATCAGGTCCTGGATCTTGTGTTTCAAGGCCCAACAATCCTGAGTATCATGTCCAGGTGCCTCGACATGATAAACACATTTTCGAGCAGCATTGAAACCCCGTCCATTAGGGCTAGCTGGTGGAAGAAGATGTGTAATTTTCTTCTGTGTTGTCAAAAAATTAAGAATGTTCTCGAGGGTATCCCTTAAGGGTGTAAACACTCGAGGGCGTTTGACTTCTCCACCTTTTTGTATTGGAGGGTTTACAGACTGTGCTTGAAAGGGAGTGTAGTTTTTCCTTTGAATAGGCATGTTCTGATTGCCTTTTTTCCCCTGTAGTATCAGGGAAACATCTTCCTCTTTCTTTTTATGGACCCTCTGGGGGTTGTTTCCATAATTTCCGGATTGGATGTGATCGTAATGACTTTGAGTGCATTAGGTCTTGAATCTTTCCGGACTTCAATCCCATCTCAAGCCATCTCCCCATGTTTGACCATTTCAGAAAATGGTTTGCCGATGCCAGATAAAACTCTCTCATAGAAAGGAGCTTCTTGTATGTCTATGAAAGTCATGACCATCTCTGATTCTGTCACGGAAGGACTAACTTGGGCAGCCAGGTGTCTCCACCTTTAAGCATACTCTTTGAAAGACTCGTTAGACTGTTTCTTGATCTTGGTAATTTGATACCGATCAGGAGCCATTTGAGTTTGAAAGCTGTATTGAGTGAGGAAAGCATGTGCTAGCTCTTCCCAGCTATGGATCTTTGAATTATCTAATCTTGTGTACCACGATCGGGCTTCTCCAGTTAGACTCTTTTGGAACAATTGCATTTTAAGCTTTTCGTCCTCTGCATAAGATCCAAGTTCCCCAATAAACACCTTTAAATATGTGTAAGGATCTCCTAACCCGTCATATTTTTCAAAGTCAGGAGTTTTAAATTTTTTTGGATAATAAACACTAGGAAAAATACACAGATCAGGATATGAAACACTCCCGTGTGTTCCAATTCCTTTGATAGCACGAAGGGTCTCTTCCATTTGGAGGACTTTCTTTTTGATGTCACCAGTGTCTGGATCTCCAGTGGGATGGGCAGCATCATGAGTTTTGTTGGTCGTATCCAACTGCAGTTCAGGTATTGTAATGACCTGGGTTCCTCCTTGTGTGGAGGATTCAGCATGTACGTGTGACGCCCCCAATATTAGGTATACATCACCCATTCTGAGTCGCCAGATACATGGTACAAAATTTAAATACAAATTTATTTATACAACTGTTGAGTTGTCGTATAGAATACGACCACAGTTAACTGTTAGTTTTAATACAAATGTATGTAACTCTCATGGTGCCTCTACCACAACCTTACAATGGTACTTATATAAAAGTATAGTCAAAGACTATTTTAGAAACTAAAATCTTTGGGAAGTACTCAAGAAAACCTTCGTACATGGGAGGCCATGCGTCTAGGTTATAATAGATATCATATAGCCACAGAATTATCCTTGGTTGACCCAATAGACCCCAAAGAAAAATAAGAAGATTACTATCATCTTCTTTCCAATGGTGAGTCTTCTCTTGACATCTAACTATCTCCACTGTCTCCAAGTGAATATTATATTTTAAATCAACTCCAAGATCATATAGGCAGTGCCTAAATATACTCGAAAGAAGTGGATGCGCACAACCCTATCTTATGATAACACGAGGTTGTATGTCATTAGACATCTTGTATGATAGTGGCAAAACACCCTTCCAAAGTTGGGTTCACCTCACCCTATTTGATTCACCAAATATAACTACTAAATGTTGTATAGAATACAACACACTTTTCTATCTTGCTTAAGCGTAACCTCCATGACTAGAGACCAACTGCTCTATTCCCCTGTTATCTCGGCTCGACCCGGCAACACTCTTACGAAAACACTTATATTACCTGAAAGGAACTGTGAAGCAGAAAGGGTGAGCACAACTAGCCCAGTAAGAAATATCATGACTAAAGATAATTAAATTATCAATAGCTTTCATCAATAATAAATCAGAGATTTAGAACATATGGTAGAATATAAAACTTTTCAACCATAGTTGCCAGGGAACGAAGCAATCCATTAGAAGAGTCAAATAGACCATAAGGTCTATTATCTTCTCTATGTTAAAAGTCCACCAATAATGTTTTATCCATGTAAAATAAATCAACAGTTCCTATCCACAATCATATGAATAACTCATAATCATAATTGTGGTTCTAAATTCCTCTTTGCAACTAGGACGAAGATAATTCTCATCACCTATCTTCACCTGAAACATCAAAAAACATGGTTATACCAAATCAAAATTCCTGCTCATAATCATACTAATAAATTCATTTTTGCACCACGGCCAAAGATATTCATTAACAATTCATCTTTGCACTACATGCCAAAGACATACAACTGTATTTTAGAAGAGTTAAGTAGAACATGATATCTACTATCTTCTACACATTTAAAAGTGTATAATAAATATTTATCGCTGAGACTCAGCTTAATAAATAATCCACATCACCGAATCACCCCCCATCTGCCACGAGGATATTCGTTAATATCACATCCATGAATTTATATTTCATCGCTGAGACTCAGCTCGATAATCAATCCATATCACTGAATTATCCATGCACTACGGCCAAAGATATTCATTATTATCACATCCATGAATTAATATTTCATCGTTGAGACTCAAATTTCGATAATTAATCCACATCATCGAATCATCCACGCACTACAAAGCTAATGATATTCATTAGTATCACGACCCGAATTATCCATGCACTACGGCCAAAGATAAACGTTTTTCATCAACTGAGACCGATCATGCTATAAAATAATTCATCTTTGCACCCTTAGTCAAGAGAATCCATAGCCATAATCATACCAAAAGCGTCCATCAATGCACTACGGCCAATGAGGACTTTTTTCCACATCATTTGTAACATTACGGTCATGATTATACCGAATAATCCCTGGTCATAATCGTACCAAGTCCATCTATGCACTACGGCCAAAGATGACTTTAAACACAATATAAGCATGAGGATGATGACAATGTTATAAGAATCAATCAAATGAGATAAAGGATAAATATTAAACATTTATAATACAATTTATCCACCGTTCAATAATAACCAAATGTTATCAATCACTTAATAATCTCATAATCAAATATCATTAATATTATAACAATATTTTAATCATTTCTTAAACTTATAAACAATTTATTTCAATTGTTTACAATTTATCAAAAATGCATTTAATCATTCAAAAATGCCATACTCATAAGATTTCATAATCAATGATCAAATCCCTCATCAAAATCTGCATATACCCTATATAGGATTCTCAAACCATAAAATCCTATTTTCCAATTTTAATACTTCACATAACATATTTAATTCATTTATTCATAACTAGTTCATTTTTATGAAAAATACCAAATCAGTCCCAAAAATATTTCTTTTCTAGAATTTAGTAGAATATACTCCCATCTTGAATATATATTTTTCTCTGAATTTTTAAAATTCATTTACTATTTTTCATATGGATAAAACTGCCGAATATTTAGACATTTATCATAAATTTTACTTTTGTCCAAAATTTCAAATTTACGAGGGTATACTCTCGTTATATACATGTACTCCCAATAAAAATTTCACCAATTTTGGAGTTAACCACAAGGAGTTATAAGAGTTTACTTTTAAAATAGTCTTTTCCCATAAAATCCATAACTCTTAATCTATACATCCAAAAATCGCCATTTTTGGACACAATTTAGAAAACTCATTTAATTATCATTTCAAATTTTTTCAGAATTTTTGAGGGTTAGAAAAATTACGAATCTGCCCCTGGCAGAAACCCCTTTTTAATGAAAATACTATTCGTATGAATACGAAGGATCATTCACCATGCATGTGGTAATCCACATGACAGTTATTCCAACGTAATAATAAAGAATGGAATAGCGAAAAGATTCACCATGCGTGCGCTAGACCGCATCGCACAAGCGAGTTATTCCCAACATAATAATAAATAATGGAACCCGAATTCCCAGAACGCATGCACAGAAGATATTCCGGCTTGAATAATAAATAATAGAACCGTGTTCACGTAAACGCGCATGTACATGATATTATCTGAGAATAATAAATAATGGAACCAGTCCCAAGATAAAACAAATGTATGTGATATTCCGCGGGATAATAAAGAACGAAATATTAGAAGAATTTCACCATGTATGCGGTACTTCGCATAAACAGGTTATTCCAACATAATAATAAAGAATGGAATAATCGAAGAATTTTACCAAGTATAGGGTAGTCCGCGTATACAGGTTATTCCAACAGAATAATAAATAATAATAATATCCTTTACTAGTACGACAATTATATCCCCTACCTTAGAAAGAAGAGTACTAGATATAAAAGTAGTGAAGTAGCAGAACACTTTTCTTCTTTCTCTCTATAGTTTCTCTCTAGAGTTTCAGTGAATTCATAAGAAAATAATGAAGGAATGAGCTTCTATTTATAGAAAATGGACCTATAAGTAACTAACTCATGAACGGTCTAGATTGATTTACTTTAATCTGACGGTCCATATTTAAAGCAAAATCTTTTAAATAAAATATAATATATTCTATTTATAATCTAATAAAATGAAAAACTTTATAAAATATTTTACTATGCAAACACTATACAGGCACTATGCAAATACTATGCATAATAAAATATAATATATTCTAATTCTTGTCTAATAAAACAGAAAACTTTATAAAAGTATTTTGTTTTATATAAAAAGTTTTTCTGTTTTCTTACATTAATAATACCAATAAAACAAAACTGAGTGACTTATCACATAAGCATCAATAATCAATACCCTGTTATTTACCAAAAATAGAAATAAATTTTGAATACTTTTATTTCATAAAATTCGGAGTCTCACAATCACCCCTCCTTATGAAATTTCGCCCTCGAAATTTACGTACGTACCTGATATTCGAAGAGATGAGAATACCTTGTTTTCTTTTCGGATTGTACCTTCCCGGTTATATCCTCTGTATCATGATTTTTCCATTGCTCATCTACTGTATTTTAGATATCATTCTAGAATATATCTTCAAAACAAAGGTTAATTAACATATCACAATTTGTCAACTTATCAAGTAAACAATTTCAGCTTAGGTAAGTCACACACTAGCGAAGTATATAACTCGTCTCTCCCTTCCTAGTTCTAGACTCTTATCTCCGCCAGCGACCATATCCCTAAGCTCTGATACCAAATGTGACGCCCCCAAAATTAGGTATACATCACCCATTCTGAGTCGCCAGATACATGGTACAAAATTTAAATACAACTTCATTTATACAAGTGTTGTCTTTATCAAGATGTAGAATCGACCACGCTTAATCGTGAGTTTTAATACAAATGTATGTAACTCTCATGGTGCCTCTACCACAACCTTACAATGGTATTTTACATAAAATTATAGTCAAAGACTATTTTAGAAACTAAAATCATTGGGAAGTACTCAAGGAAACCTTCGTACATGGGAGGCCATGCGTCTAGGTTATAATAGATATCATATGGCCACAGAATTGTCCTTGGTTGACCCAAATACCCCAAAGAAAAATGAGAAGATTACTATCATCTTCTTTCCAATGGTGAGTCTTCTCTTGACATATAACTATCTCCACTGTCTCCAAGTGAATATTATATTTTAAATCAACTCCAAGATCATATAGGTAGTGCCCGTAAATATACTCAGCAAGTGGATGCGCACAACCCTATCTTATGATAACACGAGGTTGTATGTCATTAGACATCTTGTATGATAGTGGCAAAACACCCTTCCAAAGTTGGGTTCACCTCACCCTATTTGATTCACCAAATATAACTATTAAATATTGTATAGAATACAACACACTTTTCTATACTATTTAAGGAGAACCTCCACAGCTAGAGACCACTGTTCTATTCCCCTGTTATCCCCGCTCGACTCGGCAACACTCTTACGGAAACACTCTTATTACCTGAAAGGAATTGTGAAGCAGAAAGGGTGAGCACAACTAGCCCAGTAAGGAATATCATGACTAAAGATAATTAAATTATCAATAGCTTTCATCAATAATAAATAAGAGATTTAGAACATATGTAGATGATAAAACTTTTCAACCATAGTTGCAGCGGAACGAGCAATCCATTAGAAGAGTCAAATAACCCATAAGGTCTATTATCTTCTCTATGGTAAAAGTCCACCAATAATGTTTTATCCATGTAAAATAAATCAACAGTTCCTGTCCACATTCATATGAATAACTCATAATCATAATTGTGGTTCTAAATTCCTCTTCGCAACTAGGACGAAGATAATTCTCATCACCTATCTTCACCTGAAACATCAAAAATCATGTTTATACCAAATCAAAATTCTTGCTCATAATCATACTAATAAATTCATCTTTGCACTACGACCAAAGATATTCATTAACAATTCATCTTTGCACTACATGCCAAAGACATACAACTGTATTTTAGAAGAGTCAAGTAGAACATGATATCTACTATCTTTTACGCATTTAAAAGTGTATAATAAATATTTTATCGCTGAGACTCAACTTAATAAATAATCCACATCATCGAATCACCCCTGCACTGCGGCCAAGGATATTCGTTAATATAACATCCATGAATTTATATTTCATCGCTAAGACTCAGCTCGATAATCAATCCATATCACTGAATTATCCATGCACTACGGCCAAAGATATTCATTATTATAAGCGAGTAAACGCTCCAGACCGAAGTCTAGGCTCATCGAACAAAGTTCGACACACAGTTAATATATATATATATATATAAGCAAATAAACGCTCCAGACCGAAGTCTAGGCTCAATCGAGGCATAACTCGATAATGTTAGTCAATATATATAAATATATATATATAATATATATATATATATATAAATATATACAAGCTGAAACAAAACCACTGACCAAATTCCGGGCAAATGCGCGCAACACGACTCTCAACGAGAAGAAGGGTGTGTGCAGAGATGAAGAGAAAGACTCTAAAGTGTGTGAGAAGGCTTGCAGTTGACTGCCAAAAAAGACTTCTATATCTTTAGAGTGGGTAAACACTGGCTTTAGTAGGTACAAAAGGGCTATATATGAGCTCACAGATGTTTAAAATAAGAAAGTACACTGCATGGGGTGAGTGCAGAGCAAATTGGGCAGGGCTTCCTCGCCGTTTTCTCTTGCAAAATGGGCAGCCCAAGCCCTCTATTTATGGAGGATGGAGCCGCATGTGTACCTGCGACAAAGCCGCAGTTGTACCAAAGGCAACCCGGGTGGGCCCGGGTTTTTTGGGTCGTCTCGAAGTACATGCACTCGGGCACTGTAATGTCAACTCGAACTCTCAGAAGTGAAATCCGGGCATCCGTTTGAGGTATACAGGACCTATTTCGGACCGCCGTTGTCGAGAATTGTACGATGGCATGGGATTAGAGTTTGTACGAAGTCATTGAAGATGGGACGATGCCCTCCGATCTTCAAGCTTCAACTTCCATCTGTTACCCCACACAATAATCACTCGGGATTGGTTAGTCTTGTGGGATACCATTGCGTAGAGACGTTGAGACGATGTGGCATGGCATTGCGTTGGCTAGATGACGATGTTGCCCCTCACCGGTGTTATTGCCGAATTAGGCTGATAAAGCAGACGTTGCTCAGGCTTAGCTGAGATTGGACTGCTGTAATTGTTGAATGTCCTCATTGTCATCTTTGAGGTGTGCCTGTCTTCCCGATGTTATCGCCGGGTTGGTATAGTGCATCTCGTTGTGAGTGTCGAGATTGAAGTTGGTCGCATTTGAAACAAGCATTTCCGGGGTTATCGCCGAAACTGCATTCCTTGGGGTTATCACCAAGGTTGGTGGCTATTCCCATGGTTGGGACTGAGACTGGATACCTCAGGGTTATCTTCGAGATTAATCGATCTTCTCCGGTGTGTGTTCCGGTATTGGATCTGTATGCCTCGGGGTTACATCCGAGGTTGGAATTGTTACTCCCAGAGTGGGCTATGGGGTTGATGCTGAGCTTCTGGTAGTATCCAGTATGGATATGGATTTTCTTTCAGGTTTCCCTCTTAAAAGATGAATATGTCCTCCTGCAATATTAGTGACAGTAGTACAGAAAATTACGAGTGTCTACACAGAGTTTACAGACATGTTGGCAACCACTATATCCCCTATGATCGTCGAGTGGACTCTGAAGGAAGAAGGAACATGACTAAGGAAATAATCATAGAGTCTGTTCACTCTACTACTGATGGTATCCAAGTCCAAAGTGAAAAGGTTCCATCTGCTCAAGCACTATTAACCGACATTCCTTCATCCTCAAATAGCAATTGGCACTCAACGAATGTTCAGATTCTCAAAACCATTGAAAACATATCCAAGGATGAAAATCGTAGAGTCCAATCTGGTGCTCAATAAGAGGCTGCCCAACCAGATAACCAAAGTCCTATGGAGCAGGAGTTGTTGAAGAATTCTGATCAACTGGTCAAGAAGATATCTCTAATCAACGAAGAATCAAAGATGATGCTGTCAACAGCTACTATGGCTGATGTATCTCTCAAAATCAAAGAGAAAGATCACATCTATCTGAAGGCCATACATGATCAGAAGGTAGAATCACTACGAGCGCAGAAGAAACATGAAGAACAACTCCAAGTCCTATCTGACAAGATTGACAACATGAATCAGTCTTTCTCGGTTCAACTTGAGCTAAGCCAACAAGAACTCAAGTTTGAAGTTACTAACTCCTCCTACCTGATGGAACAACTAATGTCCAACATAGAGCAGCTCTCCCAAATGATTAATGACAAAAAGGGGGAGAAAAAGAGGAATAGAAATAGGAAGAGTAAGAGGCACTCTAGAAAGAGCAAGGAGAGTAGAAGGATAGGAAAGAAGAAGACAACACAAGAAGAAGCTGAGTCATCATCTAAGGGGGAGCCAAAGGATGATGAGCCTGAGGCTGCGGGGGAGCCAGAACCAGAAGAAGAAGAAATGAAGTCCACATCCTAGGGGGAGCAGGAGCAAGGAGATCAAACAGATGATTAGCTGATCAACAAATATCCTGGAAGCATATATGGAGCCAAAAAGGTACATCTCTAACTAGTTAGGTATGTTCTGGATCCAGGATGTAAAATGTCAGTGTATTAAACTCCAAATCATTATAAATGACATTCATGATAATCTATTTTAGAAATATAGTTGCTCACTGTATTTAAGATTCATTCATAACATACATGTGCACTTATTGTTTTTGTCATAATCAAATAAGGGGAGATTGTCAGGAATAAACATGTGAATGATATTCCTATTTACATATGATTTGATTATGATATATACATAAATGAATATGCAAGTATGCTTGCATTAAGAAAAGCTATAAAATACTTTGATAGACAATAGAAACATATGTACAAGGACTTAGAATGAATTAATCAAATGTGTTTGGTTGATCCTACATAAGCAAAACATCTTTGTAAAGTCCTTAAAAAGAAATGATGTAATAGGACTATAAATATAGAAAGATCAAGCATGTTAGGTTGATCTAATGATGTAATAGATAGGCTTGTCTGATCGTCGAGCACTGCACTAGAAATCGTAGTTTGCCAGGAGAGTCAAGGAAAACTCGAGACCTATCGAGGCAGAATCATAGTCTACAAAATAGTAGATCTCGGAGTTCGTAGACTGCTAGGAGAGACGATGAAGGATCGTAGTGTGTCGAGTAGAACTTCCTCATGGTCGTAGTCTGCTGAGGAAGTCATGTTCAGAATTGTAGAGACAGCCTACCTACGAGCCGACTGAGCATCTGCCAAAGTCAAGTCAAGGATCGTAGACTACACTCTAAGTCGTAGAGTCAACTGATTACATGCAGATATCGTAGTCGAGTAAGATCAGATGAAGACAACAAGCACAATGACAAAAATCATAGAGTGTCAAGATCTGATCTCGAGTCGTGAGTGTCGCGCACATCAAAAGTCAATCGTAGAGTCTGCGTAACTAAGACCTCAACAGATGTGCTCAGAATGCCAAGGTAGAATCATAGAGCAAATATGATTCTCAACAAATGAGGACTCCCAGAATATCCAAAAGAATGAAGCCTCTGGTTAGCACTGCAAAGATACATCCCATCTTGAAGGAAACCAGAGAGCACTCAACGAATGGTATGCAAGCTAACAGAAGATCTAAGCACCAACCCAATCAGCATCAAGATTGAGTTGTGAAGTCATTCGAGATGAAGTCTTCCATAAGGAGATCAGAAGAAGACTTCAGTAACTGACTAAGGAAAGTCAGTAAGTGCATTAGCTGTCAAGCAGATAGAAGACAACGATCTTGGAAGCTACCAGGATCGTAGTGTTTGCCCAAAAAGAAAGAACTGATGGAGTATACACAGAGATACTGGTCAGCCTCTAAAGAACAAGGCCAAAGTGATTAAGCATTGGGCCAGTCCATTGATGATAAGTGAACGGGAGATCACAAGGAGAAAGCGAGCTGGACACGACACAAATCTGAAGTGTCTTTCTATTCGTAAGGGCGAAATAAAGGAGTCGTTTAATCATCGATTCGAGAACCGCCGAGGCAAATGAAGTATTGAAGCACTGCACAAAAGAAGGAAGAGGTGTTCTACATTGAAGATCCAATCAACACTCTTCAAGATCGTAGTGTTGTCTCTACTAGTCAACAAGACACTACGATCAGGTCCATGAAGACATGCATCAAAATCATAGAGTTCGAACAGCTGAAGATTGAAGCATTGGCAACGGTTCAATCTGAAGGGTAATATTCGAACAAGAGCTTATTGAGAACATCGATGCAAAAAGACAACCTCTTATCAAGAAATCAGACGAAGGAAATAAAGTCTTCGACCTGCCCGAGGCATAAAAGTGACATCTCTAATGGGGTAAGTGAAATAGTAGACTACAGTGTCAGAAAAGTATGACATATCACATCTGCAGTCTACCTCAGTCAACTCGAGATCTGTGAAGATATTTGAATAGCTTTCAATGGCTACTTTCCAATGGAAGAATTGGGAAGGAGTATAAAATAGCATAAGCTTCAAAGAGCTAGAGTTGCTGGAGTTGCTGAGTTTGGAGAACTGGTGGACTGATCTAACCAACGTAAATAATGATTGACCGATGAAGATCTGAAGGCTCACTCTACGATCCACCAAGAACACTTAGAGACATAAAAAGAAAGAAGTAGAAGTGAGAGTTCAACAATGTAGAAGTGAGAGTTCTACTACAAGAAGAGTGTTCTGAACTACCGAGAGAAAGAAGAGCGTCAATGTCATCTTGATGTCCATCATGGGAAGACTCTAAGTACCAGAGAGAAGAGCCTACAGTCATCTTAGCCAGTCCATCCTGAGAAGGCATCAAGTATCAAGAAAAAAGATCACCAACGCCATCATGGTGGCAAGCATGAGAAAGTTTCTAAGTACCTAGCAGAAAAGCCTACAGTCATCTTAGAAACCCATCATATGCAGCCATCAAGTATCAAGAGGAATGATCTTCAAGGTAGCTCATTAAGGGATCATCAGAAGAGGTTAAGTAACTGAAGAAGCTGAGCATCATGCAACACTCAACTGTACTTCAAGGATGATAATGCCAAGTTGCTAAGTACAGAAGATGTTCAAAGAATAAAGACATCTTAGCAGCTCAGCACCAACTCCAACAAACAAACAACTCAACAACAAGAAGCCAGGGCCTGAGGGGTCCTTATCCGGAGGGACTAAATGAAGTTCCAAGCTTGTTGGGCTTGAAGAGTTCCTAGGGAACTAGAGAAGTTCCAAGGTTACTGGCCTTGAAGAGTTCTTAGTGAACTGAAGTGCCAAGGCTGCTGGCCTTGAAGAAATCTTAGTGATTCAGGGTGATGCCCTTCCTTAGTGGAAATCCTGCTAGTTGAAAGCAGAAGAGTGGATTAGGAGCTTGAGTCTCTGAACCATTTAAAGCCCCTTGTGTCTTTAACTTTATGTCATTTACATTATGTACATTAACTGCTATAACTGCTATGTATGTTTTAACTGCTTACCATTGAACTAACTCTACAAATAATGTATGTATGATTAATGAATATATCAATGAAGGGGATCTTTTACTTATTCCGTTGTGCTTGAAAAGATTCTTATGTTTGTCATATGCTAAATTATTAGCAATACAAACACCAGAAAAGTATTTGAAATTAAAAAGGATCTATTCAACCCCCCCCTTCTAGATCTATTGTGCCTACTAGGAACTAACATAATAGATGATGGTTCTAAATCTATATGTAGGTGAACGTGAGTTTAATATTATAGCTTACGCTCGAGGCGAGTTTCTAAACCTATCTTTTTAAATTGAGCAAGTTCTTTAACTCTACTCTTATAATAATTGTGCAAGTTTCTAAACTTATCTTTTTATATTGAGCAAGTTCTCTAATTCTACTTTTACAATTGAGCAAGTTTTCTAACTCTACACTTTCGTTGAGCTAGTTTATTTATTGTTAAGCAAGTTATTCTTGTCTTTAACTTTTCAAATATCATGCAAGTTTATATAATCTAATATACTGTTATTGAATATTTTTTATTGTTTAAATTGATATTAGTTATGCATGCTTATTATTCAATTCTAAATAACCTTGGCTTAATATTGTTCAAGCAAGGTATGTGATAGTTAGTCAATATTTATGCTATTAGATTATTCCTAAGGCATAACTTTAATACACAATCTTAATTCACTTATGATTTATTCCATAGCATAATATGATTTCATTTTTATTCAACTAATCCTTAGTTGATGTTTGTTGAAATCCAAATTACCTGGAAATGTATCCAAACTAAACTTACTTTGGTGCGGACTTGTAATCTAAATACTGAGATGAACAACCCTATTTTTAGGGGTTTACGCTTAGCGTTGAAATGTTTGTGCACAATACATTGTACGAAGGGTTGATCCCCCTAAGTAGGTGGAGTCCTTATAGTCATATGACTGGTAAAGTTAAAGTTGAAAGATTACTTATAACCGTGGACACGGTTCGTGGTCATTAGACCCTCAGTAGTATATTTCAGAATGTTAATTGAACATATCATTCAGTTCTATTGAGCCTATTATTTGGCAAATGATGTAAAGTTTATTCATTCTTATTTCAAGTGAGCTTTGTTTGTTCACCCTTGCTTATATAACCATTACAGCTAAGGATGAGAAGGTAGATACACCTAGCACCAGTAAGGGAAAAGGGAAGATGAACAAGTATTGAAGACTTGTAATGTATTGAAAGTTATTTATCAGACTTTAATTTGATTGATGTAATGAAGTATTTATTTAATTTCTGCATTTTAATGATTGTAATTAAAGGTTAGATAACCTAGGAGATTTTTTATTAATGTAATCCTGTATGGGCAGGTTTTATTATTCAATTTTATTATGATTGGGTAGTTAGATATGAATGTTTTGATTAAGTGAACACCAAATCTTGAGGTAATGAAGTACCGAGATTTGGGGGTGTCACAAATACCATACTCCGAAGAGGCTAAAGACTGGACTCCTACGATCGCGACGCGAGTCCCCTTAGATTACATTCGTGACATGCGACATGAAACTCCATGAGTCATGACTTTTTTCCCTATTAGGCTCGTGACTGCTGTATTTCCTATATTTATTTGGGTCAAGCGTCATGGCGCCAGCTCTGTGTACCAGAAAACTTGGACAATTTTTTCAACTTTGTGAAACTCTCGGGCTCGTAACTTCTTCGTTATAAGTCTGAATTGGCTCGTTCAAGAGCATATAGTTCACAAATCATATACTCTACGTGTTCATGCAAGAATTTTATCTTTTGAACTTCGTTAACTCTAAATTCACCTATTCGTTCATTTTTAACGAAAAACGATAAACGTCCGTGAACGTTCAACGCTCGTTTCTTCGTTCTAAGTCGAAATCCGGTCATTTTCGAGTCCGCAACTCTATATTTCCAAATAAGACTTGTCTCCATCGAAAACCAACATTTCCGAGCTCAAACACAAAATCCGACTTCCATTTCGAGAATTTCACGAATTTGACGATTATCGTCCAATCGTGTGAATTACGGCAAAACTTCGTTACTTAGGAGTTGTTCATCGTTCTAAATGAATTCAATCCATTCCATAGACATCTCAAACTACACATTACAACAACTTATTTTTAAGTTAGGTTATGGCTTATTCTTCATAAGTTTATAACTTAACAAATTATAAACTACAAGATTTCGTTTCTTATGACTTATTATTGATTCAAGTCCTTTAATCCACATTCTTACATCTTATTAACATATTAACTTCATTCATGTACATATGTTAAAAGTTCATATATGATCATCATAAGTTCATAACTTATTTAGGTTCAAATTACTTATTCATGACTTATACGGCTTAAGTCCATTGATTATCCAATTCTTATGTGTTCTTAACATACATGACCATCACTTCTCTATCAAACTATCATGGTAGAGATAGAAGACTAATGGCATAGGATCATTTACCTTTGATGACTAGCTTTCTTCTTCTTGAAAATCTAACAATGGAAGTTTGACTTAAAAGTGCTTATTCTCTCTAACACTTAAGTTGCTTAGCTTGGATGAAATTGAACAAGCAAATAATGAACAATCTCTTCCTCTATTTATAGGCTTGCTAATGTTAGGGCATAATAGTCATTAGGTCATTCCACCTCCTTAACAAATCTCTTTACTATTCACTTACTTAATTATTAAGTAAACTTGCTAACCACACTTATTACTTGGTCATTACATAACATGCTTGGTCATCACAACACTTGGGCACCAAGATCACCCATAGGTTTCCCCATGGATCATGCTCACTTATTGGATCCTAACTTGGGCTTGGGTTTAGTTTGTTTAACTTAAGCTTTGGGCTTGCATTAAATTAGTTTGGGCTTCATATTAACCAACACTTGGGTTAAACATTACTACAACTTGGGCTTTCCCCTTAATTTTTATTGGACTTGTACTTCCTAAAAGATCCCATAATTCCATTTCATTTGACTTTAATCCTTAACGTTCTTAAATTAAGTCTGCATTCAAAATATTGCATTTTCCATACTTGAATTATTATTACATAGTCTATCACACCTCGATTTTCTAACGTTACGTATTTCTCGGAAGTTCAAAAAATAATTCCCGACCGGAAAACGATGAATAATATTTTTCGGAAAATTTCTCGAAAACTTTTTATTTTCGTCTTGAAAATTCAGACACTATAATTTCTTTACGTAATTAAAATACTACGACGTTCCGACGTTTCTAGGTTATAGAACGACATTCACCTTACTAACACATAATAATAACAAATAATATTATTTTATTCATTATAAAAATATTTATAAAAAGTTCAATTTTCTGGGGCGTTACACGAAAAGGAAACATATCAACACCCACGGCTGCAAGGTTATCTACATCATCGCTAAATTTCTTCAAGTCCTCGACTCGCAAAGAATTTAAAGAAAGAGTGTGCAACCCAAGAACAAGGCCTGCGAGTTGATCTAGGAAGAAGGTTTGGGCAGAAGCCGCCTTAATAATCAACCGGTCGAGTATCTGCGAGAACTGAGTTAGGAGACGTTCAAGACTTTCCTGACTGAAAGAATATATATGAAAACTCCTTCAAAAATTTATACGAGAAAAGTTTATGAGAAAATATCAGTTTCCATTATTTAAGAGTGTAAGATCAATCATCATTTTATAGTAGAAATTATGGGAACTGATTTGGGTTATTAAGCCATTGAATACATGGTAATCCACATTCATTGTACCCAAACTTTTAATATTTAATACTCCCTCCGTTCCTAAAAGATTATCGTTTTAGAAAAAAAAATTTATTTCAAAAAGTTTGTCGTTTACAACTTTCAAGGAGAATAAATTATTTACTTTTCTATAGGGATAAATCAATTTTTGGTACCTGTACTGGAACACAATTTACAATTTGGTACCCAAAGTGAAAAAAGTTACAAACTGATGATTGTACTTGAAAAATGTTACAATATAGTGCTTGTACTTTCCAATTTTGAAATAATCGTTAAAATTGACTAACAGAATAGATGGAAAATTCTGAAAAATTCTGACGTGGTTTACTCATCTGACGTGGATAATGATAAACTAGTTATTGCCTAAGTGCAACACAACTGAGAGTTACGTGGGGCCCAATAGTTAGCAACACACTTCCCGAAAATGGAACCCATGTACAGCACCAAAGTTGACTAGACCGCCTCTGTTGCACCTACCAACATTATTTGGCAAACTGCCAAAATCATTCGAAGATGCATGACGCCGAATCAGAAGCTATTAGGACAACCCAGATAAACAAACACCCTTAATTGATTAGTTGGAGGAGATAGATTAATCAGAGCATGAAATCAGATCATTAGACCAACCATAACAAAAAATTTCAAAAATTAGAAATGAACCAAGCCGCCAGAAATAGGTCAGAGATCACCAAGAGACAACCCCAACTAAAGCCAAATTAATCATACAACAACAAAAAGAAAGTATGAATGATAGAACCTCCGAATCAGCTGCAACCCAAAATAAACATCACGCCCCTAACAAGTTGAAATGGAACACAGACCAATCAGACAAACAGATCAAAAACACCCATGAACAAAGACATGAACGTAAGAATAATAGATCAAAAACATCCAAATCTGAAAATTAAAAATTAACACTAAAGCGTAATTGACAAATCGAAATACACATAATCAAGCCATCTATTAAAACAAACCACTGGAATCAAATGCTCCATATATATTCGCCCATAAATTCGAACCTTGATGCCCATAAATTCGAATCAAAGGCTCTCACTCTCGCTGCTGCCTATATTTTTCCTTTCCCCAGTTACGCATAATATTTAGATTTCAATTCCAATATAAAAAGAAACGAAGCCACCGTAACTCATCACCGTCCTAGACTCGTCTTCCTCATCCTGCTAAAAATTGAACTTTAATCTTTCTTTACAGAAACATATAGATATAGATTTAGATTGGAGAAAATATTGCGGAGGGAGAGATGAAGTTTCAAATCGAAGATGTTACTGTGTACTTCCCATACGATCACATTTACCCAGAACAATACTCATACATGGTGGAACTGAAGCGTGCCCTAGATGCCAAAGGTCACTCTCTCCTCGAAATGCCCATCGGCACAGGAAAAACCATTGCCCTACTCTCTCTCATCATCAGCTACTCTCTCTCCAAACCCTCCAAAACAACTTTGTTGCCCCGTCATCACCATGTCATCCTTTACATCTGACCTGTCAAATTTTTAAACAGAATAATGATGAAACCTACTATTTAACGGAGTGTAATATTTTTCGAGTATAATCAGCAGTTTGTAACTTTTTTTACTTTAGGTACCAAATTGTAAGCCGTGTTCCAGTACAGGTACCAAAAGTTGATTTATCCCCTTTTCTATATTACCCATATATTCTCTCATTGTCCCAAGAAATTCTTTCCATTGTATTAATAGTTTTCAACTTCCCATAAAGAGGTAGTGATGGAATTTCAAACAAGTTTTATTTAATAAATGATACTTTCTTAATCCATGTGTCAAAACCTTAAACGATAATCTTTTAGGAACAGATATAGTATAATTTTATTATGATATTATTTCAGTCTTACGCACGATACTCTCAAATTAATGGTATGCATGATATTCTCCAATCTTGTCCCTCTGTTTTCAAAATTATTGCCACATATATCTTTTTGCACAAATTTTTAAAAAAATTAACGTCTCATTTATTTTCCTAATTTGTCCGTATAGTGTGTGGTTAAGAATACTCTAACAATGTGAACCACAAAACTCTTAGATAGTAAAATAATTTATTATATATTTAAATGATAAAATTGACATAACTATGAATAAATTCATCAATTCATAAAAGCAACTCAAAAAGAAAGTGTTATAATTTTTTAGAACATCCTGGAAAAGAATGTCTTAATAAAAATGGGAGGTAGGTAATACATAACTCCATATATCAAAAATATCACCTATATTAATATAACAATAATACCGATAAAAGACTTGATACAAAAAAAATATAAAATAATGTGTATAATAATGATTAATTATAATTAATAGACTGATAAAATATCAATTAATTATAATTCAATATATCATTTTGTAATTATTTTTTATAGTTATTTTTTGTCATGGTAACATTGCTCTTAATATAGAGTATCGATTGAGTCATTCACAAAGTAAACCACTATTCATTATAAATGTTATGATCCTTCAAATTTGTGAACAGTACACAAATTATTAACTTCATGTAATTTTAAATAGTTTATTAATTGATATATTGCATTACATCAAGTATATTTACTTGGGGTTTTATTACAAAGAAGATCCGTCTTAAATAAGTACTCTCTCCATTTTCAAAAATAAACAAAGTATAATTTTTACATATATTAAGAAAAATAAAAATTAAAAAAAAAGAAAAAAAATCAAAAAATCAAAATTTATCTTTAGTGATCCCACAAAGTTATATAAAATGATAATACATTTATTTTTTTTATACTTATTTTTGGGGATAACAAACGTAAAATCCTGAGTTTTCTCTTGCCCTCAATTAGTTTAGAATGATACTTTTTCCACATGAAATTTTGGTATTATCATATAATTTTCTCTCACATAATAAGTAAGACCCACTTTATTCATCTGAAAGAGAATTATGTAAAAATATTAATATTTTTCTTAATACAAAATCTTAAACGTTTGATATTCTTGTTATTTGCTTTACATATAGTTAATAATACGTAGACATGGCAAAGTCGTTTTAGGAACTATGGGTTCAACCCAAGTACCCAACCTAATATTTTATCTTACATATATTTTATTTTACCGTCCAAGAGCATATATGACAGGTGGGGGTCCCAAGGTCATTCAGTGGGACACGATGACTTGGACAGGGGAGACGTCAGGCGGCGACTATTCACTACGACCAGTAGAAATGATGGACATTAGGGTCGCGTCAAGGACTTACCGTCCCAAACACGTACCAACTCGGAGGGCAACGATGAAAGGAGACGGATCTTATCTAGAAAAGCCCAAGAAACCGATGATGCTTTAAGGGCTTTGCTCGCGTAACGGAAGGAAATCGATCAACAAATGGAGCTTTGATCACTTGCCTCTAGTCACAGCCGTAGGCGGGGGCGGTCACCGGAGCTTCAGTCCAGGACTCATCATTCGGACAATGTTGGACAAACCGAGGGCAGACTTTGGAGTCTGTCTCGGGATATGAGCGGTCAGAGGAGTCGATCGAGAGGTTGTTCGCCCGGGGACCACTCCATAATTAATCATCCGAATGACCCTCAGCACATTACAAGCAGAAGACGGAGCCTATCTAGGGCAGTGAGTTCTAAAAGCAGACGACAAGTGGCTCGTCCGAGGTGAGATATATCTCCCAATGAAAGAAGGGGCTGAAGGAATCCTTCACCCCAAAGAAGTGAAATAGAAGAGTTGGCCAAGACATTGGCCAAAATAGAGAAACAGCTAGCCGAACTCAAGTATGAAAGGGAAAATTCAAACAATGTGATTCCGGTCAAGTCCTCGTCACCTTTTTCACTAGAGATCATGCACGAAAAGGATGATCCGAACAAGACCTCACATGGAGAGTTATGATGGTTCAGGGGATCCTTGTGAGCATAGTCGGGCCTATAATCGGTTGATGGACTACTATGACTACTCGGACTTCGCAAAGTGTCAGGTGTTCATGACTATATTAAGGAAAGACGCTCGGCAGTGGTTGATGACACTGGCCCCGAACTCAATTTCATCTTGGAGAGGGCTCTGTGATAAGTTCCATGCTCGGTTCGGTAGTAATAAAAGAAGAAGGAAGTCGACCGGTTACTGTCACAGATCAGGCATTATTAGAATGAAACCACGGGTCAATGTGTCAAACGATTCCGAGAGGTCGTGGGTTAGGTATCGGATTTGAATGACCTTGAAGCGATGGGTCTTTTTCAGAATGGATTGGACCTGGTAAAGTCAAAAAAGTTGGTGAAAGAGCTGATATTTAACTATTCAAAAAGCCTGGCCGAAGCGTTTGATAAAGCAGAAGGGTTTATTGTGATGGAAGAGGCGATGAGCAGCCTAAAGCAAAGTGTGTCAGAGAAATCAAAGGACCAGGAGAAAAACAACTACACCAAGGATGATAATAACAACAGGTTCGATAATCAGATGAAGAACTTCAACAACAGGGGTTTTAGGAGGAGGCCGACCGTCACTTTCCGAACCATAAGGTTGACAAAGTTTATACTCCACTCAACACGAACCGAGCTACAATATTGGAGGAAATGAAGCATAAGCATTATTTTGAGCCTTACCTTAACAACACTCATTCCATGAGAGGAAATCATAACATATATTGTAATTATCACCAGACATTTGGACATTCTACAAAAGACTGCAGAGATTTAAAGGACCTAATTGAGAATAATGTTCAGAGTGGGGAATTAGTTCCGTACGTCGCAAGCCGAGAAGGATCAGAAAGACGACATAGTAATATCAATCAGCTGCAGAACCCTCAGCCACAACCATAGCAAATAGTTCGGTGGGTGGTGGATGTGATAACAGGTGGTTTGGTCGGGAAGATAATGAAAGTAGTATGCACACAAGCCAATCATGTTTGATGATAAAGCATATACTTTGTAACAATCTTATTCATTTATTAATAAAAAGTATTAATTTATTAAAGGCTTTTAATAATCTACATGATGCTGTTTTATAATATGTGATAAACCCATAGTTTTAAGCAATGCTTTTAGAATAATGATGATGATCATTCTAATGAGATCTAAATTCTTAGAAAGCTTAAAACTAAAATAGTTCCCAATCATTGGATTACTAAATTGGGGATTAGTGTATCCGGATAGATCGGTACATACGTTGTTTGCTCATTGGATGAGGATGATTGATCTCATGATCATTTGTGTGGAGACACTAAAGCAAGTATGTAGGTGCTTATTAGAGAATAAGTTCACTCGAACGTTGGCTCGCTAAGGAATACCTAATGGAGTTTTATTTGCTGTCAATAGGAATTCTCTGTAGTGATAGTAGTACAAGTAATCCTTGGACTTGAGATCATCATAGTATCTTGTGTATGATGAGTTATACTTTGACTTATTCCTTAAGACCCTTAGGGTATATCAAAGGGTATGCTTGGGTATAATAAGTTGTACATGGAGATAATGTATGATCAATAAAGAATCTACCACTTCTAATAAAAGAAGAGAAATGTCCTATGTGATTCGATAAATGACAACCCAAGAGTCCTTGGCTTAAGGCGAATGAAATTAGAAAGGAGTTTCTAATTTGCATTATTTGGAGTTGTGCATTTAAGGATCGAAATACATATAATTAAATAAAATAAGACTTGACATGATAATTCCATGTCTTATATTTAATTGGGACATCAGTATGGTGGAAGGATTGAATTGTGCGGTAACTATTTGCTCAAAGGTTCTTTTATGATTAATGTTGAAATCTATATTATCCGGAAAGTCGCTGATCGCTAGGGAGGCTTATCCTATTGTAGAATAAATATTATTTAAATAAATTAATTGTTTAATTTATTTATTTAAATAAGATTAGAATTGTTCTAATTGATTTATTCACAACCTGTTTAATATGGAGAACCTAAAGGGTCACACCATAAAAGGAAGAATAATTATTTAAGAAGTTAATGGCATAATCGTAATAATATATGTTATGTATATTTAATTTAATCTATGGTGATAGAATAAATTAAATAGCTTAATATTTATTATTTAATATTTTAGAAATATTAAATATAAATTAATAAGAGGAGTTTTATTAATATTATTACAATTATTATTATTTTAATTTCTAAAAGAGTTTAGGAATTAATTTAATATAAGTACTCTCATTTATTCCTAATAAGATTAGGAGGTTAAATTAATTAAAAGAGTTTAATTAATTATCCCTAATAAGATTAGGGAGCTTAATTAATTAAAAGAATTTAATTAATTAAATAAACCCAATTCCTTAATTGTTAAGGTGGGTTGCCCACATCTATAAATAAGAGGAGTCTTATTATGGGTGGGGAGTTGTTGACTTTTACAACTACGTAATAATTCCAATTTGTTGGAGAGTACGCCCTTTCTATAGAGATAGAAAACTAGGGTTAGCCATAACCACCCCTTCTTCTTGAATTTTCTTCTTCCTTGGTGGATCACCTCTAGAGGCCAAACATTTGGGTGGCTAACGTTGATCAAAGGAAGGAACCAAACCCGGTGGATTCAAGATTGAACGCGAAAGGATTTGGAGGTGAACTTGTACCTGAGGAAGCTCGATCTTCAAGGGTATGATTTATTCTTTATCTTTTCGTTTAATTAATAATTATGCATAAAGGGTGATCCGTATATGGTTTGTAAATTTTAAACTCGATTTTTACACGCCTCGCATTATTTTGCAATTTGATTGCGTATATGAATATTTCAAACCTATAATTGGCATCGAGCCAAAACCTTTATGCTAATTATTAATTGTTCGATTTGATATGTATGTTGATATGTGTTTAGAACAATTTAATTGGGCATATTTTTTATTGTATAAAATTTAATAAAGAAATTTAAAAAAAAAAAAAAAAAAAATCGTTTTATGAAAATTGGCGAACTCCCTAGGTAAAGCTTCTGCAGGTTGGTACTAATATATACTATATATATATATATTACATATTATCGTTTATATATATATATATATATATATATATATATATATATATTTTTTAATGCTTTTAAAGGAAATCAAAGACTAATTCACTTGAAGTTATATATATATATATATATATATATATATATATATATATATATATATATATATATATATATATTTTCTACTATTTTTATATATATATATATTCTAGTATATATTATATATATATAATAGTTATATATATATATTATTCTTAATTATTATATAAATAAAATAAAAGTTTATTTTAATTTTAAAATAAAAGGTTTATTTTAATATTAAAATATAAAGTTTTATTTTAATCTTAATAATTTTATAATTAAAATAAAAGATTTATTTTAATTTTAAAATTAGAATTTCATGCTAACTAATTAGAGTTGAAATTGGATTCCATGATAACTAATTGGAGTTGAAATTGGATTCTATGTTTCCTTAAATAAAGGAGTTTATTTAGATATGAAATAGGATTTCATATTATTCAAAAATAAAGGAGTTTATTTGTGAATAGAAAGAGAATCATAATTTCCTTAAATAAATGAGTTTATTTAAATATGAAATAAGATTTCATATTATTCAAAATAAAGGAGTTTATTTGTGAATAGGAAAGATAATCCGTGTTTCCTTTAATATTTTTTTTACATGGAATTGATTCATAATTAATTAAAATAAAAGAGTTTATTTTAATTAAAGATTTTTTCACATGGAATTGATTCCATAATTAATTAAAATAAAAGAGTTTATTTTAATTAAAGATTTTTTTATTATATGGAATTGGATTCCATAATTAATAAAATAAAGGAGTTTATTTTGATTAAAGATTTTGATTAAAATAAAATAGTTTATTTTATTCAAAATTGGATAAATTAAAATAAAATAGTTTTATTTTGATTTAAATTTGGATTAAAATAAAGGGGTTTATTTTAATTCAAAATTAGATTTTATACTAACTAAATTTGCCCATTAAATGATATCAATATATATATTAAATGTTTATTATTCATGAGATGAATGTTATTTATTGATGCATATGGTGATGTGTATGATAATAAATGGGATTGATTATGAACTATCAACGAATATGATTGGATTTTATTTTAGTTGGATGCATGAATGTATGGGTTTTATTAAATGGGGTCTCAAGTACCTCGCCTTCTCTAATTTTTTCTTAATGTAAATTCTATCTCCTCCTATGTACTTCCCTCGATCACGATCAAGGTTTCTATTTATTTTAAATAGTTTTGTAATAGGAATAGTTAGAATTATTTTGAAGAATTGGAGATCAAGGGACAAGAAGCGCATGAAGACCCGCTTGTAATGGAGCCCGAGTTTAAATGTAATAGTTATATTTAAATATTATTTCTTGCACCCCTGGGTTTTGACCTTTTGGTTCACTTGGTGGCTCTAGTGAACCAAACTAGAATAAAAGTCCATAATCAATCCGGGTAATATATAGTATTCTATATGTGCATGCTTATACTATATATATTATATATTATGCAAACATGCTTCGCATGTTCATTAATATAATAGCGTATTTTATATATATATATATAATGCATGCATGCTTAAACAAGATGAGACAAAATTAATAACAAACCCCTCAATTTTATATATTAAGTCCTAAGCGCTCAAAGATATTTGGAATATCGAACGTCGCTTTCAGCATGATAAAATTAATAGAGTATTAAATATTTAATATGAGTTTGTTGTGTCACCACAAGGCAAGTATTAAGTATTTAAGATGTTAATTTATCACATTTGATGCTTATAAAGAAAATTGAACAATATTGTTTCGTTGTGTCACCACAAGGATGATATTTTTCTTTTTGAATATATGGAGTGCTAGGTCTGGACTTAACTTGGATAATTTTGATTCGGATGTGCCACCACTTGATCAAAATAATCTAAGAGGCAAAATACAAGGAGTTGCATAGTTGATGTAATTGACAAAGTTGTCTACCTATTTATTTATATATAGTTTGTTGTGTCACCACAAGGCTATATACATTTGAAATGGGATCCTTATTCTCACTAGCAAATCTTTAATTAGATTTTGCCAAACTATATAAGTGAGGGTAATATAGTTTGAAGAAAATAGTGAGAGATACCAATTTAAAACAAGACCTAAATTATTTTGGTAATTAATAAAAGAATGTATGTTAAAATGTTGTTAATTACAAATTGCTTTACGTAATTTTACAATGTTTAAAATTACTATCATCATGAAGCATATTAGATGCTAAATTAATCGGAATCAATTAAACGGATTGGTTAAGGAATTTGAGAATAGTTCTTCTATTTTCGAAAAGCTATCTTATGTCCTTAATACGCCTATCCTCGCAATGGTTGCGTAAAATGCCTCCGAGGAAGAGATTGCTACTTTTAGAAAGTGGCAAGATGATGCACAATTGGCTCAATGCATCATGCTCGCATCCACGAGTAACGAGCTTGAAAGATCGAAGATGAAACTATGGATGCTCCTACTATATTCCCCGCACATCAAGTAGTTGATGGTGAGGAAAGTGGGGACGATAGATATCGAGATATCTAAGAAGCTCTTCCGATCTAGAATGGCCAATGGCACTATAAAGATGCATAAAAAGTTCTTAACATAATCAATTTGATTGATCAATTAGGACAACAGGTTTTGTCATGGATGGAGAGTTGAGCTAAGATTTGATCTTGCACTCACCCGGGACTCCTTTCATTAATTGTTGTGAATTTTCATATGAACAAGCTAGATATCGGTTTACCGATTTGCTTAACATGTTGAAAAATGTTGAGAGTCACTTTCCAACCAAGAAAGACCATGTCTTACTGGTAGGGGCCAAAGGATCTTCTGAAAAGAAGAAGGATTCAAAGAAGGTAAACAGAAAGGCATAAACAAAGGATAATAAGAACAAAACTGATATGGATAGCAAAGGAGTTTGTTTCCACTGTAATAAGCCTGAACACTGGAAAGAAACTGCGAGAAGCATCTTGCAGAGGCTAACCAAAGAAGCTTAGTGAAGTTTCGGTTACAATACAATTTTGTTCAAGATTTAAAATAAATTTTTCTTTAAGTCAAGGTTCTACTTGGATATTGGATATCAACTTTGGTTATCATAAATATAGATTTATGAAAGGACCAAATGTAGTAGAAAAAGCTAAACAAATATAAGTAATCCTATGTGTGGGAAATGAAGCAAAGGTTGCAACATTAGCCATAGAAACTTATAGTTTAAGCATCGCTACGAGGCAAATCTATTAAGTCAATAAGTTGTTATTGTATTCTAGTTCTCGTTGAAAACATTATTTCCATTTTATTGTTGGATAATGAAATTGTTGGTATTATAATTAAGAACAATTGTTGTTCTATTTATAATAATAATGTTTTGTATAGAACTTGAATATTACTTAATGGATTTTGTATACTGACTTACGTAAAAAATATATTTTGCAAATTGAACAAACTAGTATAAGAAAAGGAGATGATCATTCAAAGAGTTGAATGTGTGTATTTGTTTGAATACAATTGTGAATTATTTGAAAGGTTCAAAGAATTCAGAAATGAAACAAATTGGCAAAGTATTAAGATTCTTTGATTAGATCAAGGAATAAATACTTGTGCAATAAGTTTCTAGATCATCTCAAATGGTTTTCTCATAATGGACGCCTCTTGATACACAATAATTGATTGATGTATCTGAAAGGAAAAATCATACCTTGTTGGACATGGTACGGTCCATAATGATTTTACCAACATTCCAGTATCCTTCTAGGATCATGTCCTAGAAATGGTCGCATATCTATGAAAAGGTAACCTCAAAATCAGCCCCAAGACTCCATAAAAGTTATGGATGTGGAGGATTCCTAATCTTAAGTATGTTAAGATAAGGGTTGTCCAACTTATGTGAAAAGGTTTCAAAGGATAAGCTTGGGACAAGATTTGACAAGTGTCGATTTGTGGGACATCCTAAAGTAAGTTTAGGGTATATGTTCTATAATTCTACTTTGCAAAAGGTGTTTGTTGCGAAACACGCTGCCTTCTAAGATAAATGAGTTTATTATTGAAGGGGCTAGTGGGAGGATAATAGATCTTGAAGAGTTCAAGAACCACAAAACACTATAAGTCAAATAAGAGGAACTTATAGATAGACTCTTATTGTACCACAAAACCGAATCAGAAATCGAATAGCATCAAGATACCTAGGAGGTATGGATTCATCATAGATGATGATGATGAGGTACGCATCATAAAAGATGATGATCCAGAGTTACATATGATGAGGTAAGAGTTCTAGTGTGTACAAAAGGGTCAGTGGGAGCGTCGTGACATTCCTAATATTATATGTTGATATACTACGGATGAGGAATAACATACCAATGCTACAATCAAGAAAGATAAAGTTGTCTAAAAAAAATCCTCCATGAATGATTTGGGAAGAGTATCATTATTGGGGATGCAAATCTATATAGATAGATTTAAAAGGATGCTCAACTTAACCCAAGGAACGATATATTCATTTGATGCTAAAGTCGCTTTAGCATGGAAAACTCCCAAGAGATGTCTCATGTTGATGAGCCATGGAGTGTATCTCTTAATAGTCCCCACAGACTCACGAAAAGAGAGGTTGCATGAGTGACAATCATGTATGCAATGAAATGTACGAGACCCGATGTTGATCACCATATTCGGAGAAGTTCACTATGAGTCGGTGAAAACATCTTAAAGTGCTTAACCGCACTAAAGATGTGATTAAAATTTATCTTTGGGTCTTAATTAAAACTAGAGGGCTTAATGCAGACTCAAGTTTTCGAGACGCACTAAGATGATGTAAAAATCCACTTTAAGGTAAAGGGTTACCTTGAACAAAGTGCAATGAATTGAAAGGTTCCAAACAAAGAAAGAGTTCCGGTTTAGTGATAAAGACAAAGTATATAGCTATAAATGAAGTCGCAAGTTGATTGTTTGGATTAAAAGTTCATTACGTAACTAGAATAGTTCCTAAATCTCATCTTGGATCTAAACATGTGTTGTGGCACTTTCATTTGATTATTAGAATCATTGAAAGATGGGAAATCACTATAGAGATAGTGGACTCTCATGAACAACATTACATATCCATTAACTAAAGCTTATCCAACAGTAGGATAATCGTCACTTAGAGAAGAAGAGTATAGGATACCATGACGATTGGCTTTAGTGAAAGTGGGAGATTGAAAGTAGTATGCACACAAGCCAATCATGTTTGATGATAAAGCATATACTTTGTAACAATCTTATTCATTTATTAATAAAAAGTATTAATTTATTAAAGGCTTTTAATTATCTACATGATGCTGTTTTATAATATGTGATAAACCCATAGTTTTAAGCAATGCTTTTAGAATAATGATGATGATCATTCTAATGAGATCTAAATTCTTAGAAAGCTTAAAACTAAAATAGTTCCCAATCATTGGATTACTAAATTGGGGATTAGTGAATCCGGATAGATTGGTACATACGTTGCTTGCTCATTGGATGAGGATGATTGATCTCACGATCATTTGTGTGGAGACACTAAAGCAAGTATGTAGGTGCTTATTAGAGAATAAGTTCAATCGAACGTGGCTCGCTAAGGAATACCTAATGGAGTTTTATTTGCTCGTCAATAGGAATTCTGTAGTGATAGTAGTACAAGTAATCCTTGGACTTGAGATCATCATAGTATCTTGTGTATGATGAGTTATACTTTGACTTATTCCTTAAGACCCTTAGGGTATATCAAAGGGTATGCTTGGGTATAATAAGTTGTACATGGAGATAATGTATGATCAATAAAGAATCTACCACTTCTAATAAAAGAAGAGAAATGTCCTATGTGATTCGATAAATGACAACCCAAAGAGTCCTGGGGTTAAGGCGTAATGAAATTAGAAAGGAGTTTCTAATTTGCATTATTTGAGTTGTGCATTTAAGGATCGAAATACATATAATTAAATAAAATAAGACTTGACAAGAATTCCATGTCTTATATTTAATTGGGACATTGTATGGTGGGAGGATTGAATTGTCATTTCGGTAACTATTTGCTCAAAGGTTCTTTTTATGATTAATGTTGAAATCTATATTATCCGGAAAGTCGTTGATCGCTAGGGAGAACATCCTATTGTAGAATAAATATTATTTAAATAAATTAATTGTTTAATTTATTTATTTAAATAAGATTAGAATTGTTCTAATTGATTTATTCACAACCTATTAATATGGAGAACCTAAAGGGTCACACCATCAAAGGAAGAATAATTATTTAAGAAGTTAATGGCATAATCGTAATAATATATTATGTATATTTAATTTAATCTATGGTGATAGAATAAATTAAATAGCTTAATATTATTATTTAATATTTTAGAAATATTAAATATAAATTAATAAGAGGAGTCTTATTAATATTATTACAATTATTATTATTTTAATTTCTAAAAGAGTTTAGGAATTAATTTAATATAAGTACTCTCATTTATTCCTAATAAGATTAGGAGGTTAAATTAATTAAAAGAGTTTAATTAATTATCCCTAATAAGATTAGGGAGCTTAATTAATTAAAAGAATTTAATTAATTAAATAAACCAAATTCCTTAATTGTTAAGGTGGGTTGCCCACATCTATAAATAAGAGGAGTCTTATTATGGGTGGGGAGTTGTTGACTTTTACAACTACGTAATAATTCCAATTTGTTGGAGAGTACGCCCTTTCTATAGAGATAGAAAACTAGGGTTAGCCATAACCACCCCTTCTTCTTGAATTTTCTTCTTCCTTGGCGGATCACCTCTAGAGGCCAAACATTTGGGTGGCTAACGTTGATCAAAGGAAGGAACCAAACCCGGTGGATTCAAGATTGAACGCGAAAGGATTTGGAGGTGAACTTGTACCCGAGGAAGCTCGATCTTCAAGGGTATGATTTATTCTTTATCTTTTCGTTTAATTAATAATTATGCATAAAGGGTGATCCGGGTATATGGTTTGTAAATTTTTGAACTCTGATTTTTACACGCTTCCGCATTATTTTGCAATTTGATTGCGCACATGAATATTTCAAACCTAACAGATAATCAGGGGGAAAAGCATGGGGTGTTGGATTCTATACTCATAGTGTCCGAACAACCTGTTAGGAGCAGTCGATAGTACCTTGGCACGATCATCTCTTTTTCGAATGAGGATTACCCATCAGAACCTGTTGGACCTCATGATGGAGCGTTGGTGATCACTACACAAGTTGGATCGATGGACATGAAGAGGATCATGATTGATAAAGGATCATCGATCGATATATTGTACGCCCATGCGTACCAAATGATGGATTTAGAGGGAAGGAAGTTGGAGATTGGGCAGGAGACCCTCTATACGGATTCAGTAATGACCCAGTTTGAGTAATAAGTGTCATCGAATTGTCAGTCATCTTTGTCACAGTTCCTTGACAAGTGGAAGTGATCTACAGATTTTTTGTGGTATATATGGATTCGTCGTACAATGCCATACTCGGGAGACTGACATTGATGGCTCTAAATGCGATGACTTCCATACCTCATTTTTAAATAAGGTTCCCCACTCTAAACGACGTCGGTGAAGTCGCTGGGAATCTTGACTTAGCAAGGAGATGTTATCGAAATAATTTAGCAAGCAATGGGATCAAACTAATTAAAGAGGTTCAAAATTGAAGCGCTGAGGCCAGGAAACATACCGGCTTCGAGTAATGAATAATGCCAAAGTCAAAGACACTTAACGTGCTGGGAGGCTTAGGGAGAATTATCAAGTGTTTTTCTTTTATGATTGAAATTTGTTCAAGTTAGTAATGGGAATGAGCAATCAATTTTGTTAAAAGATAAATTTCGTCCATGGTTGATGGAATAAGGTTGGATGAAGTTATGAGCTTCCCACAGGGGCCGAGAAGGCTATTATGATATGAACAAAGACAACATCCTTCAGGATGGACCGACGTCCCCGTGAACGGATCACTTCCTTCGGGACGGACCGACGTCCTCCCGAATAGATCACTTCCTTTGGGAAGGACCGACGTCCTCCCGAACGGATCACTTCCTTCGGGACGGATCGACGTCTTCCCGAACGGATCACTTCCTTCGGGACGGACGATCGTGCTCTAGAACAGATCATTTCTTTCGGGACAGACCATCATCCTCCCGAACAGATCACTTCATTCGAGACTGACTAACATCCTCCCGAACGGTCGAACATCTATCATTTAATGTTTGCCATGACAAATTGATCTAATATCTTATTTTAAGTTCGTTGTGAACACGAGAGTGGGAGGCAATGTTGGGACATGAGTATTTGGGTCCAATTATTATGGTGGGCCAAAGTCCACGTAGAGATATTTTAACCTATGTGGGGTTCTGTTTTGGTAGTTGGAGTATTTTAAGGAATCAAGGATTCCTAATTATAATTGGTTTCTAAATACAGAAGGAGGTGTTGGGATTTGTACCAACTTCCTTATTTTTATGAGATCTTATGAAATCCCATGATGGAATTATACCTAATGAGGAACCCTAATCCAATACGAGAAAGGACTCTATAAAGATGGTGAGTTCACTATAAATACAAGGTTTTATTCTGATTTTAAGGTACACAAAATTCATTGTTATTTTTCAGCACTAGAGCTTTTTGCCACCATTGTTAAACCTTGTTCAACCTGTACTTATTCTCACACCGGAACTATCCCCTAGCGGCACAACCCGTTAAGCTTTTGGTATGCTTACCGTTTTGTGCAGGATTGGACGCGCATTTGGTGATTGAGGCGCGTAGATGAATCTTGGCATTAACATATCCCAATTTTTTACATATACTCAATAAAATTTAACATATAAAAATCATAATATGAAACTAAGAATTCAAATAATATTTTTTGTTTTAAACACCAAAAACTAAACTATCAACAAACTCAATCACTCTAATTAGAATAGCTCCATTAATATTTTAATTTTAATTTTTTAATATTTGTATCACTTATCCAAAAATATGTGTTAATTAAACTAAATTAGTTTTTTTTATAAGTTACCAACAATTTATATGAGATAGTCTTAATTACAAATAAAAATATAATTAAAATGTATTGTATTTAAAAAGGATAATTAAACATATATATATATATATTATATTATTTAGAAATTAAAATTTGATAACATGCAAGGGTAAATATGTAATTTTATCTATTTAGTCAACTCTAAAAAGTTGCAAGGGTACTAACTATTATTTAAAAAATTTGAGAGAATGTGAGTGTCACTACAAGAAAAGGTCTAATTTCTGACAGACTATCCTGTCGAGGTTAAGGATATTCTGTCAAGGATAACGTAACCCGGACGGAATATTCAGTCGGGGCTTCGGTCGAGTTTAAGCACATCGAAATTAAGTCCGTCGAGATTTTAGTTGAGGATTACTAAGTCCGACAGACATATGGTCGACTGAATAGTCCGTCGAGGTTAGGATATCCTCGAACAAATATGTTCCATTGGGTCTTATTCGGTCGATATTAAGCTGCTACATGGCTAGTGTTGAAAAATATTAAAAGGGCTTATTCCCGACGGAATTCCGTCGGGTTTACCTTATTCCGTTGAGGATAAGAAGTTTTTTTTAAAATATCTGCTCTGTTTTGGCAACATCCAGGGTTTTAACCCACATTTTTATACCTGGAAACATGTTTATACCTGGAAACAATATAGTCATCATAATAATAACCTTGTTCACATGCATAAAATCCAGTCACATGCATACAAGTCCAACATATGTAACTTTTGTTCACATGCATACAAGTCCAACAAAAATATTTTCATACCCTATATTAACTACAAGATGTCCTATTCTCCATAAGATATACAAAAATACTCTTGAACTACGTATGATCCTCCATAATATATAAAAAAAGAATTATATACAAGGTTTAAACTACAAAAATGTCAAATATCAACTAAACATAAAGCTAAATTACAATCTAAATATATAAAGCATCAAACTACTTTTAGCAGTCATATTTATAGACCTCCGGAAAGAGAAACTCTTCCTGGAGAAAAGATACAATAGAAGAATCATCAGTAAATAAACATAAAGCTAAATTCATGAAAAAATTACCTCGGCATCATCATCCTGCTGCTGCGTTAACGTTTCTCTACTACGATATTGATAGTCGATCGTCGTCGATAAAGTTTATCCCCATTACTCCTTGAGAATTGTAAGCTAGTTATGACCCACCTCTCCATGAAGTCGAGAAAACATCCTCGGTTTTATAGTCATAGGCTTTTCAGTTGTTACTCCTATTTTTGCAAAATCAACTGTCATTGAGTGAAGGGTTGTCAACTGGGACATTTTTTTACTCATAGTCTTATCCGACTCAAGGTCTGCATGTACTAAATGTGCAGTAGAGATTGTACCCAAGGTCTCATTGATCAAATAAATTATCATAAAAGAACTCCAATATTTTTTGTAAACTCAGACTTATTGGGAAAAATATGAGAGACAAAGGAAGAGTTGCCAGAATTTCAACAATTTCAAATAAGTAGTTGACCATACTGTACTTCCTCTTGAATTCCCAGAAAAAAATGGTTAATTCCCGAACAAAGTAGCTCACCGTTTAACCATTTTGTTTAGGAATTCAAGAGGAAGTACAATTGAATTAATTGAACCACTTATCAATGATACGTTAGGTACAATCTCTACTGCACATTTAGTACATGCAAACCTTGAGTCAAATAAGACTATGAGTAAAAATGTCTCAATTGACAACCCTTCACTCTATGGCAGTTGGTTTTGCAAAAACAGGAGTAACAGCTGAAAGGCACAGGGCTTTAAAACCGAGGATGTTTCCCGATTTCATGGAGAAGTGGGACAAACCAGCTTTTAAACTTCTCAAGGAGTATTGGGGGAAACTTTATCGTGATAGTCTTGAATCTATAGTGAATGAGAAGTTGCAATCTGTTTCTTCAAAAAATATAATATCATCAAGATGTTTATATAAAATACTGAAAGATATCTGTTTGCCCATGAGTAATGACTACTAGTAAAAGAGTCATTCATATTCTATTAGGTTGATTTGTCTTTGCATAACCACTAGATCGAATAGAGATGCACTTAATTTGGAATTGAATATTTCTCGCCCATGAGTAATGACTACTAGGAGAAGAGTCAAGGATTTCCTTGTATGCAGGGTTCGACATAGCAGTTGCAGCTAATAGTACTTTAACTGGTTCCTCGTCAGCAAAAAAAATATGGGTCATAGTTATTGTTTGTGTCCTATACTCGAATAATAAGTTAATTGAATTACTGCGGATATTATTCATTGTTCCATCATAACAGATGACAACATCCCGAAGGAGTGCCATTAAGCTATTGAACAAATGTAAGACCCCAACTTTTATAAATAAAAATAAATTTTCTATAAATATCATTTTTGAATATTATGGAATAAATTTGATATAATGTTATAGTTGTGGGTAATATTTATAAATTTTGCAAAGTACGCAAGTTGTTATATAATATTCGAATTATCGGGGAATATTCGTTTTAACAGAGAATATTCGTACGACGGCATAATTATTGGTGGACCCCACAATAAAATTATTGTCGGATTGAGAAAACGACAAAAATATTTTATTGAAAATAACGGCGGAAGTTTTACCATTAATACTGTTGAACTACTCGGTAGTAAAAGTACAGTAATACGCGTGGTTGCATAGTAGCACACGGTATTGTCGATATTTTATATATTATTAAATCAATAATTTAGATGACAGAGTTATTAATATTATTATTTGCAATATTAACGATGTCTAGAAGTTCTGCCAATGAGAGGTTTGGTCACCTAATTGCGCGCCAATAGGGAGAAATCCTTATTTGAAAGCCCCCTATTTCCTGGGAACGACTTGGTCGATTAATATTGTGAATTATAATATTGATGATAAATGTTATTAAAAATATTGAGGGAATTTGTATACATAAGTTTTTTATGTGCGTGTGAGTGGAAAATGGTGGAAAAGTAGAATTTTGGTGGGTGAGTGGATTATATGTTTTTATATGAAAGAGAATTTGGGGGTGGTGGTATGTATTTTATTTATGTATGACATGAAATGATATATATATATATATATATATAATTGATTGAGTGAGTGGATTTTGGTGGAGGGAACATGTGGGGTGATGTGGGAAGAAAGAAAATTGGGGGTGGAGAAAAATCCTAATGAATTGTGAGGTAGGAGTATTTTTTTTCTTGTTGTTTTGTTGAATTATAACATGTGTTATCTATTTATATATATATATATATTATATTTGGATAGCTTGAAATTCAGGCAACCGATTGTTGCATAAGTCATCAGTGATTATTTGTAAGACAACCGTGAATTTTTTTTCTCTGCACATGTTATATATATATAATATTATATTTTATTTAAAAGATTTTGCTTTAAATATGGACCGTCTGATTAAAAGTAAATCAATCTAGACCGTTCATGGATTAGTTACTATGCAGTCCATTCTTCTATAAATAGAAGCTCATTCCTTCATAATTTCTTACTTAATTCATTGAAACTCTGTAGAGAGAAAACTATAGAGAGAAAGAAGAAAAAAGTGTTCTACTACTTCACTACTCATATATCCAAAGACTTTTCTTCTTAAGGTAAGGGGTATTATTTCTTTTGTATTCATGAAGAGAACTTCATTATTCTATTATTTATTATTATGTTGAATAACTCAGATACGCTGCTACCCTATATACTTGGAAAAATTCTTCATTATTCTATTCGTTATTATTCGCTGGAATATCATGTATGCGCTTTTACGTAACCTTCGATTCCGCCTTTATTATTCTGTTGAATATCCTGCTCATGCGCTTTTAAGTTTTAATTCCGATTCCGCCTCTTTATTATTCTTTTGAAATATCCTGTCTGTGCATTTTAAGCCGGACCTGGTTCCGCTAATTATTATTCTGTTGCAATAACCTGCCTGTGCGGTCTATCACATGCCTGGTGATTTCTTTTGTTATTCCATTCCTTATTATACTCAGTTGGTTAAAGTTTTGACTTCTATACTCCATGAAATTAGTGGAATATTCTTGATATTTGCGCTTCATCCAGTATCTTTTTATGGAAATATTCTTCTGAGCATTCTTGAATTTTACTATACAAAGAAGTATCATGTTGACAATTTGGACGTTATTAGTTCCTAAATAAATTAATTCTTGAACTTGTTTTATTGAATTCTTATATCATTGTCATCATCCTCATGTTTATATTTTTTGAAAGTCATCTATGGTCTGTAGTGCAAAGATGGACTTGATATGTTTATGACCAGGGATTATTCGGTGTAATCATGACCGTAATGTTATAAATGATGTGGTAAAAGTCCTCATTGGCCCGTAGAGCATTGATGGACCGTTGTTGGCATGATCATGACCATTGATGAATACACGAATGTCCTTGGCCCGTAGTGCATGGATAATTTGTGGTCATGATACTAAAGAATATCATCGTCAGTAGTAGTGCAGGGTGATTCGATGATATGGATTATTTATTGTCGAGTCTCAAAGGATAAAAGTGATGAAAACCTTTTAAATCATAAAAGATAGTAGATTTTATTCTCTACTTGACTCTTTTAATGGATTGCTTGTTCTGCTATAGTTAAACTTGATGTTTGTTATATTGTATCAGTTTAGCACTGTTTAAGGCTAATGATAATTTATTCTGCATTATCTTAGTCATAATATTTCTTACTGGGCTAGTTGAGCTCACCCTTTCTTTCACTGTTCTCTTCAGGAAATGAGAACGTAGCTGGGACGAGTTAGAGAACAGAGTGATGGTCTGGATGATAGCATTAGCTAGTAGTCCTCACTATTCTGTTAAATAATGTGACGATAAATGTAATGAGGACTTATTCTGAGAGTAGATATTGTCTAGAAGACAATATTTATATTTAAACTCACAGCTCTCTTGTTGTATAATTAAGATTGTATTTATATTCTGTACCATGTATTTGGCGACTCAGAATAGGTGATGTATACCTATTTTGGGGGCGTCACAGTTGGTATCAAAGCTTAAGGATATGATCCCTGGCAAAGATGTGAGACTAGAACTAGGAGGGGAGAGACGAGGATTTCCTTCGCTAGTATGACCTACTTAAATTTATTTGGTATTTAATTGGTTGGTCAGAGTTTAGAGATAATATGTTACATGTCAACTAACCCTTGTTTTGTGGCAGTATCTGAAAATGACATCCGAGAATGTTGAGAATAGCAATGGAGCATAGGAGACCGTTGAGTCTCCACATATCAATAACCAGGAGAATGTGCATCATGAAGGTGACAATCCTCATGCAAACAACAACACTGACCAAATAATGAATGATGGAATGTTCAGAGGCTTTATGCAATTCATGCAACATCAAAGTAGAGCGGCTCTCGCCCAAAATATAGGTGGAAACACCGAAACTCTCTTGACGGCCACCGCTAAATAAGCAGTTCAAGCTGGGACCACCGGAGTTTATTGGAGAGCCAAAACAACTTAAGGCGGAAGCATGGATAAAGCAGATCACCAAGATATTTGATATCTTGGGATGCTCCGAGGAGCAAAAGGTTCCCTTTGCCACCTTTATGTTGCGAGGAGAGGCAGATTACTAGTGGGAATTGGTAAAGCGTACTCAACCTACCGCACTAAAGATGACTTGGGAGAAGTTCCAAGAATTGTTCAACCACAAGTACTTTCCCGAAAGTATTCGTCACAAAAAAGAAGTAGAATTCATCAAGCTGGAGCAAAACAACATGACCGTATCGCAGTACGAAGCTAAGTTTGCCGAGTTGTCCTGGTTTATGTCCCATTTGGTTGATAATGAGGAGAGAATGACGCGAATGTTTTTAAGAGGTTTGAAACCGGAGATACGTCAATATCTTATTTCTCATAAACTGTGTTTGTATTCAGATGTTGTAAATAGGGCTCAGTTATTGGAGCACGATAACGAGTCAACGCAATTAAAAGAGAGCAGCCAGCAAAATGATAATACTAGTCAGAGCAGTCATCGAAGTAGTGACAATAAGCGTGGATGGAATCAACAGGCCAGAAATGGTAATCACTTCAGTGGTAATTAGGGCCAAAATAATAAGAATGGACATTTCAAGAAGAAGAGATTCAACAATGATGGAAAGACGTCAGCACCAGCACCCATTGTTAAGGAAGGAGAACGACCACCTATCATATACTTCAAATGCGAAGGAGAGGGACACATCAGTCCAAACTGCGCGATGCCATCCAAAGCATGTTATAATTATGGAAGAGAAGGTCACCTAGCCTAATTTTTTCATTCACCAAAGATAAGTTCAGCTAGGATGGAGGCACCAAAGGCCGTCCCAGAAAAGTCAAAGCCGGTAGTGCAAGGGAGAGCGTTTGTAGCGACCTCCCATAAAGCAAGGAACCCGAATGAGGTCATCACGGGTAAGCTTATCATAAACTCTAGTGAAGTCTATACTTTATTTGATACCGGTTCTACCCATTCTTTTATTTCTCCTACTTGAGCTCAACGATTAAATTTGACTCCGGAGAAATTAGACTTTGACTTATCTGTGGAAACTCTGTTGGGAGAAACCTTCATTACATCCACTGTTTATAAGTCTTGTTTGGTTCAACTCGGTACCCTCACATTACCTGTAGATCTTATTTCATTAAAAATAATTGCATTTGATGTGATTCTAGGGACTGATTGGTTAACTACTCATCATGCAAAAATTGATTGTTTTCGTAAGATTGTTAGCTTTCATATTCCTAACCAACCTATTATGCGAATTCAAGCATCCAACCCATTAAAATCAATCACTGTCATCTCAAGCCATAAAGCTATTCGTTTATTAAAAAATGGATGTCAAGCTTTCTTAGCTCATGTCACGGATCTAAACAAAAATACGTCAATTTTGAATGATATTTCTATTGTTAATAAATTCCCTGACTTATTCCCTGAAGAACTTCCTGGCCTACCCCCAGAGCGTGAAATTGAATTTTGTATCGACCTTAAACCCGATACAAAACCCATTTCCAAAGCCCCATATCGAATGGCTCCTATTGAACTTCAGGAGTTAAAGACCCAATTACAAGAATTGTTAGATATTGGTTTCATTCGTCCTAGTACGTCTCCTTGGGGTGCTCCTGTTCTATTCGTGAAGAAGAAAGATGGGAGTATGCGACTTTGTATTGATTATCGGTAGTCGAATTATGTCACCATAAAAAATAGGTACCCATTGCCACGTATTGATGACCTGTTTGACCAGTTGCAAGGAGCCAAATTCTTTTCAAAGATTGATATTCGTTTCGGATGTCACCAATTGAAGATTAGAACCGATGACATTCCAAAGACGGCTTTCAAAACTCGGTACGGGCTTTATGAATTCCAAGTCATGTCCTTTGGATTGACTAATGCTCCTGCTGCCTTCATGGATACTATGAACCGAGTATTCAAGGAATATTTGGATCACTTTGTGGTCGTCTTTATTGATGACATCCTTATTTATTCCAAAAGCCGTGAAGATCATGTGCAACACTTGAGGCTGATACTCCAAAAGCTTCGTGAATATAAGCTTTATGCCAAGTTGAAGAAATGCGAGTTCTGGCTTGACGAAGTAGCATTCCTTGGGCATGTGGTATCAAGTCATGGAATATCTGTTGACCCAGCAAAGATTGAAGCTATTCAAAGCTGGGAGCAACCTAAATCAGTGACTGAAGTACGTAGCTTTCTCGGTTTAGTTGGTTATTATCAGAGATTCGTGGAAGGATTTTCTCGAATCGCTACTCCACTAACTCAGCTAACTCGGAAAGATACAAAGTTCAGTTGGAGCAAGGAATGTGAGAAGATTTTTCAAGAACTCAAGAGGAGACTCATTTCAGCACCTGTTCTGACAATACCATCCAGTTCGGAGGGATTTGTCATCTATAGTGATGCTTCGGGCAAAGGGTTAGGATGTGTTCTCATGCAACATGGGAAAGTTATAGCCTATGCCTCACGACAACTCAAAGAATATGAGAAGAATTATCCTACTCATGATCTAGAGTTGGCAGATGTTGTTTTCGCAAAAAAGATTTGGAGGCATTACTTGTATGGGGAGAAAGTGGATATCTTTACGGATCATAAAAGCCTCAAATATTTCTTCACTCAAAAGGAACTCAACATGCGACAACGACGTTGGCGAAGTCATTGAAAGATTATGATCATACCATCCAATACCATCCTGGAAAAGCAAACGTGGTAGCTGACGCATTGAGTAGAAGATCATATGCGGGTACGAGTGCGATATTGTCAACGCAAAGGCCTATTTTGTGTGACTTGCAAAGGATGTAGATAGAGATAAAGACAACAGGGACCCACGTGATGATGGCGAATATACGAGTAGAACCAACTTTAATTGATAAAGTTAAAGTTGCTCAAGTTATAGATCCAGAGCTGATGCGTATGAGGAAGAAAGTGCAAGAAGGTGCTATGCCGAAAACAAGAATCGATGAAGAAGGAATACTTCGAGTCAACTCCAGACTTTGTGTTCCTAACGACCCTGATTTAAAGTATAAAATCATGATGGAGGCGCACAACACACCGTTTGCAATCCATCCTGGGAGTACCAAAATGTATCGTGATCTTCATCATACATTTTGGTGGAGCAATATGAAGAGAGAGATAGCGTTGTTTATCTCAAGATGTCTAACTTGTCAACGAGTCAAGGCGGAGCATCAAGTACCAAAAGGTCCATTGCAACCACTTGAAATTCCAGAATGGAAGTGGGGGCACATTACCATGGATTTTGTTATTGGTCTTCCCAAGGTTTCTCAAGGCATAGATGCAATTTGGGTCATTGTTGATAGATTGACCAAGTCTGCTCACTTCTTACCAATACGATAAACTTATACACTTAAACGCCTTGCTCGTATGTATATAAACGAGATTGTAAGACTGCATGGTATGCCAGTATCCATAGTTTCTGATCGAGACCCAAGATTCACTTCAAGGTTTTGGGTTAGTTTGCAAAAAGCTATGGGCACGGATTTACGATTTTGTTCGGCGTATTATCCTCAGACGGACGGGCAGTCGGAGAGGACTATTCAAACTCTTGAAGATTTATTAAGACTCTGTGTCCTTGACTTCAAGGGAAGTTTGGGACAAGTTCTTACCATTGGTGGAGTTTTCCTACAACAATAGTTATCAGACAAGTATTGGCATGGCTCCATTTGAGACGTTATATGGAAAAAAGTGTTGTTCTCAAGTATGTTGGGATGATGTAGGTGAAGCAACGTTGTTGAGACCGAAGTTGGTGCGTATGACTACGGAAAAGATTCAAACGATCCGAAAACGTATAAAAACCTCACAAGTTCGACAAAAGAGTTTTGCTGATCTTCATCGAAAGGATTTGGAATTCGATATTGGAGATCATGTGTTATTACGTTTTGCTCCATGGAAATGAGTTACGAGATTTGGAAAGAGAGAAAAGCTCAATCCTCGATTCATTGGCCCATTTTTAATCCTCGATCGAGTAAGAACTGTGGCCTATAGACTCTCTTTACCACCAAGTATGTCTCATGTTCATAACATTTTTCACATATCCATGTTACGTAAATATGTGGAAGACCCGAACCACATTATTGAGTTAGAACCGGACGAAATAGCGGAAGATTTAACGTATGAAGAGGTTCCTGTTCAAATCTTGGATAAGAAGGAACATATTCTACGCTCCAAGATTATACCTCAAGTCAAAGTTTTATGGAGGAACCACGATGTTGAGGAAATGACCTGGGAGTTAGAATCTGAAATGAAATCAAGGTATCCTTACCTCTTTGACATACAAGGTACGTACCCTAATTTTGAGGGTGAAATTTCATAAGAAGGGGAGATTGTAAGACCCCAACTTTTATAAATAAAAATGAATTTTCTATAAATATCATTTTTGAATATTATGGAATAAATTTGATATAATGTTATAGTTGCGGTAATATTTATAAATTTTGCAAAATACATAAGTTGTTATATAATATTCGAATTGTTTGAGAATATTCGCTTTTAACGGAATATTAAATGCACGACGACATAATTATTAGTGGACCCCACAATGTAATTATTATTGTCGGATTGAGAAAATGACAAAAATATTTTATTGAAAATAACGGCGGAAGTTTTACCGTTAATATTTTGAACTACTCGGTAGTAAAAGTAAATACGATATGGCGTGGGTTGCATAGTAGCACACACCTGTATTGATTATCGATGCTTACGTGAGATGTCATTCGGTTTTATTCAATTATTGTCAATATTTTATAAATTATTAAATCAATAATTGAGATGACAGAGTTATTAATATTATTATTTGCAATATTAACGATGTCTAGAAGTTCTGCCAAGGAGAGGTTTGGTCACCTAATTGCGCGCCAATAGAGAGAAATCCTTATTTGAAAGCCCCCTCTTTCCTGGGAACGACCTGGTCGATTAATATTGTGAATTATAATATTGATGATAAATGTTATTAAAAATATTGAGGGAATTTGTATACATAAGTTTGTTATGTGTGTGTGAGTGAAAAATGGTGGAAAAGTAGAATTTTGGTGGGTGAGTGGATTATATGTTTTTATATGAAAGAGAATTTGGGGGTGGTGGTATGTATTTTATTTATGTATGACATGAAATGATATATATATATATATATATATATATATATATATATATATATATATATGATTGAGTGAGTGTGGATTTTGGTGGAGGGAACATGTGTGATGTGGGAAGAAGAAAGAAAATTGGGGTAGAAAAATCCTAATCAATTGTTTCTGTAGAGTATTTTTTTTTTCTTGTTGTTTTGTTGAATTATAACATGTGTTATCAATTTATATATATATATATATATATATATTATATTTGGATAGCTTGAAATTCAAGCAACCGATTGTTGCATAAGTCATCAGTGATTATTTATACAATAAATAGTGAATTTTTTTTCTCTTATATATGTTATATATATATAATATTATATTTTATTTAAAAGATTTTTCTTTAAATATGGACCGTCCGATTAAAAGTAAATTAATCTGAACCGTTCATGGATTAGTTACTATGCAGTCCATTCTTCTATAAATAGAAGCTCATTCCTTCATATTTTCTTACGAATTCATTGAAACTCTAGAGAGAGAGAAACTATAGAGAGAAAGAAGAAAAGAGTTCTGCTACTTCACTACTCATATATCCAGTACTCTTCTTTTTAAGGTAAGGGGTATTATTTCTTTTGTATTCATGAAGAGAACTTCATTATTCCATTATTTATTATTCTGTTGAATAACTTTTGTATACGGCAAGCTACCCTATACTTGGTGAAATTCTTCATTATTCCATTCGTTATTATTCTCATTGGAATATCATGTATGTACGCTTTTGTACCGATTCTCGCCTTTTATTATTCTCATAGAATATCCTCGTCATGCATTTTATGCCTGGGACTGATTCCGCCTTTATTATTCTCATTGAAATATCATGTCCATGCATGCGTTTCTGCCGGACCTGGTTTCGTTAATTATTATCCTGTTGGAATAACCTGCCTGTGCGGTCTAATGCATGCCTAGTGATTTCTTTTGTTATTCCATTCCTTATTATACTCAGTTGGTTAAAGTTTTGACTTCTATACTCCATGAAATTAGTGGAATATTCTTGATATTTGCGCTTCATCCAATATCTTTTCATGGAAATATTCTTCTGAGCATTCTTGAATTTTACTCTACAAAAAAGTATCATGTTGACAATTTGGACGTTATTAGTTCCTGAATAAATTAATTCTTGAACTTGTTTTATTGAATTCTTATATCATTGTCATCATCCTCATGTTTATATTTTTGAAAGTCATCTGTGGTCTGTAGTGCATAGATGGACTTGGTATGATTATGACCATGGATTATTTGGTGTAATCATGACCGTAATGTTATAAATGATGTGGTAAAAGTCCTCATTGGTCCGTAGTGCATTGATGGATCGTTGTTGGCATGATCATGACCATTGATGAATATACGAATGTCCTTGGCCCATAGTGCATGGATAATTTGTGGTCGTGATACTAAAGAATATCCTTGACCGTAGTGCAGGGGTGATTCGATGATATGGATTATTTATTAAAAATTTGAGTCTCAAATATAAAAGTGATGAAAACCTTTTAAATCATAAAAGATAGTAGATATTATTCTCTACTTGACTCTTTTAATGGATTGCTTGTTCCGCTACAGCTTAGTAAGACCCCAACTTTTTGAATAAAGATTAAATTTTCTCGAAATATATTTTTAATATTATGGTGTGGATTTGATATAATGTTATAGTTGTGGGTAATATTTACAAATTTTGCAAAGTACATGAAGTTGTTATATAATATTCGATTGGTGGGAATATTCGTTTTAACAAAGAATATTAAATACAACGACACAATCATTGGTGGACCCCACAACGGAATTATTGTCGGGATTGAAAAAAGCGACAAAAATACTTTATTAAAATAACGGCGGAAGTTTTACTGATTAAGCTGTTGAAACACACGGTGTTAAAAAATACGATGTCTGGCGTGGTTGCATAGTAGCACCACGGTATTGATTATTGATGCTTACGTGAGAAGTCACTCGGTTATACTCGATTATTGCTACACGATAATTCTTTGCATCATATCTCTCGTATTATTGATTCAATTATTGTCACGATATCATTTGCATAATATTTTATATTATTAAATCAATAATTGAGACGACAAAGTTATTCATATTATTATTTGCAATATTGACAATGTCTAGAAGTTACATCGAGGAGATGTTTGGTCACTAATTGCGGCGCCCGATAAGGAGAAATCCTTATCGGAAAGCCCCCTCTTTCACGAGAGCGACACAGGTTGTTAAATATTGTGAGTTATAATATTAATGATGAATAAGTTGTGTTGATTAAAAATGAATTTTGAGTGTTCCATTGTGTTGGGATTATTAGTGTTAGTGAAAATCGACATCTATTCCGATGATAATTGATGTCTAGGGGTTATATTGATAAATCGGGTAATTTATCGGATAAATGAGCAATTAATTGCTACTAATTCACATGCTTATATAATTATTTGTTCACATGTATCTACTATTGAATCACATTATTTACTATTAGGGGAGTTGGTGCAAGATTGATAATACTTGCATGACTAAGTTAAAAATGGAGGTATAGATGGAGGTACTATACTGTAATTCGTATTTTTCACATGATTATACTATTGATTCACATGATTGAACTATTGATTCACATTATTTACTATTAGGGGAGGTGGTGCAAGTTTGATACTACTTGCAGGACTAAATTAAAAATGAAAGAAAAGTTGGAGGTATTGTACTGTAATTTTTTGAGCCCCAAAACGTGCAATTATCGAAACTATATTTTCCTATAAATAGAAGCTCATTCTTCTTTCATTTCTCACCAATTCACAAAAGCTTTAGAGCGATTATTATAGAGAGAAATTATAGAGAGAAAGAAGAAGAGAAGTCTGCTACCTCACTATTCCAGTATCCAGTTTTTCCAAGGTAGGGAGTATTATTTCTTTCTTATCCATGAAGAGAACTTACGTTATTCCATTCTTTATTATTCTATTGGAATAACTTTTATATCTGTGAGACTACCCTATATACTTGGTGAAATTCTTACATTATTCCATTCTTTATCATTACATTTGGAACATCCTGTTTGCATGCGTTCTGTGGGACTGGTTCCATTATTTATCATTCTGTTGGAACATCACATGCATGCATGCGTTCTACGGGACTGGTTTCCGTCTTTATTATTCTGTTGGAATATCACATGCATGCGTTTTCTGTGGGACTGATTCCGTCTTTATTATTACATTGGAATATCACATGCATGCGTTTCTGTGGGACTTTGATTCCGTTATTTATTATTATGTTGGAATAACTTTTGCATGTCTTGGTCTATCGCATGCCTGGTGATTTCTTTTGTTATTCCATTCCTTGTTATACTCAGTTGGTTAAAGTTTTGACTTCTATACTCCATGAAATTAGTGGAATATCCTTGATATTTGCGCTTCATCCAGTATCTTTTCATTGAAATATTCTTCTGAGCATTCTTGAATTTTACTCCACAAAGCAGTATCATGTTGACAATTTGGATGTTATTGATTCCTGGATAAAATAATTCTTGAACTTATTTTATTGAATTCTTATATCATTGTCATCATCCTCATGTTTATATTTTTTTGAAAGTCATCTGTGGCCTATAGTGCATAGATGGACTTGGTATGATTATGACCATAGATTATTGATTATGTAATCATAGTAGTAATGTTACAAATGATGTGGTAAAAGTCCTCATTGGCCCGTAGTGCATTGATGGACAGTTGTTGGCATGATCATGACCATTAATGAATACACAAATATTCTTGGCCCGTAGTGCATGGATAATTGTGGTCGTGATACTAAAGAATATCCTTGGCAGTAGTAGTGCGAGGGGTGATTCGATGATGTGGATTATTTATTAAGTTTGAGTCCCCGTGATAAAAATGATGAAAAACCTTTTAAATCATAAAAGATAGTAGATTTTATTCTCTACTTGACTCTTTTAATGGATTGCTTGTTCAAATTGCGATTAAACTTGATGGTTGTTATATTATATCGGTTTAACAACATGAAAGAAGGCTAACGATAATATATTACGCATTATCTTAGTCATAATATTTCCCTCTTGGGCTAGTTGAGCTCACCCTTTTACTTTCATTGTTCTCTTGAGAAATGAGAACGTGGCGAGGGGACTAGTCGGGGAAGCGGAGTGATGGACGAGATGATAGCATTAGTAGTCCTCACTATTCAGTGAAATAGTGGGAAAATAAATGTAATAATATTGAATTTGAGTTTGTATATTGTCTAGACGACAATATTTGTATTAAAACTCACATCTTATGTTTTGTCGTACTTTTGCACGACAGTTGTATAATTAAGTTGTATTTGTATTCTGTACCATGTATTTGGCGACTCAGAATAGGTGATGTATACCTGTTTTGGGGGCGTCACAGTTGGTATCAAAGCTTAGGGATATGATCCCTGGCTAAGATGTGAGACTAGAACTAGGAGGGGAGAGACGGGGAATTCCTTCGCTAGTATGACCTACCTAATTTTTTTTGGTATTTAATTGGTTGGTCAGAGTATAGAGATAATATGTTGCATGTCAATTAACCCTTGTTTTGTGGCAGTATTTGAAAATGGCATCCGAGAATATTGAGAATAGCAATGGGGCACAAGAGACCGTTGAGTCTCCACAGATCAACAATCAGAATAATGTGCATCAGGAAGGCGACAATCCTCATGCAAACAACAACAACGACCAAATGATGAGCGATGGAATGTTCGAGGCTTTATGCACGATTCATGCAACATCGGTGAGAGCGGCTCTGTTCAAAATGCGGTGGAAACACTAGAAACTCTCAAGCGGTCACCGCTAAAAGCAGTTCGAGGAGCTGGGACCACGAGTTTATTGGAGAGCCAAAACCACTTAAGGCGGAGCGTGGATAAAGCGAGATCACGAAGATATTTGATGTCTTGGGATGCTCAGAGGAGCAAAAGGTTCCCTTCGCCACCTTCATTTTTGCGTGAAGAGGCGATTCTTGGTGGGAATCAGAAAATGTACCCGACTGGCCTTACTCGAGATGTCTTGGGAAAAGTTCCAAGAGCTATTCAACGACAAGTACTTTCCGAAAGTATTAAATCACATGAAAGAGGTGGAGTTTATCAAGTTGGAGCAAAACAATATGGCCGTGTCGTGATACGAGGCTAAATTTGCGGAGTTATCCGGTTTGCATCCCATTTGGTCGATAATGAGGAAGCGAATGACATGAATGTTTTAAGAGGTTTGAAACCGGAGATACGTCGATATCTTATTTCTCATAAAGCGTGTTTGTACTCGGATGTTGTAAATAGGGCTCGATTATTGGAGCGATAGCGAGTCAACGTAACCAAGAGAAAGCGGTAAACGCGACATGAAAATACCGATGGTATCGATCATCGAAGCGGTGACAACAAATGTGGAGGAATCAACATGCGAAAATGGTAACCACTTGGTGGTAATCATGGCGAAGAGCGGTAAAATGGACATTTCAAGAAAAGGAGATTCAAAATGATGGAAAGGCGTCGGCACCGATGGCAAGTGGTTAAGGAAGGAGAACGACCACCTATCATATGCTTCAAATGCGGAGGGAGGGACATATCGGTCAAAGCTGCGATGCCATCAAAAGCGTGTTATAATTGTGGAAGAGAAGGTCACTAGCCCAATTTTGTCGTTCACCAAGACAAGTTCGGCTAGGATGGAGGCACCAAAGGTCGTCCCGAAAAAGTCAAAGCCGGTGGTGCAAGGGAGAGCATTTGTTGTGACCTCCCGAGAAAAGCAAGGAACGAAACGAGGTCATCACGGGTAAGCTTATCATAAACTCTAGCGAAGTCTATACCTTATTTGATACCAGTTCTACCCATTCTTTTATTTCTCCTACTTGCGCTCAACGATTAAATTTAACTCCGGAGAAATTAGACTTTGACTTATCTATTGAAACTCCGTTGGGAGAAACCTTCATTACATCCATTGTTTATAAGTCTTGTTTGGTTCAAATTGGTAACCTCACATTACCTGTCGATCTTATTTCATTGAAAATACTTGCATTTGAGTGATTTTAGGGATTTATTGGTTAACTACTCATCATACAAAAATTGATTGTTTTTGTAAGGTTGTTAGCTTTCATATTCCTAACCAACCTATTATGCGAATTCAAACAACTAAACCATTAAAATCAATCAATGTCATTTCAAGCCATAAAGCCATTCGTTTATTGAAAAATGGATGTCAAGCTTTCTTTGCTCATGTCACGGATCTAAACAAAAATACGTCAGTTCTGAATGATATTTACATTGTTAATAAATTTCTGACGTATTCCCCGAAGAACTTCCTGGCCTACCCCCAGAGCGTGAAATTGAATTTTATATCGACCTTGAACCTGGTACAAAACCCATTTCCAAAGCCCCATATCAAATGACTCCTATTGAACTTCAGGAGTTAAAGACCCGATTCTTGAGGAATTGTTAGACATTGGTTTCATTAAATCTAAATCGTCTCCTTGGGGTGCTCTGTTACATTAAGTGAAGAAGAAAGATGGGAGTATGCGACTTTGTATTGATTATCGGGAGTTGAATCATGTCACCATCAAAAATAGGTACCCATTGCCACGTATTGATGACTGTTTGACCCGATTTGCAAGGCGCCAAATTCTTTTCAAAGATTGATCTTCGTTCGGGGATATCATCAATTGAAGATTAGAACCGATGACATTCCAAAGGCGGCTTTCGAACTTCGATGCAGGGCATTATGAATTCCTAGTCATGTCCTTTGGATTGACTAATGCTCCTACTTGCCTTCATGGATATGATGAGCCAAGAGTATTCAAGGAATATTTGGATCATTTTGTGGTCGTCTTTATTGATGACATCCTCATATATTCAAAAGTCGTGAAGATCATGAGCAACACTTGAGGCGATACTCCAAAAGCTTTGTGAAAATAAGCTATATGCCAGTTGAAGAAATGCGAGTTACGGCTTGAGGAAGTTGCATTCCTTGGGCGCGTGATATCAAATCATGGGATATCTGTTGACCGCAAAATTGAAGCAATTCAAAGTTTGGGAGCAACCTAAATCGATGGCCGAAATCGTAGCTTTCTCGGCTTAGTTGGTTATTATCGGAGATTAAGTAGAAGGGTTTTCTCGAATCGCTACTCCATTAACTTCGGTGACTCGAAAAGATACAAAATTCGGTTGGAGGCGTGGAATGTGAGAAGAGTTTTCAAGAACTCGAGAGGGGACTCATTTATTTTGTTACGACAATACCATCGGCTCGGAGGGGATTTGTCATCTACTGATGATGCTTGAGCAAAGGGTTAGGATGTGTTCTCATGCAACATGGGAAAGTCATAGCCTATGCCTCACGACAACTCAAAGAATATGAGAGGAATTATCCTACTCATGATCTAGAGTTGGCAGCTGTCGTTTTTGCGCTTAAAATTTTGAGGCATTACCTGTATGGGGAGAAAGTGGAGATCTATCACGGATCATAAAAAGCCTCAAATATTTCTTCACTCAAAAGGAACTCAACATGCGGCAACGACGTTGGCTCGAATTATTGAAAGATTATGATCATACTATTGATACCATCTTGGAAAAGCGAGCGTAGTAGGCGATGCCTTTGAGTAGAAGATCATATGCGAATGCACGAGTGTAATATTGTCAACGCATGAAGGCCCATTTTGTATGACTTGCAAAGGATGGAGTTAGAGATAAAGACTCGAGGGACCCATGTGATGATGGCGAATATCTGAGTAGAAACAGACTTTAATCGATAAAGTTAAAGTTGCTCTCAAGCTACTGACACACGAGGCGATGTATATGAGGAAGAAAGTACAAGAAGGTGCTATCTTGGAAGCAAGAATCGATGAAGAAGGAATACTTGAGTCGACTCCAAACTTTGTGTTCTAACAACCACGATTTAAAGTATAAAATCATGATGGAGCGCACAACACACCGTTTTGCAATCCATCACAGGAGTACCAAAATGTATCGTGATCTTGACATACATTTTGGTGGAGTAATATGAAGAGAGAGATAGCGAAAATTTATCTCAAGGTGTTTAACTTGTCAGCGAGTCAAAGCGAGACATCAAGTACCAAAAGGTCCATTGCAACCACTTGAAATTCCAGAATGGAAGTGGGAACACATTACCATGGATTTTATTCTTTGGTCTTCCCAAGGTTTCTCAAGGCATAGATGCAATTTGGGTCATTGTTGATAGATTGACCAAGTCTGCTCATTTCCTACCTATCTGAAAACTTATACACTTGAGCGTCTTGCTCGTATGTACATAAACAAAGATTGTAAAGGCGCATGGTATGCCGGTATCCATAGTTTACGATCGAGACCCAAGATTCACTTCAAGATTTTGGGTTAGTTTGCAAAAAGCTATGGAGCGCAGTTTACGATTTAGCTCGGCATATCATCCTCGAAGCGGATGGCGATCGAGAGGGACCATTCAAACTCTTGAAGATCTATTAAGACTTTGTGTCCTTGACTTCAGGGAAGTTGGGATAAGTTCCTACCATTGGTGGAGTTTTCCTGACAACAACAGTTATCAAGCAAGTATTGGCATGGCTCCATTTGAGGCGTTGTATGGAAGAAAGTGTCGTTCTCCGGTATCTTTGGGATGAGGTGGGTGAAGCAACGTTGTTGGGGGCCAGGAGTTGATGCGTATGACTACGGAAAAGATTCAAATGATCCGAACGTATAAAAACCTCTCAAGATCGACAAAAGAGTTATGCTGATCTTCATCGAAAGGACATGGAATTCGATATTGGAGACCATGTGTTATTACGTGTTGCTCCATGGAAGGGAGTTACGAGATTTGGAAAGAGAGGAAAGCTCAACCCTCGATTCATTGGCCCATTTCTAATCCTCGATCGAGTAGGAACTGTGGCGTATAGACTCACTTTACCGCCATGTATGTCTCGTGTTCATAACGTTTTTCACATATCTATGTTACGTAAATATGTGAAAGACCCGAACCACATTATTGAATTAGAACCAGATTAGAGATAGAGGAAGATTTAACGTGTGAAGAGTTACTGTTAAAATCTTGGATAAAAGGATCATATTCTACGCTCGAGGTTATACCTCAAGTCAAAGTTTTGTGGAGAAACCACGATGTGGAAGAAATGACACAGGAGTTAGAATCGAGATGAAATCAAGATATCCTTACCTCTTGACATACCGGTATGTACCCCCTAATTTCGAGGACAAAATTTCATAAGAAGGGGAGGTTGTAAGACCCCAACTTTTTGAATAAAGATTAAATTTTCTCGAAATATATTTTTGAATATTATGGTGTGGATTTGATATAATGTTATAGTTGTGGGTAATATTTACAAATTTTGCAAAATCATGAAGTTGTTATATAATATTCGATTGGTGGGGAATATTACGTTTTAATAGGGAATATTAATATAATGCAATGGCACAATCATTGGTGGACCCCACAACGGAATTATTGTCGGATTGAGAAAATGACAAAAATACTTTATGAAAATAACGGCGAAAGTTTCTGAGTTAACTATTTGAAACACCGGTGTTAAAAAATGCGATGATGTCTGGCGTGGTTGCGTAGTAGCACGCGGTATTGATTATTGATGCTTCGTGAGAAGTCACTCGGTTATACTCAATTATTGCTACGATAATTCTTTGCATCATATCTCTCGTATTATTGATTCAATTATTGTCACGATATCATTTGCATAATATTTTATATTATTAAATCAATAATTGAGACGACAAAGTTATTCATATTATTATTTGCAATATTGACAATGTCTAGAAGTTACATCGAGGAGAGGTTTGGTCACCTAATTGCGGCGCAATAAGGAGAAATCCTTATCGGAAAGCCCCTCTTTCACAGGAGCGACACGGTTGTTAAATATTGTGAGTTATAATATTAATGATGAATAAGTTGTGTTGATTAAAAATGAATTTTGATAGTTCCATTGTGTTGGGATTATTAGTGTTAGTGAAAATCGACATCTATTCTGATGATAATTGATGTCTAGGGGTTATATTGATAAATCGGGTAATTTATCGGATAAATGAGCAATTAATTGCTACTAATTCACATGCTTATATAACTATTTGTTCACATGTGTGTACTATTGAATCACATTATTTACTATTAGGGGAGTTGGTGCAAGATTGATAATACTTGCATGACTAAGTTAAAAATGGAGGTATAGATGGAGGTACTATACTGTAATTCATATTTTTCACATGATTATACTATTGATTCACATGATTGAACTATTGATTCACATTATTTACTATTAGGGGAGGTGGTGCAAGTTTGATAATACTTGCAGGACTAAATTAAAAATGAAAGAAAAGTTGGAGGTATTGTCTTTGTAATTTTTGAGCCCCAAAAGCGTGCAATTATCGAAACTATATTTTCTATAAATAGAAGCTCTTCTTCCTTCATTTCTCACCAATTCACAAAAGCTTTAGAGCGATTATTATAGAGAGAAATTATAGAGAGAAAGAAGAAGAAAATCTGCTACCTCCTTATTCCAGGTATCCGGTTTTTCAAGGTAGGGAGTATTATTTCTTTCTTATCCATGAAGAGAACTTACATTATTCCATTCTTTATTATTCTATTGGAATAACTTTTGTATCTGTGAGCTACCTATACTTGGTGAAATTCTTACATTTATTCCATTCTTTATCATTACATTTGGAACATCCATGCATTGTGCGTTTACTGGGACTGGTTCCATTATTTATCATTCATTTGGAACATCACATGCATGCGTTCTCTCGCCGGACTGGTTCCGTCTTTATTATTACTGTTGGAATATCACATGCATGCGTTTTCGCCGGACTGATTTCGTCTTTATTATTACATTGGAATATCACATGCATGCGTTTCTGTGCGGACTGATTCCGTTATTTTATTATTTTGTTGGAATAACTTTTGCACATCTGATCTATCGCATACACAGTGATTTCTTTTGTTATTCCATTCCTTGTTATACTCGGTTGGTTAAAGTTTTGACTTCTATACTCCATGAAATTAGTGGAATATCCTTGATATTTGCGCTTCATCCGATATCTTTTCATTGAAATATTCTTACGAGCATTCTTGAATTTTACTCCACAAAGCGATATCATGTTGACAATTTGGGCGTTATTGATTCTGGATAAAATAATTCTTGAACTTGTTTTATTGAATTCTTATATCATTGTCATCATCCTCATGTTTATATTTTTTTTGAAAGTCATCATGGCTTTGTAGTGCATAGATGGACTTGGTATGATTATGACCGAGGATTATTGATGTAATCATGCCAGTAATGTTACAAATGATGTGGTAAAAGTCCTCATTGGCTCGTAGTGCATTGATGGGCGATTGTTGGCATGATCATGACCATTAATGAATACACAAATATTCTTGGCGTAGTAGTGCATGGATAATTGTGGTCGTGATACTAAAGAATATCCTTGGCCAGTAGTGCGGGGGTGATTCGATGATGTGGATTATTTATTAAAATTTGAGTCCCAATGATAAAAGTGATGAAAAACCTTTTAAATCATAAAAGATAGTAGATTTTATTCTCTACTGACTCTTTTAATGGATTGCTTGTTCATTGCAGATTAAACTTGATGGTTGTTATATTATATCGGTTTAACAACTTTGTTGAAGGCTAACGATAATATATTACGCATTATCTTAGTCATAATATTTCCCTCTTTGGGCTAGTTGAGCTCACCCTTTTACTTTCATTGTTCTCTTGAAAAATGAAACGTGGCGAGGGACTAGTCGGGGAGCGGGTGATGGACGAGATGATAGCATTAGTAGTCCTCACTATTCGGTGAAATAGTGGGAAAATAAATGTAATAATATTGAATTTGAGTTTGTATATTGTCTAGAAGACAATATTTGTATTAAAACTCACACGACTTATGTTTTGTCGTACTTTGCACAACAGGTTGTATAATTAAGTTGTATTTGTATTACATACCATGTATTTGGCGACTCGAGAATAGGTGATGTATACTGTTTTGGGGCGTCGGCGGAATGGAATGGAGTCGAGGTCGAATCACGCTACTATCGGACTTAGATGGTAGTGACGACGACGGGTGGTGGCTAAGTAGGTGGTGGCGATGAGAGGCGGTGGGGGGATCAACGGGAGTGGGTGGGGGGTATCGGGGAAGGGTGTACCAAGATAGGGGGTGGGGAGACCGGGGGAGAGGGGTGGGGGTACCGGGGGCAGGGTGGGGGTACTAGGGGGTGTGAGACTACTAGAGAGATAGAGAGATAGAGAGATCGAAAAGACTACTAGAAGATGCATCGTATAGGTTTTAAGATTTATTTCAAACGAAATTTCCGTCGTAATTAATTCTCTCGAAAATAACTTAATACCGATGACTATTCCCTCGGAAATAACTCTAGTTCCGTCGAGGTTATATTTCGTGTTGGCGAGAATATTGGCGCCACTGATGGAGTTCTATTTCCGATGAAATTCGGTCGGAAATATACTACTGTCGAGGGAAGTAAGGTCGACGGATTATTGACTCGAAAATAACGTAAACTCGATGGAATCAAGTCTGTCGGAAATATCCTTTTTCTTTGTAGTGTGTTATTATGGTTATCTAAAGGGGGTATCACTGTATTTTACTCATGAATATAATATTCTTACACAATTGGAGAAGAATAACCGAATAAACGTAAAAATCAACAATTTGAAAAACAAAAATCATATAGTGTAAATTAAGAGAAAGAACTACTAAATTTTCTAACCTCAATTAATGAAGCTATTTTTCTAATGAACAAAAGTAAGGAACTCACAAAGAGCATGCTAATTTTAAATCTGTCATTAATTTATATTTTTTATGAACATTAGATTTATTAGTATTTGGGTGTCCCTATAAACATCCAAACATACAATTTATTTATACCTTTTTCAATTGAAATCTAGAAAGTCGTCAAATTTTGTGAGAAAGAAAGTGAAACTGAATTTCATAATCTCTTTTCTCTAAAATAATTATGTCAGGAGTAAACATTTGAATGATATTCCTATTTAATATATGATTTTATTATGATATATATGAATGAATATGCAAGTATGCTTGCATTAAGAAAAGCTGTAAAGTCCTTTGATAGATAATAGAAATATATGTACAAGGACTTAGAATGAATTGATCAAATATGTTAGGTTGATCTTACATAAGCAAAACAACTTTGTAAAGTCCTTAAAAAGAAATGATGTACAAGGACTATAAATATAGAAAGATCAAGCTTGTTAGGTTGATCTTATGATGTAATAGATAGGCTTGTCTGATCGTCGAAAGCCTTTGCATCGAAAGTCGTGATCCGCCAGAGAGTCAAGGTTAACTCGAGAGCTATCGAGGCAGAATAGGAGTATGCAAGATAGTAGATCTCGCAGTTCGTAGACTTCCAGGGGAAACAAAGAAGGATCGTAGTGTGTCGAGTAGAGCTTCCTCAGGATCGTAGTGTGTTGAGGAAGTCATGTTCAAAATCATAGAGACAGCCTGCCTACGAGCCGACGGGTCATCTGCCAAAGCCAAGTCAGAAACGTAGACTACACTCGAAGTTATAGAGTCTACTGATGCCGAAGCTATGTCAAGGATCGTAGACTACACTCTGAGTTTGTAGAGTCCATTGATTACATTCAGAGATCGTAGTCGAGCAAGATCAGATGAAGACAACAAGCACAAGGTAGAAATCGTAGAGTGTCAAGATCTAATCTCGGGATCGTAGTGTCTACATAGCCGAAGCTGAATCATAGAGTCCAGAACTACGACCTCAACAGAAGTGCTCACAATGCCAAGGCAGAATCGTAGAGCATATACGGTTCTCAACAAATGAGCACTCCCAGAATATCCAAAGGAATGAAGCCTCTGGTTGGCACTGCAAAGATGCATTCCACCTTAAGGGAACCAGAGAGCACTCAACGAATGGCATACAGGCTAGCAGAAGATCTAAGCACCAACCCAATCAGCATCAAGATTGAGTTGTAAGGCCATTCGTGATAAAGTCTTCCACGAGGAGATCCAAAGAATACTTCAGAAGTTGACTAAGGAAAGTTAGCAAATGCAGTAGCTATCAAGTGAACAAAAGACAACGATCTTGGAAGCAACCAAGATCGTAGTGTTTTCCAAACAAAGAAAGAACTGATGGAAGTTGAACCGAGATACTGGTCAGCCTCTGAAGAGCAAGGCTAAAGTGATTAAGTGCATGGTCAGTTCATTGATGATAAGTGAACGGGAGATCACACGGAGAAAGCAAGCTGGACGCGCCACAAATCTGAAGTGTCTTGATATTCAGAGGGAACCAGAGCAAGGATTTAGGCCATCAGTATCTGAGAACAGTCGAAGCAAACATAAGTATTGAAGCACTGCACAATAGAAGGAAGAGGTGTACTACATTGGAGATCCAATCAACACTCTTCAAGATCGTAGTGTTAACTCTACCAGTCAATGAGCAACACTCAACAAGACACTACAATCAGGTCCTCAAAGACATGCATCAGAATCATAGAGTTTGAACACCCGAAGACTAAAGCATTGGAAACGGTTCAATCTGAAGGATGGTATTCGGACAAAAGCTTATTGAGAGCATCGATGTAAAAGGACAACCTCTGATCGAGAAATAAGAAGGAGATAATAAAGTCTTCAACCTGCCCAAGACATTAAAGTGACAACTCTGATGGGTAGGTGAAACAGTAGACTGCAATGTCAGATAAAGTATGATATGTCACATCAGCAATCTACCTCTATCAACTAGAGATCTGTGAAGATATTTGAATAGCCTTCAACGACTACTTTCCCATGGAAGGATTGGGAAGGAGTATAAATCTAGAAGAGCTTCAAACATCAAGGGTTGCTGGAGTTGTCGGTTTTGGAGAGAAGGTGGACTGATCTAAACCATGTGAGATAGTGAGTCCAAAGGCTCACTCTACGATCCACCAAGAACACTCAGAGACATGCAAAGAAAAAGTAGAAGTGAGAGTTGTACAATGTAGAAGTGAGAGTTCTACTACTTAAAGAGTGTTCTGAACTGCCGAGAGAAAGAAGAGCATCATGTCATCTTGATGTCCATCATGGGAAGACTCTAAGTACAATAGAGAAGAGCCTACAATCATCTTAGCAAGTCCATCATGAGAAGGCATCAAGTAGTAAGAAGGGAGATCACAAATTCCATCTTGGTGTCAAGCATGAGAAAGCTTCTAAGTACCTAACAGAAGAGCTTACAGTCATCTTAGAAGCCTATCATGTGCAGCCATCAAGTACCAAAGAGAAGGATCTTCAAGGCAGTTCATAAAGGGGTCATCCGAAGTGGTTGAGTAACCGAAGAAGTTGAGCATCATGCAACACTCAGCTGCACTTCAAGGATGATCAAGCCAAGCTGCTAATGATAGAAGATGTTCAGAGCATGAAGACATCTTAGCAGCTCAGCACCGACTCCAACTCAACAAAGCCAGGGCTTGAGGGGTCCTTGTCCGAAGGGACTAAACAAAGCAGGGCCAGAAGGGTCCTTGTCTGGAGGGACTAAACGAAGTTCCAAGCCTGCTGGGCTTGAAGAGTTCCTAGGGAACTGGAGGAGTCCCAAGGCTGATGGCCTTGAAGAGTTCTTAGTGAACTAAAGTCCCAAGGCTGCTGGCCTTGAAGGAATTGTAGAGATGCAGGGTGCTGCCCTTCCTTAGTGGAAATCCTGCTAGTTGAAAGCAGAAGAGTGGATTAGGAGCTTGAGTCTCTGAACCACTTAAAACCTCTTGTGTCTTTTACATTATGTCATTTACATTATGTATTATAACTGCTATAACTGCTATGTATGTTTTAACTGCTTAGAACTAAACTTACTCTACGAACAATGTATGTATGATTATGAATATATCAATGAAGGGGATCTTTTACTTATTCCGCTGTTCTTGAAAAGATTCTTATGTTTGTCATATGCTAATTTAATAGCTATACAAAATAATAGAGAAAAGTATTTGAAATAAAAAGGGTCTATTTAACCACGCCCCCCCCCTTCTAGATTTATTGTGCCTACTAAGAACTAACAATTGGTATCAGAGTAGGTTCTCATGCTATATTCAAAAGCTAATCGCTTTGAGTCTGATCCCAGGCACTAACATTGTTCTAAACTTAGTTTAGTAGTAAGTAACTTGTTATATGCAGATGAGCTCACATGTTGGAAATATTGTGTATAGGTTAAATGTGTATATACACACAAGTCGCCAGATTAGTCCGAGGTCTCGATTGTTACATCAACAAGACCAATCCTTGCCTACAATCGATCTTGTAGTCCAAAGACCGAGACGAGAGAGAGCTCAAGAGACATCAATGACAAAGAGTCAAGCATCCACCAGTCTGAAAAATGAAAAGACCATACATGCAAAGAAATTCTCATCCAGAGAAGAAAGAAGTTCTCCTCAGATATATGTATGGTCAACCATCGGTTGGATGCAAACTTCATAAACTGAAGGATGTCAAAAGAACTAAAGATGCTGAGATTCTCAGGCTGCATCTTCAAGACCACGACTGATTGAATAAAAGCCAACAAGAGGAATAAGCTATCAGGAGCAAAAGTAAAGCTATGTACATCAATATCTAAACTCAGTATATCTAAGATAAATGACTATTTAGTAACTGACAGTAAAAAGGTACTGTTCCTCACTATTATAAATGTATACATTATAATTGCATCTTCTTATGAATTACAACAGTATTCTGTCAAGGAGTCATAATCTACCTAAAAAGGTGAAGAGAGAAAGTAACCTGAGGATGGAAACTCAAATGACTATAAAATTTCTCTCCATCCGAGTTTTAGGTTGAAGATGACATCTTGAAGGAAATCTGAAATGGGTCATAAGAGCATCACAGGCCAAATAAACTTTATGTGAAGTAATCTTTCTTTGTTGGGTTAGTATGTATGTACAAGCCTAGGTTCTAAGTGTTTGACAACACACAGAGTATGATCAGTTTTGCAAGAGGATCTTTCTGATTAATAGAAACTGATCACCTCAATGAATCAACTAGATACTCCTAAATCGTAGAGTTGATTCTCACTCTGTGAACACTTAAACATTGTGAACATAACCCAGTAAATGATGAATCCATCATAGATAATGAGTGTGTTATTTAATGTCAAATCCGACACACACTCACCATGCATCTCAAAATGTATTATCTTAAGATAGTTGCATGCATGAATATGTCTGTTGGTGATAAATATGATGATTATCCAAATGAGAGGGACAGGGGTTTAGAAAACTAACCTAGTAGGACCCATTTAATTATGGGTACCAAAATTAGAAATATATTTAAACCTGCAGGTACTTGGTCATTCTGACCACACTAAGGAATGATGAAGTAGAAGACTTCATTCAAGAAGACTCAACCAACAAAAGGCCAAGGACTGTTCAAAATTGATTCTGACAAAATTCCTATACGTCCAAGCCTGTCCTTGAAGACCCTCAGAGCTAATCAGAATGAAGCTCACATGGCTGATAATCTGTATATGGAAGCAAGCCATTCAGCCAAAGAAGGAAAGGGTCTTATGTGCTCAAAATCCAGTCAAGAATGCTATATGAGAAGAATCCTCAAGGAAGCTCACAATAGAAGATTATCGAGCATCATTCAAGAGGAACTTGTTGCGAGAGCAGAACTTCACAAACATAACTGTCAAAGAAGACTACATTCGTAGTGCTGTCAAATAATCATAGAGTGATCAGTCCTGAAAATACTCATCTCTACGATACAAGGAGATCTAAGTGATGATGGAAATTCCAGTCAAAAGGAGATATGCAAGGCTGCCTTCAAATGAACCTCAAGAAGAAGGAATCACATTTATCTAGGAAGACAGCGTCAACAATGGAGGAGCAGTGATCTATTAAGAAGCAACAAAATTGAAATAAACTATGAAGAAAAGTACCAGCTACAAAGTCCCAAAACTTTGTGGCTGATGAACCAAATAAAGATCCATAGTCAATAGGAACGTCTCAAAACGTACTACTGATAACCTTTCAGCCACCCAACTCAAAATCGTTGAATGCCTACAATCAAACATCTGATCGCAGTACAGAAGAAGAAGGACACCACGATTACAGCAAATGCAATTGTCCAAAGTTGGTAGAGGACCTCCCCATCAGAAAAGGTCGTATGAGATGTCATTGCAAATCACTTCTATAGCATTTCATCTGGAAAGCGCCTCAGGGACTAACCTAACTCTTAGCTCACTCTAAGAGGTTGGCCCTTCTTGAGCTACCTTGTCCCAGAAGAATTACTTGATCAAGTTATCTCAAGGACCAAGATAGCCAACGATCGTAGAGTCGAGTTGAAGAGAACTAAAGGATCATGATGCAACCAAAACGATCGTAGTGTTACCTCAACGATCGTAGAAGACAACTCGACGATCGTAGTTCTACCAAAGGGTACTCCAGTTTACAAGGAGATTGAAAAATGAGACAATTGCTCAGCCATTCAAAATGAGGAGATAAGTTCGAATATCAGTGATTGAGCTATGCTGCATAAATGTAAGGATAGAAGTCAAAGCCATCCACTGCAGCATCTCTTAGAAGTTGATCGTTGAGTCAACAAAGGAAATAATAGAGTCTATAGCTGTGATACCCCCAAATCTGGGTACTTCGATTCCACGGGATTTGGTGTTCACTGTACAAATATCATCTATCTATCTACCCATAATAAATGCAAACCATGTAATAGATAGAAATAAAAATCTTCCCCTTATAGGGTTACAACATCTAAATCATAAACATAATCCCAGGTTGAACTAACCTTAAACATCTGTGCAGAAATATAAACAATAAGTCTTAAACAACATCATTAACTCAAGTCTAACATAAATACATCATCAAATAAAATAACAAGTCTTCAACACTTGCTAACTTTGCCCTTGGCTTTACTAGTGGAAGGTTCGTCGGTTTTTTTCGTTTCTTAATCGCAATGTTATTATAAAGCAAGAGTGAGCACTATTGCCCACAAGTATAACAATGAAATAACAGTATAATAACATGCGAATGAATCAAAGACATCTGAATAAAAGCTCAACTTTTGAATCAAGAATGAATAACAAGAATCAAAAGAATTCTGAGGGTCATAAGACCTTGAACTATGTCCTAGGTTATCAAGGGTTATACTTGAAACCTTTAACGATCATAAGACTATGGACCTTTCTACTCGTGACTTAGGGGGGATCAACCCTTAGTACAATCATCGCACAATATCTTATCTTAACGCTAACGATAAGTAAATCCCTTTGCAGGGTTGTTCATCTCAGTTTGACATTCGAGTCCGCACCAAAGGAAGTTTGGTTTGAACAATTCATCAAGGGTTCGGAAATTTAGAACGCTCATCAACTATGGACTAGTCGAATCAATAAGGGTTCGCTAATCTAATAAGGTTCAATAATAATGATATTCAAATTGAATAATAATCTCAAGAAGTATACAATAGGACAATTATTGTATAACTGAATCATGCTTTGAAAAGATAATCAATCTTTAATATAATATTTGAACATGAATAATAATAATGATAATTTACTCGAGGTAATTAATAAACTTGAACAATAATGACAAGTAGGGTTAGAAACTTGCCTCGTAAATGAAGCTAAACGATTACTACTTCCGTTCACCATAAATCCTACACACATACCATATGTATTCACGACATTCATTAGTTACATTTTCACTTAATTATTTAATATAAACTCCACTTTATTTAACAAATCATTACCCTTCTAATTTAATTACTTAATTAAATTAGAATAATTTCATTCTCTTACTATTATTACACTCGAATAAATTATTTCATAATAATTTCCATCGAATATTTAATTTATTCCATAATATCTCAATTAAAATATTTAATTTATTTTATAAATATTTTAATAATAATTTTCATCGAATATTTATTTTATTCCATAATATCTCAATTAAAATATTTAATTTATTTTATAAATATTTTAATAATAATTTTCATCGAATATTTATTTTATTTCATAAATATCTCAATTAAAATATTTAATTTATTTTATAAATATTTTAATAATAATTTTCATCAAATATTTATTTATTATTATTTTTATTATTTTTATTTTTATTTTATTTATTTATTTATTTTGATCAAGTAAGTGGTAATTTAGTTTAGGTAACGCCTGCTTGGGGAGGTTACCTGAGCTCATTTTTTTGCGCTTTTGCTGATTCTGCGATTCATGAACATAACAAGGCCAAATTAGGCCAAAATTAATCACACGTAAAATTATACATGAATATGGTCATAACTTCCAATTAGTTATTTTTTTTTACACGAATTTAGACTTACCCAATCATTGTAATACATATATAATCATTACTTAACCCATCTAACATGATTTTTAACAAGTTACAACACATAATTTGCAAAATCAACACATTTACTTTCACTGTTCTTGATGTTCCCGAAAATAAAACATGAAAATTGTCACTACTGGATTCAAGTATAACACCAATCCGCTTATTTAAATTTTGGTCTCTTCAGTATCAACATGCATAACAACATACAAGTGTAAAATTTAGGGATAATATACGATCAATACATAAAATACCACGTATAAGGCCATATGGCCTAAACCCAAACTCAGAAATTTTGAAATAGCAAGTCATCAGATTATGAAACTTATGATATGGTTTACAAAATATATATAATTAAATACGATGTGATGTGCCATAACACATACAAAACCCATAATCATTACTCCTATCTCGATTACAGAGGCTTTACAGTATGAATGAAAGCCATTTTCATAAAACTCAAATAACGTAAAAATAGAATTTGGTTTGGAGAAATTACCCAGAGTATAGATTAAGAAGAGGTGATCCAAGATGATCCTTTCATAATTACCTGATGATTACACACTCACAATATCTCTAATTCTCACAAATTTTCTCTGATAAATTCTCAATCTCTCTCCCTCTCTGCTCTTCCAGACTTAGAATAATAAAAGAAAAGAAAAGAGAACGTCGTATTATAAGAACTCGACTAATGAGCAATAATGGTCAGTTAACCAAGTCATGGGTAACTGCTAGTAACCCCCACTAAGGCCATGTCTGGCTAGCATAATAGATTTTAAAACTCATTTAATTTAATAAAGCTTTATCATATAGTTTAATTCACGTCACACCCACTTGCACAATAATTCATATATCTTATTTAATATAAATAAAATATAATAACTTCTCATAAATTCACATAGTCATATATTTAATTTTCTCATTAATTAATTATATTAAATTATTAAATCTCTAATTAATAAATAAATTAATTAGAATACCATCATGCTTAATTAAATAATTCATTTAATTCAATAAGCTAACATAATTACATACTTGATAATAAAAACTCTCTACATTAATTTAATAAATGTAACACATAATTAAATTAATCTACCATAATTGCGTCAATTAATTATTTAATCTAATAATTAAATCATCGAAAAATATTTATTTAATTCAATAAATATTAAAATTAATTACAAATTTCTCGTTCGTCACATCTTTCCCCCCTTAAAAGGATTCTATCCCCAGAATCGCGACTCAATACATTCGACCTGAATTATATCTCCCCTTACAAAGATTCATCCCGAATCGCATACATAATTAAGTAAATAAATGAGGTAATTCTTCATCATATTCTCTTTGAGTTCCCACGTAGCTTTTCATTGTGGTTCCTCCAAATTACCTTAACGTAAGGTATAACTTTATTTATGAGAACTTGTTCTTTTCGGTCGACAATTTGGACAGGAATTTCTTCGTAAGATAAGTCTTTCTCAAAATGTAGGGGTTCATATTCAATTACATGCTTGTAATCGGCCTTGTAGGGTCGTAATACAGAAACATGGAAGACGTTGTGGACATTCTCGAGTGCTGGAGGTAAGGCTACCTCGTACGCAACTTCTCCGATTCTTCTCAGTACTTCAAAGGGTCCAATGAATCTTGGGCTCAATTTCCCTTTCTTTCCGAACCTGATCTTCCCCTTCCAGGGAGAGACCTTCAAGAAAACATAACTACCTGATTCAAACTTGATATTTTTACGATGTGGATCAGCGTATTTCTTCTGTCGATCTTGAGCCGCTACCAGTCGTGCTCGGATCACTTTGACTATTTCTGCCATCTGCTGTACCAATTCTGGCCCTAGCAATTGTCTTTCACCAACTTCATCCCAGTAAAGCGGAGTTTTGCACTTTCTGCCGTATAACGCTTCGTGGTATGTGCCTATACTAAGCGTGGTAATCGTTGTTGTTGTGGCCAAACTCTACTAATGGTAGGTGATCATCCCAATTTCCTTTGAAGTCCATCACACGGGCTCTCAAAGATATCTTCTAATGTTTGAATCGTTCTCTCACTCTGTCCGTCTGTTTGAGGGTGGTAAGCTGTACTCATTCGCAATTGCGTACCCATGCATTCCTGAAGATGTTTCCAGAAATTTGATGTAAAGCGCGGATCTCTATCAGAAATAATTGACACCGCCACTCCGTGTCTCGAAACAATCTCTTTCACATATAACCTTGCTAACTGATCTAAGTTAAATCTGATTTTGATTGGAAGGAAGTGTGCGGATTTCGTCAGTCGGTCAACGATAACCCATACTGTGTCATAGCCTTTCTGAGTCGTCAGAAGGCCAACCACGAAGTCCATTGTAATATGTTCCCATTTCCATTCAGGGATTTCTAATGGTTGTAGCAATCCACTTGGTCTCTGATGTTCTGCTTTTACTTTCTAACAGGTCAGACACTTGGCAACACATTCTGCAACATTGCGTTTTAAATTCGGCCACCAGAAATGTTGTCGAAGATCTTGATACATCTTTGTACTACCTGGGTGAATCGAATATCTCGAACTATGAGCCTCACTCAGAATTTCTTCCTTAATTTCTTGTACTGGCGGAATCCAGATTCTATTTTCAAATCTCAGTATTCCTTCCTTATCCATCTTAAATCTTGGTTCGGTTCCTTCAGATATCTTCTTTGTCACCTTTTTACATTCTTCATCCTGAAGCTGAGCCTCCTTTACTTTATCTAGTAGAGTTGTACTAGATTGCATCTGAAATAGCTTCTTATCAATCTCCATAGGATACTTCACTTCCAACTCCAGTTTCTTCATTTCTCTAATTAGCTCCTCCTGAGCAGTTAACATCATCAATTTCTCACGACCCCTTCTACTTAAGGCGTCGGCAACCATATTTGCTTTCCCTGGATGGTATAAAATCTCACAGTCGTAATCCTTAATTAATTCCAACCATCTTCTTTGACGCATGTTCAAATCCTTCTGTGTAAAAATATATTTCAGACTCTTGTGGTCCATATATATTTCACACTTCTCCCCGTATAGATAGTGCCTCCAAATTTTTAGAGTAAAAACAACTGCAGCTAACTCCAAATCATGGGTCGGGTAACCCTTCTCGTAATCCTTCAACTGTCGTGATGCATACGCAATGACTTTGCCGTTTTGCATCAGCATACAGCCAAGTCCTTTATGCGATGCATCACTATAAACAACAAAATTTTCTTTATCCTCCGGAAGAGATAACACAGGGGCCGTACTCAACCTCTTCTTCAATTCTCGAAAACTTTCCTCACACTTATCCGTCCAAACAAATTTCACAGCTTTTCGAGTTAAATTCGTTAACAGAGTTGCGATCTTGGAAAAGTCTTGTATGAACCTTCTATAATATCCTGTCAATCCAAGAAAACTTCGTACTTCCGATGGCGTCCTCGGCTGATCCCAGTTAATCACGGCTTCGACTTTGGATTGATCTACTAAAATTCTATTTTTATCGATCACATGCCCAAGAAATTGCACTCGTTTAATCCAAAATTCGCATTTCAAAAACTTGGCATACAACTTTTCCCTTCTCAATACTTTCAACGTTAATCTCAAATGCTCTTCGTGTTCTTCTTTGGTTTTCGAATAGACCAAAATGTCATCTATAAATACCACTACGAACTTGTCCAAAAACGGCTTGAACACACCATTCATTAGTCCCATAAATGTTGCAGGAGCATTCGTAAGACCAAACAACATTACTAAAAATTTGTAGTAACCGTATCGTGTTCTGAATGCAGTCATTGGTACATCCTCCGGCCTCACCTTCAATTGATGATAATCGCTTCTCAAGTCTATCTTGGAAAAGTACCTCGCTCCCTTCAATTGATCAAACAGGTCGTCGATCCTCGGTAATGGATATCTGTTCTTAATCGTGACCTTATTCAGTTCTCTGTAGTCAATGTAGAGTCGCATCGATCCATCCTTCTTTTTCACAAACAACACCGACGCTCCCCACGACGATACGCTTGGTTGAATGTACTTCTTGTCCAACAATTCTTGTAGTTGTACCATTAATTCCTTCATCTCTATTAGTGCCATTCGGCATGGTGCCTTCGATATTGGAGCAGTTCCGGGCGCCAAATCGATTACGAAATCTACCTCTCTATCTGGTGGAAGTCCTGGTAAATCGTCTGGAAATACGTCGACGAAGTCCCTCACAATCGGTATTTCTTCTACCTTCGGATTCTCTTTTCGACTATCGACTATGTAAGCTAAGTCTCCTACACAGCCTTGTCTTAACAACTTCCTGGCATGCATCATCGTCAGACAACTCGCTTGTCTAGGCGACTTGCTACCATAAAACACAACCTTTGATGGAGTCATAAGGTTAATACGCTTCTTTTGGCAATCAATTACAGCCCCGTAATTGAATAACCAGTCCATTCCCAAAATAACATCAAATTCCCCAAGTTGAATAGGGATAAGATCTACGTTCATGATATTACCCTTAATATCCACTCTACGACTTCTAAACACGTACTTAACAGAATTATCTCCTATTCGCAATTTCTATATTCATGGGATATTCCAACTCATCCATAAGCAAATCTAAACTATTAGTAAAATCTTCTTGATATAAAGGAACAAGTAGCACCCTTAATCAAATAAAACATAAACATTAATTTCATTGATCGAATGATACGACACCACATCACGAGATTGGATTGCATCATGCCTCGCCATATTGAAAGTTCGGGCGATCGATTCGGTTTGTTGCGGTTGGTGGTCGTGATGGTTAAGGCATTTCCACCGTTATTTCCCGGTTTCCTCCTTATCCTCGACCCTCCGATCCCTCCTTCTTGGGACAATCTCTTGCCGGATGGTCCTTGAACCACAAGTAAAACAAGCACCCTTCTTTGGGTTTGGGCGGTTTGGTGTTACGTGTGGCCTTCCGTCCCACAATTGTAGCACACTCTTTTTCCTTTCATACAAACTCCCGGATGGGCTTTCCATGAAGTCGGGCATGCTTGATTCTTTTCTTCCGACTACCTTGCTGATTCCCCGATGATGAGCTATCGTTCCACCTTTTCTTCTGATTGAAATTTCCACTTCCTGTGCCACTTCCACTGACCTTGTTATTTCATTCACCTTCACTCTTCTTCTTCTTTTGATCTTGATTGTACTTGGTCACCGCATCGCTTCCTCCTTCAGCGAGGATGGCCTTTTCCAGTACTCCAGCAAACGTGTTTAGCTGAAACATTGATACCTTGCTTTACACCCAAGGCTTTAGTCCTTGCTCAAACCGTCTCGCCTTCCTCTCATCCGTTTGAACTTGATACGGGGAAAACCTTGCCAATTCGTTGAATTTAGCCGCATAGTCAGGCATGCTCATATTTCCCTGCTTCAACTCTAGAAATTGAACCTCCATCTGGTTCTGTGAACTAGTTGGGAAATACATTTCGAAAAATATCTCTTTAAATCTCTCCCACGTAATTATACCTTCACCTCCTCGCACTTTGTTTGTTTGCCACCAGTAGCTAGCCTCATACTTCAGCATAAACGTTGCAAAAGCGGTCTTCTGGTCTTCTCTAACCCTAGCAACGTCGAAAACCTTCTCCATTTCCATAACCCACATTTGAGCCTCGATTGGGTTCATGGAACCTTTGAACTCTGGCGGTCCCACCGCCTTGAAGTCCTTAAACGTTGTGTTTGGTGGAGCTTGAGGTTGGTTATTCATGGCTCCAATCAGTAAGTTCACCAACTGCTGCACGGGATTAGCGTTGGCATAATTGTTATTATTGGTTGACTCTTCCTGAGCCGGTTGACGTTGTTGTCTTCTCCTTGGCGGCATTTTTCTGTTAAATAAACGCTTTATTAGAACTTTATTTATTTCTCTAAATAGTTAAGGCATTACTCAATAATTTAACATATCACTTAACACATCATCTCAAACAACTTGATATATTTGCATTCAAATCAAAGTTTTAACATTAAACGATAGCATAACTGCAATTTACATCAACTATCCTGGAATAAAGAATACACAGGATTTAAAACATTCAAATATTCTTTCGTTCATAAACACGTCAGAATTTACATATAAAAACTAATTAAGTCTTTCACATAATTAAGCAAATCATATCACTGCCGGTTAAGGTGCTGAATAGCCTTGCTACGCTCCTCTTCTAAGATGCGATACATCGTCCTGCGATCCATCATGTACAATGGTAGTCCTTCAAACTGGATTGGGTACCTCAAAACTCGATCTTGGGTTTCATTCATTGCCTTGTTAAGTGTAGAGTACGTTTCCCCAATCTTCGCTTTCTTTGCACGACTATCATCCTCTCGCGACGATCACCGACGCGATTCTCTTACCCACCCTCTCCTCCGCTATGTTCAAATTTCTTTCGAGGTTTCCTTGATTCCTTCTTCGATTTCTCTATCTCCTCGGTCTTATCTTCGGTGACCCTTCTCATGGACCAAATCCAATTCTACATTTGCCAATCGAGAGTGAAGAGTTGAAATCTCCTCTCTTCTCTCCTCTAGAGTAATATCTTTGAATAACCGCCGCTCGGTGAAATCCTCGGACCTCGTCTCAGTAACTCCATATTACGGTGCAGATAACGTGTCATACATCTCAAAGATCAACGGTGTACCGTGGTAACTCCTCTTCTTCCTCTTCCTCTTCCTCAACAAATTCCTCCTCGGGATCGGTCTCGGGCTCATGCTCCCGACCAACAATCGGTGATCAATGGAGATGACTCCTCTGCACCACCGCTCCCCTAACGACATGAATGTCTCGGGGCTCCTCCTCTGTCGCATTTATTGGTACACTGGGTTATTCCTCCCCTTGACTAGCTTCTCCAACATTCGACATCCCATCGACAAAAATTTAAGTTTTAGTTACTAAGTCGTATCATCTAACGATACTTTAACACATAAACACATAAGGTCTTTTATTATCTTCAATGAATTACATAAATTCATTTCTTATAACTCGATAAGAGTTTTCCATCACTATCTTCTTTCTATAGGGCTACTACCTAAGGTTGTTCCCCACCTAAGGTTCATAACCTCACGACTTTGATACTAACTTGTGACACCCCAAATCTGGGTACTTGATTCCACGGATTTGGTGTTCATTGTACTTTTCGACGATCGTAGTTCTACCAAAGGGTACTCCAGGATGTTTGAGGAGATTGAAAAATGAGACAATTGCTCGGCCATTCATTTAAATGAGGAGATAAGTTCGAATATCGTTGATTGAGCTATATCTTTGCATAAATGTAAGGATAGAAGTCAAAGCCATCCATAATAATGCATCTCTTAGAAGTTGATCGTTGAGTCAACAAAGGAAATAATAGAGTCTATAGCTGTGATACCCCCAAATCTGGGTACTTCGATTCCACGGGATTTGGTGTTCACTGTACAAATATCATCTATCTATCTACCCATAATAAATGCAAACCATGTAATAGATAGAAATAAAATCTTCCCTTATAGGTTTACAACATCTAAATCATAAATATAATCCCAGTGTTGAACTAACCTTAAACATCCGTATGTAAATATAAACAATAAGTCTTAAACAACATCATTAACTCAAGTCTAACATAAATACATCATCAAATAAAATAACAAGTCTTCAACACTTCGCTAACTTTGCCCTTGGCTTTACTAGTGGAAGGTTCAATCGGTTCTTTCGTTCTTAATCGCAATGTTATTATAAAGCAAGAGTGAGCACTATTGCCCACAAGTATAACAATGAAATAACAAGATAATAACATGCGAATGAATCAAAGACATCCGAATAAAAGCTCAACTTTTGAATCAAGAATGAATAACAAGAATCAAAAGAATTACGAGGGTCATAAGACCTTGAACTATGTCCCAGGTTATCAAGGGTTATACTTGAAACCTTTAACGATCATAAGACTATGGACCTTTCTACTGTACTTAGGGGATCAACCCTTAGTACAATCACATGCACAATATCTTAACACTAACGCATAAGTAAATCCCTTTGCGGGGTTGTTCATCTCGGTTTGACATTCGAGTCCGCACTAAAGGAAGTTTGGTTTGGACAATTCATCAAGGGTTCTAAATTTAGAACGCTTATCAACTATGGACTAGTCGAATCAATAAGGGTTCGCTAGTCTAATAAGGTTCAATAATAATGATATTCAAATTGAATAATAATCTCGTGAAGTATACAATAGGACAATTATTGTATAACTCAATCATGCTTTGAAAAGATAATCAATCTTTAATATAACATTTGAACATGAATAATAATAATGATAATTTACTCGAGGTAATTAATAAACTTGAATAATAATGACAAGTAGGGTTAGAAACTTGCCTCAAGCAAGTAGCTAAACGATTACTACTTTCCGCTCACCACAAATCCTACACACATACCATATGTATTCACGACATTCATTAGTTACATTTTCACTTAATTATTTAATATAAACTCCACTTTATTTAACAAATCATTACCCTTCTAATTTAATTACTTAATTAAATTAGAATATTTTCATTCTCTTACTATTATTACACTCGAATAAATTATTTCATAATAATTTCCATCGAATATTTAATTTATTCCATAATATCTCAATTAAAATATTTAATTTATTTTATAAATATTTTAATAATAATTTTCATCGAATATTTATTTTATTCCATAATATCTCAATTAAAATATTTAATTTATTTTATAAATATTTTAATAATAATTTTCATCGAATATTTATTTTATTTCATAAATATCTCAATTAAAATATTTAATTTATTTTATAAATATTTAAATAATAATTTTCATCAAATATTTATTTTATTTCATAAATATCTCAATTAAAATATTTAATATATTTTATAAATATTTTAATAATAATTTTCATCAAATATTTATTTATTATTATTATTTTATTTTTATTTTTATTTTATTTATTTATTTATTTATTTTGATCACGGCAAGGGTAATTTTAGTTTAGTAACGCCACCTTGTAGAAGCTGGGTTACCTGTCATTTTTTTTTTACGCTTCTGCGAGTTATGAAAATAAGGCCAAATTAGGCGAAAAATCAATCACACGTAAAATTATACATGAATATAGCCATAACTTCCAATTAGTTATTTTTTTTACACGAATTTAGACTTACCCAATCATTGTAATACATATATAATCATTACTTAACCCATCTAGCATGATTTTTAACAAGTTACAACACATAATTTGCAAAATCAACACATTTACTTTCACTATTCTTGATGTTCTTGAAGGTTTTGAAAATAAAACATGAAAATTGTCACTACGGATTCGTTATAACACCGAATCCGTTTATTTAAATTTTGGTCTCTTCAGTATCAACATGCATAACAACATACAAGTGTAAAATTTAGGATAATATACGATCAATACATAAAATACCACGTATAAGGCCATATGGCCAAAACCCAAACTCTCAGAATTTTGAAATAACAAGTCATCGATTATGAAACTTATGATATGGTTTACAAAATATATATAATTAAATACGATGTGATGTGTCATAACACATACAAAACCCATAATCATTACTCCTATCTCAATTACGGAGGCTTTACAAAGATGAATGAAAGCCATTTTCATAAAACTCAAATAACGTAAAAATAGAATTTGGTTTGGAGAAATTACCCAGAGTATAGATTAAGAAGAGGTGATCCAAGATGATCCTTTCACAATTACCTGATGATTACACACTCACAATATCTCTAATTCTCACAAATTTTCTCTGATAAATTCTCAATCTCTCTCCCTCTCTGCTCTTCCAGATTTAGAATAATAAAAGAAAAGAAAAGAGAACGTCGTATTATAAGAACTCGACTGATGAGCAATAATGGTCAGTTAACCCAGTCATGGGTAACTGCTAGTAACCCCCACTAAGGCCATGTTTGGCTAGCATAATAGATTTCAAAACTCATTTAGTTTAATAAAGCTTTATCATATAGTTTAATTCACGTCACACCCACTTGCACAATAATTCATATATCTTATTTAATATAAATAAAATATAATAACTTCTCATAAATTCACATAGTCATATATTTAATTTTCTCATTAATTAATTATATTAAATTATTAAATCTCTAATTAATAAATAAATAAATTAGAATACCATCATGCTTAATTAAATAATTCATTTAATTCAATAAGCTGACATAATTACATACTTGATAATAAAACTCTCTACATTAATTTAATAAATGTAACACATATAATTAAATCAATCTACCACAATTAAATCAATTAATTATTTAATCTAATAATTAAATCATCGAAAAATATTTATTTAATTCAATAAAAATTAAAATTAATTACAAAATTCTCGTTAATCACAATAGTCGCCTTATCATACTACTCTCATTTAATCAAAAGGTCAACGATCAAAAGCCACGTCAATTAAACGCCTACTCTTCGAAAGGAAATATCTAACTGAAAAGTTATGGGAGTTACAACTTATTACTGGGCAACGTGCAACCAATGGACAGTTGACACATCACTGAGTATACAGAGTTAGAAGGAACTGCCATAAAGTCAATTTCAAATTTGTGGACAGTTACCAAAAATCTATTGAACCTTTCTCCCTCCCATTTTCAAAACCCCAGAATCCCCTCAAGATCCAAAATCAAGTTAACCCTCCAGAGCCTTACCAAATCACATTCAACCATCTCTTATAAACATCTCTAAATCAAATACCCACATTCTTCGAACTACTCAAATGGAAAACTGGAGAGTAATCACTGGTATTCAACTCGAAACCAAATCGTTTGAGAAATCCGAAAGGAAGTTCAGGGACATTCTCGAGCTTATGAAGAAAGCTGGATTCTCAGAATGCCTTGAGGCAAGTACTCGAGTATACATTGACCTGGTTAAAGAGTTCTACTCAAACGCCTCCATAAACTCCGGAACCCTGTCTACCAAGGTTAAAGGTCAGTCTCTGAAGTTAAAGTCTTCTGACCTCAATCAATGCCTAGGTTTTTCTAACCAAGGGCTGAAGAACCTTGATGATGTCAATACTGAACAAACAAAGAAGTTCATGGGGTACCAAAGAAACCCTAGTTTTAAAGACATGAAGAAGAAGGAATTTCCTGAAGAGTATGAGTTCCTTGCTGAAATAGTTGGAAAATGCATACTATACAAGGACACTGCACATGACACAGTGCTTGACCAACAGTTGAAGATAATGTCCGCAATAGTTCTAAAGAAACAAATTGACTTTGGAGCTATCTTGTTCGATCAAATCTCCAAGTGGATAGAGAAAGCTGAGAAGAAGAAGTCCACTGAAAAACCCCTGACTAAGGTGTTTCATGGTAGACTGCTGAGTATTGTGCTGAAGAAGAAGCTAGGAGGAAAAATCAAGGATGATGAGGGAGAAACTTTGAATGTGCACAAAGTGATGTCTCCACAATTATTTGTGAACTGGAAAAAGAACCCAAAGGAGAACAGATGGCTGACAACCGGGAGCAGTAGCAAAGCCTCTGCAAGGAACAGGAAAACAGAAGAAGTAGAGAGCTCTAAGTCTGATGACTCGGTACCAGTATCAATCACACCAGCCAAGAAGAAATCCAGAGGTGTGAAGAAAACAAAAGCCCCATCAAGAAGTCTCTCCTCAAAGGGCAAGGATAAAGAAGAAAAATTCCTAACTGCTGGAACAATAAAGAGGAGAAGCAGCAGGTTGCTTCAAGGACCAGTCAGCAAGAAAGCTAAGGTGGAAGACAAACCAACCTCAGCTTTCTAAAATAGTACATCTGCTGAAGAAAAGGACGTAGAGTCAGCAGAAGGAAAGGAGACAGATGTCAAAGCAGAGTCCAGCAATGAAGGTGAAACTAATGTGATGAGAGAAATTGCAGCATCTGCTGATGAAGAGGAATGCTCAAGCCCTGTGGCTAATTCTTAGAGCAGTCACTTTGATGATGAAGAAGAAATTTGAAATGACCCAATTGCATTCCCAACTGCAACTGTCCCAACAAGCCTAGATAATGGGTCAGATAATGATGATTCAAGAGAAGAAGAAAATGCCCCCTCAAATCCAGAAAGCCCCCATGATAACTCAGAAGGTGATGAGTCCAAAGAAGAATGATCTGCCCCTACCAGTGCTGAACCACAAATAAGTCTATCTATTGAACCAGAGGAGTCAGAGTCTGAAGAGCAAGAAAAGTCTGACTCTCCCCAAATTGAACCTCCAAGAAGAAGGAAGAGCTACAGACTGCAAGCAAAATTTGCCTCCAAGAGGAGAAGTAATCAATTAAATGCCCCCATTGAATTAAGTGATGATGAGTCTGCATCACAGAAAGATAGTGCTGAGGATAGGACAAGCAATGAAGAAAATGAATCAGAGGAAGATCTTGCTGAAGAAAGTTCTGAGAATGAAATGCAGCAAGAGGGATTCTCTACTGAAAATGATCAAGAAAGTTCAGGCTCCGAGAGAGAAGAGATTGAAGGAGATTCTGGTTCTGCACCTCAGGAAGCAGACGAACAAGAAGATTATCCAGTTCTCTCTCCTGCAAGATTTAGCAGAAGGATCGTAGTGGAAGTTTTAAATGATCTACCAGATGCTCTATCAAAGAGATGGGTGAACTATAGAAATGAGCAGCTCAAGGTAGTAAGAATGACTACCTTTGACATAGCCAAAAACTAGAACAATATGAAGCTAGAATGCTCAACCATTCTCTATAATCGTGATGACTTGCTGATGAGATGGTTCTTCCAGTGGTTGCCATGGCTAAAGGCCCATACTGAAGGAGATGGAGGCTATCTCAGCTGGTGCTTCTCTCACTTCCCAAGCATGGAGTTGGTGGCTCAGAACTTCCCAAGGGTGAAGAAGTTTGCAACCAAAACAATCAAAGACCAGCCCCACTTCAAAGTCTATCGACAGTTTGGCAATCACTATATCCCCTACGATCGTAGAGTGGACTCTGAAGAAAGAAGGAAAATGACCAAGGAGCTGATCATAGAGTCTGTTCACTCTACTACTGATGATGTTCAAGCCCAAAACCAGAAGACTCATTATGCTCAAGCACTACTATCAGACATTCCCTCATCCTCAACCAGTGATTGGAACTCAACGATTATTCAGATTCTCCAGACTTTCAAAAATCTATCTAAGGATGAAAATTATAGAGTCTAAACTGATGCTCAACCAGCTACTGCCCAACAAAAGGATCAAACTACTTAGGAGCAGGAACTACAGAAGAGTTCTGATGATCTAAGCAAGAAAATATCTCTGCTCACTGAAGAATCACAGAAGCTGATAGTAGCAGGAGATAATTCCTTCCAGCACAAGCTTCAAGCTACTATGGCTGATGTATCTCTTAAACTCCAAGAGAGAGATAACATCTATCAGAAGGCCATACAAGATCAAAAGGCTGAAGCTCTACGAGTTCAGAAGGCAAATGAAGAGCATATTCAAGCCCTATCTGAAAAGATTGACGACCTAAAGAAGTCTTTCTTAGTGCAACTTGAGCTAGGTCAGCAGGAACTCAAGTTTGAAGTTACCAACTCCTCCTACCTGATGGAGCAGCTTATGTCCAACATGGAGCAGCTCTCTCAAATGATTAGTGACAAAAAGGGGGAGAAAAAGAGGCATAGAAAGAGGAAGAGCAGAAAGAGCAAGAGACACTCAAAGAAGAGCAGAGGGATAGAAGAAAAGAAATCAAAGAAGAAGATATCAGCTGCAGAAAGAGTATCATCATCTGAGGGGGAGCCAAAAGATGATGATCCCATGATCATAGAGTCTGAGGGGGAGCATGATCAGAAAGAAGCTGAAGGGGAGCCAAACAAAGATAGAAGGTCATCATCTCAGGGGGAGCGAGGGCAAGAAGAACAATCAGATGAGTAGCTAATCAGCAAACATCCTGGAAACATACAAGGAGCCAAAGAGGTACATCTCTAACTAGTTAGGTATGTTCTGGATCCAGGATGTAGAATGTCTTAATATATAAATTGCCATATCAATATAAATGACATTCATAATTATCTGTTTTAGAAATATAGCTGCTCACTGTATATAAGATTCATTCATAACATGCATATGCACTTATTGTTTTTGTCATAATCAAATAGGGGGAGATTTTCAGGAATAAACATGTGAATGATATTCCTATTTAATATATGATTTGATTATGATATATATGAATGAATATGCAAGTATGCTTGCATTAAGAAAAGCTGTAAAGTCCTTTGATAAATAATAGAAATATATGTACAAGGACTTAGAATGAATTGATCAAATATGTTAGGTTGATCCTACATAAGCAAAACAACTTTGTAAAGTCCTTAAGAAGAAATGATGTACAAGGACTATAAATATAGAAAGATCAATCTTGTTAGGTTGATCTTATGATGTAATAGATAGGCTTGTCTGATCGTCGATCACTGCATCAGAAGTCGTAGTCTGCCAGGAGAGTCAAGGTTAACTCGAGAGCTATCGAGGCAGAATAGGAGTATGTAAGATAGTAGATCTCAAAGTTCGTAGACTTCCAGGGGAAATGAAGAAGGATCGTAGTGTGTCGAGTAGAGCTTCCTTAGGATCGTAGTGTGTTGAGGAAGTCATGTTCAGAATCGTAGAGATAGCCTGCTTACGAGCCGACCGCTCATCTGCCGAAGCCAAGTCAGAAACATAGACTACACTTGGAGTCGTAGATTCTACTGATGTCGAAGCTATGTCAAGGATCGTAGACTACACTCTGAGTTCGTAGAGTCTATTGATTACATGCAGAGATCGTAGTCGAGCAAGATCAGATGAAGACAACAAGCACAAGGTAGAAATCGTAGAGTGTCAAGATCTGATCTCGGGATCGTGAAATACACTTCGCACAAGAAGCTAAATCGTAGAGTGCAGAAATACGACCTCAACAGAAGTGCTCACAATGCTAAGGCAGAATCGTAGAGCATATACGGTTCTCAACAAATGAGCACTCCCAGAATATCCAAAGGAATGAAGCCTCTTGTTGGCACTGCAAAGATGCATTCCACCTTAAGGGAACCAGAGAGCACTCAACGAATGGCATGCAGGCTAGCAGAAGATCTAAGCACCAACCCAATCAGCATCAAGATTGAGTTGTAAGGCCATTTGTGATAAAGTCTTCCACGAGGAGATCCAAAGAAGACTTCAGAAGCTGACTAAGGAAAGTCAGCAAATGCAGTAGCTATCAAGTGAACAGAAGACAACGATCTTAGAAGCAACCAAGATCGTAGTGTTTGCCAAACAAAGAAAGAACTGATGGAAGGTGAACCAAGATGCTGGCCAGCCTTTGAAGAGCAAGGCTAAAGTGATTAAGTACAGGGTCAGTTCATTGATAATAAGTGAACGGGAGATCACAAGGAGAAAGCAAGCTGGACGCGCCACAAATCTGAAGTGTCTTGATATTCAGAGGGAACCGAAGAAAGGAGTTAGGCCATCAGTATCTGAGAACAGTCAAAGCAAACAGAAGTATTGAAGCACTGCACAATAGAAGGAAGAGGTGTACTACATTGGAGATCCAATCAACACTCTTCAAGATCGTAGTGTTAACTCTACCAGTCAATGAGCAACACACAACAAGACACTACGATCAGGTCCTCGAAGATATGCATCAGAATCGTAGAGTTCAAACACCCGAAGACTGAAGCATTGACAACGGTTCAATCTGAAGGACAGTATTCGGACAAAAGCTTATTGAGAGCTTCGATTCAAAGGACAACCTCTAATCGAGAAATCAGAAGGACATAATAAATTCTTCAACCTGCCTAAGACATTAAAATGACAACTCTGATGGGTAGGTGAAACAGTAGACTGCAATGTCAGATAAAGTATGGCATGTCACATCAGCAGTTTACCTCTGTCAACTCAAGATCTGTGAAGATATTTGAATAGCCTTCAACGGCTACTTTCCAACAGAAGGATTAGAAAGGAGTATAAATCTAGAAGAGCTTCAAAGATCGAGGGTTGCTGGAGTTGTCGGTTTTGGAGAGAAGGTGGACTGATCTAAACCATGTGAGATAGTGACTCTGAAGGCTCACTCTATGATCCACCAAGAACACTCAGAGACATGCAAAGAAAAAAGTAGAAGTGAGAGTTCTACTACTTAAAGAGTGTTCTGAACTACCAAGAAAAAGAAGAGCATTATGTCATCTTGATGTCCATCATGGGAAGACTCTAAGTACAATAGAGAAGAGCCTACAGTCATCTTAGCAAGTCCATCATGAGAAGGCATCAAGTAGCAAAAAGGGAGATCACAAATGCCATCTTGGTGTCAAGCATGAGAAAGCTTCTAAGTACCTAACAGAAGAGCTTAGAGTTATCTTAGAAGCCTATCATGTGCAGCCATCAAGTACCAAGGAGAAGGATCTTCAAGGCAATTCATAAAGGGGTCATCCGAAGTGGTTGAGTAACCGAAGAAGCTGAGCATCATGCAACACTCAGCTGCACTTCAAGGATGATCAAGCCAAGCTATTAATGATAGAAGATGTTCAGAGCATGAAGACATCTTAGCAGCTCAGTACCGACTCCAACTCAACAAAGCCAGGGCCTGAGGGGTCCTTGTCTGAAGGGACTAAACAAAGCAGGGCCAGAAGGGTCCTTGTCTGGAGGGACTAAACGAAGTTCCAAGCCTGCTGGGCTTGAAGAGTTCCTTGGGAACTAGAGGAGTCCCAAGGCTGATGGCCTTGAAGAGTTCTTAGTGAACTAAAGTCCCAAGGCTGCTGGCCTTGAAGGAATCGTAGAGATGCAGGGTGCTGCCCTTCCTTAGTGGAAATCTTGCTAGTTGAAAATAGAAGAGTGGATTAGGAGCTTGAGTCTCTGAACCACTTAAAACCTCTTGTATCTTTTACATTATGTCATTTACATTACGTACTATAACTGCTATGTATATTTTAACTGCTTAGAACTAAACTTACTCTATGAACAATGTATGTATAATTATGAATATATCAATGAAGTGGATCTTTTACTTATTCCGCTGTGCTTGAAAAGATTCTTATGTTTGTCATATGCTAATTTAATAGCTATACAAAATAATAGAGAAAAGTATTTGGAATAAAAAGGATCTATTCAACCCCCCCCCCCCCTTCTAGATCTATTGTGCCTACTAGGAACTAACAAATTAGTTGATAGGTCTCCAAATCGTTTAGTTTATTTTGATAATAACAAATTAAGTGAATAGGTCAAAATGGGTAGAATCATCTCAATAGGATTAAAAATAATAAAATGATTTTATTTACCTCATTTACCTTGAGCAAAATATTTTTCCAATTCCTTATTGAATTTATTTTTCTTAACCTTAAAAATCTAATATCAAGTGGGAAAGAAATTAATTCATAAACTACAATTTTCGAAGGCATGGAGAATTCCTCTTTGTTTTTAAAATGATTTTCAGAACTAAAGCTTTCAATAATTATATATATATATATATGTGTGTGTATGTGTGTGTGTGTGTAACGTATACCATTAAGGGTGGAATGAAGAGAAAAGAAAAAGAAAAGAGGGGCGCATACAATCATATAACATGTATTACAAAAAGATAATAGATTTACTGATAAAATAAATATTTACAAAATACAGAAAAATAAAAGTGACTTACAGGTTTACTTAGAACATTACAGAAATAGATGAAAGGAATGGAGAAGAGAGTCTAAAGATTCGTCAGAGAGGGAACTCTGTGAAAGTAATATGCACACAAGCCAATCATGTTTGATGATAAAGCATATACTTTGTAAACAATCTTATTCATTTATTAATAAAAAGTATTAATTTATTAAAGGCTTTTAATTATCTACATGATGCTGTTTTATAATATGTGATAAACCCATAGTTTTAAGCAATGCTTTTAGAATAATGATTATGATCATTCTAATGAGATCTAAATTCTTTGAAAGCTTAAAACTAAAATAGTTCCCAATCATTGGATTACTAAATTGGGGATTAGTGAATCCGGATAGATTGGTACATACGTTGCTTGCTCATTAGATGAGGATGATTGATCTCATGATCATTTGTGTGGAGACACTAAAGCAAGTATGTAGGTGCTTATTAGAGAATAAGTTCACTGAACGTGGCTCGCTAAGGAATACCTAATGGAGTTTTACTTGCCTGTCAATAGGAATTCTTGTAGTGATAGTTGTACAAGTGATCCTTGGACTTGAGATCATCATAGTATCTTGTGTATGATGAGTTATACTTTGACTTATTCCTTAAGACCCTTAGGGTATATCAAAGGGTATGCTTGGGTATAATAAGTTGTACATGGAGATAATGTATGATCAATAAAGAATCTACCACTTCTATTAAAAGAAGAGAATGTCCTATGTGATTCGATAAATGACAACCCAAAGAGTCCTTGGCGAAGACATAATGAAATTAGAAAGGAGTTTCTAATTTGCATTATTTGGAGTTGTGCATTTAAGAGTCGAAATAGATATAATTAAATAAAATAAGACTTGTGAAAGAATTCCATGTCTTATATTTAATTGGGACATTGTATGGTGGAAGGATTGAATTGTATTTATAACTATTTACTCAAAGGTTCTTTTATGATTAATGTTGAAATCTATATTATCCGGAAAGTCGTTGATCGCTAGGAGGCTTATCCTATTGTAGAATAAATATTATTTATTTAAATAAATTAATTGTTTAATTTATTTATTTAAATAAGATTAGAATTGTTCTAATTGATTTATTCACAACCTGTTTAATATGGAGAACCTAAAGGGTCACACCATAAAAGGAAGAATAATTATTTAAGAAGTTAATGGCATAATCGTAATAATATATGTTATGTATATTTAATTTAATCTATGGTGATAAAATAAATTAAATAGCTTAATATTTATTATTTAATATTTTAGAAATATTAAATATAAATTAATAAGAGGAGTCTTATTAATATTATTACAATTATTATTATTTTAATTTCTAAAAGAGTTTAGGAATTAATTTAATATAAGTACTCTCATTTATTCCTAATTAGATTAGGTAGGAAAATTAGTTAAAGGAGTTTAATTAATTATCCCTAATAAGATTAGGGAGCTTAATTAATTAAAAGAATTTAATTAATTAAATAAAACCCAATTCCTTAATTGTTAAGGTGGGTTGCCCACATCTATAAATAAGAGGAGTCTTATTATGGGTGGTGTGGTTGTTGACTTTTACAACATACGTAATAATTCCAATTTGTTGGAGAGTACGCCTTTTCTATAGAGATAGAAAAACTAGGGTTTAGCCAACCACCATCTTCTTAAATCTTTATTTTTCCTTGGTGGATCACCTTTAGAGGCCAAACATTTGGGTGGCTAATGTTGATCAAAGGAAGGAAACAAACCCGGTAGATTCAAGTTGAACGCGAAAAGGATTGGAGATGAACTTGTACCTGAGGAAGCTCGGATCTTCAAGGGTATGTTTCTTATTCATCTTTTTCGTTTAATTAATAATTATGCATAAAGTGTGATCCGGTATATGGTTTGTAAAAATTTTAAACTCTCTTTTTTTACACGTTTCCGCTAATTTTTGCAATTTGATTGCGTTCATGAATATTACAAACCTAAGACTCTGAGTCTTTTTAAGTCTGCTTAACTAAATGAGTTCGAATTCCTTTTATAGAATAATGAATGAACTATTACAGATTTACTATTAAAAAATGAATGATTACATACAACTTTTACTATTGATGAATAGTAGTGAACAGTGATGACTTTTTACTATGCATCAAAACTTTCGGCTACTTTTGATGAAATGGCCGAATCTTTTGACTAATTAGTTGCTTTCGGTGGAAAAGCAGGAGCATGTGACTGAGTGGAAATGAGAGTTGGAACCTTTCAAGCTGGCAACATCTTTTGACTGAGATGTCAAGCAAAGGGTTCTTGAGCATCTTATAAGTTGATGGAACCATAAGGGTCTTCATCATCATCATTATCTTTACTAGCAATTAATTTTCTGGAAGAAGAGGAAGAATATTCTGAAGCTTCAATCTCTTCAAGTAACTTAGAAACTCTTTCATTAATGGCTTGATCTAAGAGTTTTAATTCTAAGCACGGATAATTTTTTACATTGGAAATATCAATAGAACCTGTCGGACTAAAATTTGACTCTTTTGTTTTACTGGAATATCCTTTAGAAGGGATCGATTAAATTGGGACAATAGGAAGAGGGACAGAAGGGAATTCTTTTTGAACTTGACCAATAATCCTATTGATATCAAACTTATCCCACCATTTGACAAAGAAAAGACGGGTGACCATAGTGACTGGCAAAATAGTGGTAGTCGTAACAAGATGACTGTAAGCGGGAGACTAAAAACCTATTTCTATGACTGGAGTAAGAAGATTGTACTGCCATTTTAAAATCCAAGGGATTTTGTATTTACTAACAAATTGTAGTAGCACTGGGATACCTTCATACCTTTTTTGATATTTACTATGATTACAAAAATGACTGACTTGAGCCCTTAACAAACTTGGAAGTAGATCGAAAGAAGAACCAAATCTCGACTACCATAAAAGAAACCAAAGAGGAATTTAACTTTTAAACTTGTGGTCAAATTGAATGAACCACAAATGACTAAAAGACTAGTTTTGGTAAAGGAAGATCTTATTCAGGCTTCTATATAATCGAAATAACAGAATGAGTTATTTTGATTAGAAAGCTGACGAAGATTAGAGGGGTGATTTCCCCAGTCAGTTAATTGAATGATTTGATTAATGTATAAAGAATGATAAAGGAATTTAGATTCATCATCCCTAGCATAAATAGGTTTGATGAAAATTGACTCGGTTTGAAAGAGGATATCCTTATAATACGCAAGGGATTTATAAGGAGCAAGGGGAATGAAATGCCATCCAATAGGAAAATACTAGGCATCAAGTTTAATCGTATCATCTCTCGCTTTCATATGAGGTTCAATAGGAAATATGCTATTTTCCTAATTAAGTTTGAAATGAGAAGAAGGATGAGCATGATTTGAGGATGTGGCACTTCAAGGGTCACAAAATGGGTTAACAGGTTTGGGGTTACTGGCAAGAACTGAGCTATATGGCTTAGGGACAGTTCCAAGAAATTGAAACCTATTAATTAGATTGACCGATGGGACTGGGTTAACTAGGTGAGGAACCAAAGTTCATTTGGGTTGATTACTTAGGCCTGAAGGGCGGCCCGAACCACAAGAAGACGAACCTCCTCGCACACTCATTTAGAATGTAGGGTACCTATATTAATGAATTCTCGAGTCAGAAAATCGAGAATTTTTTTACTACCTTTGATATACTCAATCTCAAAATCAAAAATGCTTAATAGAGCTTGCCATCTAGCAAAAGATTTTTTAGAGGCGACATTTTCTACATCTTTCTCTAAAATAAACTTCGCAGATTTGCAATCAATATTGACTAAAAACTTTTTATTTAGCAAGTCACTTTGAAATTTATTAATACATAAAACTAAAGAAAGAATTTATTTTTTAATAATACTATAATTTAACTGTGTAGGATTCCATGCACCGTAATGAAATCGGACAATTTTCTTAGAAGAAGTAGGAGTTAATTTTTGTCTGAGGATACCTTCGAATCTAATTTTAGAGGCATCAGTTTCAACAATTTTGAAGGCTGAATCATTGGAAATGCCAAGGCAAGGCAAAGCCTTAACATATTTTTTAACTTGTTGGACGACAGAAGTGTGAACGTCAGTCCAAGGGGGAGGATTATCTTGCAAACGATGAAAGAGAGGTTTGCAGATTTTCCTGACATTTTCATAGAACTTGCCAATATAATTGAGCGAGCCTAAAAATCTTTGAAGTTGGGTTTTATTGGTAATCTTATCAAGAAATTTGTCAGCAAATTGAATAAGTCCTTGATAAATATTGAGACCAAGAAATTGAACTTTAGTTTGGAACTAGATGCATTTAGAGGGGGATAAAACCAGACTGTTGGTTTTGACTGTTTTGAAGAATGAATTCAAATGTTTAATATGTTCTTCAATAGACTTGGAGAAAACGAGAATATCATCAATGTAGACAATGATAAAATGACTAAAAGGATTTAGAACGTCATTGAGAATATTCTGAAACTCACCAGAGGCATTTTTTAAACCAAATGACTGAACGTTCTATTCGTAATGACCAAATGGGGTAGTGAACGTTATTTTGTACCTATCATCTGGGTGAATTACAACTTACCAGAAACCTGACTTTAGGTCAAATTTACTAGAAAATGGTGGCATAGCTTAACCTATTAAGGAGGTCTTCCTTATTTGGTAAAGGATACCTAATCCATCCTAACACTTTGTTTAATGGTTTATAATTAATAACTAGACGAGGGACACCTCTTTCCTTTTCTTCCTCATTATTGACATAAAAGGTCGGACATGACCAAGGAGATTAACTATGTCTAATTAATCCTTTATTAAGGAGATCATTAATTTCTTTCTTTCATAACTCCATTTGTTCATGACTCATCTGTATGGGTCTAGCCTTAGTGGGAATCAAATGTTCTTTGAACTCCTTAGTGTAAGGAAGCCTTACAACATGTTTCTTCCGATGCCAGAAAGCATTAGGAGAATCTGAACAAAGATTTTTAGTTAAATAGATTTTTAACTCTTCAATCTTTTCCTGAACTTTTTTATTATTAAGTTGTTCTTCAACATGCTTATATTTAATCTCTCCCTTTAAGAAGTTTAAATGAGTGGATTTGAAGTTTAATAAATTTAAAGTGTTAGAGATAGATTCATCTTGGATAAATCTTAAATCTCTTTCTTTAGGTTTAATAAGAAATTTGAATGTTATCTTTTTACCTAAGTGTTTACAGCTTAATCCTTCATTACTAGTAGTGAAAGGGTATAATAAATATATAAACGGTAATCCTAAGATGATCTTATCTGTAAGGTTGCGAATTAAAACAAAAGATGTTTTAAAACACATATTATCCTGACAAATATGAACTTTAGGCAGTTTATATTTTATTTCCATTTGACTACCATTAGCAGAATTCAATTTTTCACTAGTCTTCTTATAATACTTGGTAGGGATTAAACCTTCCTGAATACAATTCAGATTTGCACCAATATTAACTAAGGCAAGAAGTTGTATTGAGAAAGTTTAATCAATTACCAAATTAATTGAAATATACCATTTTTGGATGGTGATATCCTTAATTCTCTTAAGCGACATACCTTGAACAAAAAGGTCTGATTCTTCTTTAGCATTTGACGATTCTGGTTCGTCTTCACTAGAGGAATCATTTACTCGAAAATCTGGCTTCTTAAATTCAATTTCTTTTCTTAAGTTGGAAATATCTATTTTAAGGTTAGAAATTTTCTTTTTTTAGCTTATTGATTTCTTGATTTAACTCAGGGAGGGTTACTTCTTTAATAGGAGTTTTAAATCTTTCAAAAGTTTTGTTAAGACTAAAGATAGGTTTTTCTTTTGCCTTAACCATCTTATCTTTAACTTTATTGTCTTTAGTTAATACATCCTGTAACTATTTTGTATACTGAACCTTCACCTCTGGATCAACAATTTAACTAATTAAATCAATTAACAAAGAACTTTCTTCATTTTTTTTGGTAATTACACTTAATCTTGTATTTCAACAATTTTCATTGCAATTATTTGCAAAAATAGTAACTTCTTCATTGTCACTATTTGTTTTAATGTTACTGAAACAACTATTAGAGGAATATGGAATATCAGAACCCTCATCATTACTGATGTTGTTCTCAATTCTTATTAATTCTAACAGTTGTTCAGTAACTTCATTTGAGACATTTAACTGAGATAATTTTTGTTTTATTCTGCACTCATTTTTATAGTGCCCTTTTTGCCCACAATTGTGGCACACAATTTTACTCTTATCATATTTTTTAGATTTTTTATTAGATTTTTACCTGAACTTTTGGGTTTATTATAATAATTATCCTGAACTTTGTTTTTATGATGACTATGTTTTTTCTTGTGACGTTTGTGACTTTTGTCAATATGTTTATGTCTGTGCTTTATTCTAGAGGGAGCGACATGGGGTAAATCATATTGTTCACAAAATGTCCCCAACTCCTATTTGGCTTTGTTTTTATCTTTACCAGTTTGTTTAGCAAGTTTAAAATCAATACATATTTTTAATCCAATTTTTTGAATATAACTGATAATATCACCATATGTTAAATTGTTATAATCAATATACCCTAAGTTTTTACTTAATTCTTCACGAGCCTTATGAGAAAATAATGAAGGTAAACCATTAACGAATTTTTCTTTCCAAAATGGTTTATTGCAATTATAAGACCTCGACTTTTATAAATAAAGATTAATTTTTTCTCGAAATATATTTTTGAATAATATGGTGTGGATTTGATATAATGTTATAGTTGTGGGTAATATTTACAAATTTTGCAAAGTAAGCAAGTGATTATAAAATATTCGATTGGTCGGGGAATATTCTTTTTAACAGGGAATATTCGTACGACGACACAATCAATGGTGAACCCCATAAACGAAATTATTGTCGGAGTTAGAAAACGACAGAATTATATTTTTATAAAAATAACGACGAAAGTTTTACCGTTAAACTATTGAAATACCAGGTGGTAAAAGAACAATAATGCGCGTGGTTGCATAGTAGCACACGAGATTGATTATTGATGCTTACGTGAGAAGTCACTTAGTTATACTCAATTAGTGCTACAGTAATTGCTGCATAATATCTCTCATATTATTGATTCAATTATTGTCACAATATCATCTACATAATATTTTATATTATTAAATCAATAATTGATGTGAGACCTCGAATATTATGAAATAAAAGTATTCAATTTTTCTATGTTGGTAAATAGTTAAATTGATAAAAGTTTAAAGTTAATGGGAGGTGGTGAAAGATTTATAATACTTGCATGACTAAGTTAAAAATGGAGGTATAGATGGAGGTACTATACTGTAATTATTTTTATCACATGATTAGAACTATTGAGTCACATGATTTACTATTGATTCACATTATTTACTATTAGGGGAGTTGGTGCAAGTTTGATAATACTTGCAGGACTAAATTAAAAATGAAGAAAAAGTGGAAGGTATTGTACTATAATATTTCGAGCCCCAAAACGTGCAATTATCGAAACTATATTTTTCTATAAATAAAAGCTCATTCTTCCTTCATTTCTCACCAATTCAGTAAAGCTATAGAGCAATTATTATAGAGAGAAACTATAGAGAGAAAGAAGAAAAGTATTCTGCTACTTCACAACTCCTATATCCAGTCTTCTTCTAAGATAAGGAATATTATTTGTTGTACCTGTAAAGGGTATTATTTATTTCTTATTCATGAAGAGAACTTCTGTTATTCCATCCTTTATTATTCTGTTGGAATAACCTGTTATGCAAAGTACCGCATACATGGTGAAATTCTTTTGTTATTCAATTCTTTATTATTATGTTGGAATAACCTATTTATGCGAAGTACCGCATATATGGTGAAATTCTTTTATTATTTTACATTTATTATTCTGTCAGAATATACTGTCTGTGCGTTTTACGCCGGACCTGATTCCATTATTTATTATTTCGTATTTACGATTCTGTCGAAATATCATGTCTGTGCGTTTTACGCCGGACCTGGTTCCATCATTTATTATTCCGTATTTACGATTTTGTCGAAATATCTTGTCTGAGCGTTTTATGCCAGACTTGGTTCCATTATTTATTATTCTGTTGGGATAACCTGTCTGTGTGGTCTTTATCGCATGCATGGTGAATCCTTCTGTTATTCCATTCTTTATTATTATGTGTTGGAATAACCTGTCTATGTGGATTACTACATGCATGATGGATGACCCTTTATATTCATTCCTTATTAAATTGTGGAAATGATCTGGTTACGTTGATAAAAGCTTTGGACTGATGAAAATCATGTGTATAAGAAGTATTAGTATGTGTTATGATGAGTTATGTTGGCTATTATGTGAAAACATGAAAGTTTCTTAGAAATCACAAAGGGTTGAAAATCAGATTTTTGTGAAAATAGAACATGGAATTCAATTGATCATATCTCCTATTATATTTTGAATTTTTGAGTGTGGTTAGGTTCCAGAGTTTGATCTATGAGTCTTGTAGCATCTCCAAGTGGAATCACTATAAAAGGCGTTGTAGATTTTCGTGTGGACTGATTTTAGCAAAGGAGTCAAAAGCTGCAAAATACCAAAAAGTTTCTGTCCAGATTTTAAAAAGGGCATTTTCGGCCACTTAATTTATGAGAAAAATTCTGACCTTTTGGGACATGAAATTATATGGTATAAAGAACATCCTGTCCAAAAATGAGCTCATTCCGACTTAAAATGAGCAAGTTATGACCATTTCAATATTTAGATTTTTCCGACGAAAAACGCTATAACCAGATTTCTATAACTCCGATGACCATGAAATTTAAACTGGAAGCTCACATTAACATGTGTAAGATCCTGCCAAGATTTGGGAATTTCTGGAGTTAACTGTGAGGTAGCTAATTTCTTAAGGAATTAATTAGAAATTGATTTTTGAAAAATAGTAAATGAATTTTAAAAATGTCAAGAAAAATATATGTTCAATATGGGACTATATTATGCTAAATCCCAGAAAAGAATAAGTTTTGGGACTGATTTGGTATTTTTCATGAAAATAGTTTAGCTACGAATATATGAGTTAAATATGTTATGTGGAGTTGAAGAATTGGTAAATAGGATTTTATGGCTTGGAAATCCTATATAAGGTATATGCAGATTTTTGATGAGTAATTTGATTATTGGTGATGAAATCTTATGAGTATGACATTTTTGAATGATTAAATGCATTATTTGAAAAAGTGTAAACAATTAAATGTAATTGTTTATAAGTTTAAGAAGTGATTAAAATATTGTTATAGTATTAATAGTATTAGATTATGATTTTATTAAGTGATTGATAATGTCTGGATAAATTTAATGTCTTTAATATTTATCCTTGATTTAGTTTGACTAATGCTTATAATATTGTCATCATCCTCATACTTATATTATGATGAAAGTCATCTGTGGCCTATAGTGCATAGATGGACTTGGTATGATTATGACCAGGGATTATTCGGTATAATCATGACCGTAATATTGTAAATGATGTGGAAAAAGTCCTCATTGGCCCGTAGTGCATTGATGGATAATTTTTGGTATGATTATGGCTATGGATTCTCTTCTACCCGGGTGCAGATGAATTGTTTTATAGCATGATCGGGACCATTGATAAAAACACGATTATCTTTGGCCCAGTAGTGCATGGATAATTTCGGTTATGATACTAATGAAAAAGTCCTCATTGGCCCGTAGTGCATTGATGGACACTTTTTGGTATGATTATGGCTATGAATTCTCTTCAGCCAAGGGTGCAGAGATGAATTGTTTTATAGCATGATTAGGACCATTGATAAAAACACCATTATCTTTGGCCCGTAGTGCATGGATAATTTGTGGTTGTGATACTAATGAAAAAGTCCTCATTGGCCCGTAGTGCATTGATGGATAGTTTTTGGTATGATTATGGCTATGGATTCTCTTCGGCCAAGGGTGAAAAGATGAATTATTTTATGGCATGATCAGGACCGTTGATGAAAACACGATTATCTTTGGCCCGTAGTGCATGGATAATTTGTGGTCGTGATACTAAACAATATCCTTGGACTGTAGTGCAGGGATGATTCGATGATATGGATTAGTTATTGAGCTAAGTCTCAGCAATGGCATATTAATTCATGGATGTGATAATAATGAATATCTTTGGCCGTAGTGCAAAGATGATTTAATGATTACGAGCATGAATTGTGATTTGGTATAACCATAATTTTTGATGTTTCAGTTGAAGATATGTGATGAAAATTATCTTTCTTCACAGTGCGAAAAGGAATTGAAATCACAATTATGATTATGAGTTATTCATATGATTGTGGATGAAAATTGTTGATTGATTTTACATGGATAAAACATTATTGGTGGACTTTTAACATAGAAGATAATAGACCTTATGGTCTTTTTGACTCTTCTAATGGATTGCTCGTTCCGCTGTAACTATGGTTTAAAAGTTTTATCATCTACCATATGTTCTAATTCTCTGATTTATTATTGATGAAAGCTATTGATAATTTAATTATCTTTAGTCATGATATTCCTTACTGGGTTAGTTGTGCTCACCCTTTCTGCTTCACAATTCCTTTCAGGTAATAAGAGTGTTGTCGTAAGATTGTTCTTAAATCGAGAGGGATAACAGGGGAATAGAAATGTTGGTCTCTAGTCATGGAGAGTTCTCCTTAAACAGTATAGAAAAGTGTGTTGTATTCTATATAACATCTAGTAGTTATATTTGGTGAATGAAATAGGGTGAGGTGAACCCAACTTTGGAAGGGTGTTTTGCCACTATTATACAAGATGTCTAATGACATACAACCTCGTGTTATCATAAGACAGGGTTGTGCGCATCCACTTGCTGAGTATATTTACGGGCACTACCTATATGATCTTGGAGTTGATTTAAAATATAATATTCACTTGGAGATAGTGGAGATAGTTATATGTCAAGAGAAGACTCGCCATTGGAAAGAAGATGATAGTAATCTTCTCATTTTTCTTCTTTGGGGTCTATTGGATCAACCAAGGATAATTACGGGCCATATGATATCTATTATAACATGAGTATCGCATGGCCTCTCATGTACGAAGGTTTCCTTGAGCACTTCCCAAAGATTTTAGTTTCTAAAACAGTCTTTGACTATACTTTTATGTAAAGTACCATTGTAAGGTTGTGGTCGAGGCACCATGAGAGTTATATACATTTGTATTAAAACTCACATGCTAATCGTGGTCGATTTCTATACTGACATACTCAACAATTAGATATAAATGAAGATGTATCTGAATTTTGTACTATGTATCTGGCGACTCAGAATGGGTGATGTATACCTAATTTTGGGGGTGTCACAATTGAGATGAAAAAGTTATTCATATTATTATTTGCAATATAGACGATGTCTAGAAAGTTCCGTCAAGGAGAGGTTTGATCACCTAATTGCGCGCCAATAGGGAGAAATCCTTATCGGAATGCCCCCTCTTTCCTGTGAATGATCTGGTTGTTAAATATTGTGAGTTATAATATTAATGATGAATAAGTTCGTGTTGATTAAAGATAAAATTGATATTTCCATTGTGTTGGGATTATTAGTGTTAGTAGAAATTGACATTTATTTCGATAATAATTGATTTGTGGACGTTATATTGACTAATCGGGTAATTAATCAGATAAATGAGCAATTAAATGCTAATAATTCACATGTTTATAGCTATTTGTTCACATGTTTGTACTATTGATTCACATGCATATACTATTAGGGGAGGTGGTGCAAGATTGATAATACTTGCATGACTAAATTAAAAAAGAGGTATATATGAAGGTAGTATACCGTAAATATTTTTTTCACGTGTATAGAACTATTGATTCACATGAATGTACTATTGTTTCACATTAATATACTATTAGGGGAGGTGGTACAAGTTTGATAATACTTGCAGGACTAAATAAAAAATGAAGGAAAAGAAGAAGGTATTATACTGTAATATTTCAAGCCCCAAAACGTGTAATTATCTAAAATATATTTTCTTATAAATAGAAGCTCATTCTTATTTCATTCTCACCAATTCATTAAGACTCGCAAGTGCAATTATACAGAGAGAAGTTATAGAGAGAAAAAAGAAGAGAAGTCTGCTACTTCACTATTCCAATATCCAGTCTTCTTATGAGGTAAGAGATATTATTTTTTTCAGTATTCATAAAGAATAATATCTTCTTCTATACTCTGTAGTATGTGAGTAATATTATTTTGTCTCGTATTTCTGATTATACCCTCATTTTGTTAAAGTATTGCTTCTATACTCTGTGAAATTATTAGAATATCCTTGAAATTTATGCTTCATCAAGTATCGTTTCACAAGGATATTTTTTGCATATTCTTATTAAATTTGAAAATTTTCATGTCGGAGTATTGTCCATGAGTAGTATTCATTTTTACAGTACTATTCACAAAGTACTATTCACGGGGTACTATTTACAAAGTACTATTCATGAGTACTATTCACAAAGTACTATTCACGGGGGTACTATTCCCGAAGTACTATTCACTCGAGAAATTATTCATGACAAAAATTGATTTCTTTGCTGTCCAAATCATTTTTGATACAATATTATTCTTGAATTTTACTCCACAAAGTAGTATCATGTTGACAATTTGGACATTATTGAATTCTGGATAAATTAAATTATAAATCTTTAAAAAATTATCATTTGCTTTTGTAATGAATGAATTTTACGAGTTGTGATTTTGGGGACAGGATCCTTTTAAGGAGGGAAGGATGTTACGATCGAGAAATTTGTAATTTAATTTAAATATTTATTGAATTAAATAAATATTTTAAATAATTTATTTTTTAAGGAAAATAAATAATTGATAAATTATGGTGAATTAATTTAGTAACTAAATTAATTAGTGTTAATTTGAATAATGATAATTTTATCTAATGGATTTAATTTAAGGAAGTAATTAAATTAAATCAATTTCTTAATATTTAAGAAAATAATTAAATTAAATGAATAGTTTAATTTAAGGAAATAAATAAATTTAATATAGAGATGTGTCTAATTTATTAATTAAATTAGATATATAATTATTTATTAATGATAATAAGATTTTTATTATTATTAGTATAAATTGTTAAAATGGTTACATGTGTGACAATTGGAAACTATATAATATAAATAATATAAAAATAAATTGGTTTAGGGAAAATATGTGGTAGACAAACAAGGCCTTGTGGCCTTTGGCTTATTCAACTGACGCGGACTTTTTATTTTTCTAACGTAAGGAACGTGGGAGAGGCCTGTTATATGGCATACGCGTCTTATTTTTTTCCTTAGGCTTGTTAGCATAGAAAAGCAGAGGAATAGAGAATTTCAGAGGAGATTAAGAGTGAGAGCTTGAGAGATTGTTCTGAGATTTCAAGAGGAAGAAGAGGATTGCTAAACCTTGTTGTCATCTTTTGCTAGCCAATAATCAAAGATTAAGGTATAACTAATTCTAATTCTCAGACTTATGATTTTCTATTCTTTGTAAATTAATTTTGTGGATTTGTGGCTCATACGTTGTGTATATGGTGTGGATTAAGTTGTAGAATCTGTTGTCATCTTATATGCATGTTTATTAGTTATCAAATTGTGAGAAATTGGATGTAGGAAGAAAACGAAAATAACACAGTGTTTATGTTCATATGTTATGGCCTTAGAAAGTACCAATTTGAGTGGTCAATTTGTGTATAAAACTGTAAATTGACGCTTGTATATGGTAGTTCATTGAGATACGAGCATAACGTAATTTGAATTAAGTGTTTTGGCCAACTTTTGAGATGTCAGTGGAGATTTTTGTGTAAGAAGTTCAAAAATGGAGTTTTATATGAAAACATGGAATTTTGAGAAATTAAACTAGTTTTAGTTGATGATAAATTGTGTTAATTGGTTGCAAATGTTAACAATCATGTTTGTAATAATTTGTGTTAGGTTTTGTGAAAATCAAAGTAGCAATCAAATTGCAAAAATAGCGAAAGCATAATAAAATCAGATTTTAAAATTTTTCACAAACCAATTACCCGGATCATCCTTTATGCATATTATTGATTAAAACGAAGAACAAGAAGTTATGTAATTATACCCTTGTAGATACGAGCTTCCATAGGTACGAGTTCAACTCCTATTTCTCCTCGATCTCCTTGAATCTCCGGGTAGATTCCTTCCTTTGATCAATGTAAGCCACCCAAGTGTATGGCCTCTAGAGGTGATCCACCAAGAAAGAACGATTTTCAAGAAGAAGGGTGTATGGGCTCAAACCCTAGTTTTTTTTATCTCTATAGAAAAAGGGGGCGTACTCTCCAAGTATTGAAATTACATATATTTGATATCTGATATAAGACTCCTCTTATAAAGATATCAGGTAACCCTATTTTAATTAAAATAAGGTATTATTCATTTAATTATACTCTTTTAATTAAATGGGCTCCCTAATCTTATTAGGGATAATTAATTAAACTCCTTTAACTAATTTTCCATCCTAATCCTATTAGGAATAAATAAGAGTACTTATATTAAATTAATTCCTAAACTCTTTTAGAAATTAAAATAATAATAATTATAATAATATTAATAAGACTCCTCTTATTAATTTATATTTAATATTTCTAAAATATTAAATAATAAATATTAAGCTATTTAATTTATTCTATCACAATAGATTAAATTAAATATACTTAACATATTATTACGATTATGCCATTAACTTCTTAAATAATTATTCTTCCTTTTATGGTGTGACCTTTTTAGGTACTCCATAATAAACCCAGGTTTAATGAATAAATCAATTAGAACAATTCTAATCTTATTTAAATAAATAAATTAAACTATTAATTTATTTAAATAAATAATATTTATTCTACAATAGGGATAAGCCTCCCTAGCGATCAACGACTTTCCGGATAATATAGATTTTAACATTAATCATAAAAGAACCTTTGAGTTAATAGTTACTGATATGATTCAATCCTTCTACCATACAATGTCCCAATTAAATATAAGACATGGAATTACTTGTCAAGTCTTATTTTATTTAATTATATGTATTTTGATTCCTAAATGCACAACTCCTAATGAATGCAAATTAGAAACTACTTTCTAATTTCATTCCACCTTAGCCAAGGATTCTTGGGTTATCATTTATCGAATCACATAGGATATTTCTCTTCTTTTACTAGAAATGGTAGATTCTTTATTGATCATTCATTATCTTCATATATAACTTATTACACCCAAGCATAGCCTTTGATATACTCTAAGAGTCTTAAGGAATAAGTCAAGGTGTAATTCATTATATATAAGATACTATGATGATCTCAAGTCTAAGGATCATTTGTACTACTATCACTACAAGAATTCCTATTAACAGACAAGTTAAACTCCATTAGGTATTCCTTAGCGAGTCACGTTCAGTGAACTTATTCTCTAATAAGCACCTACATACTTGCTTTAGTGTCTCCACACAAATGATCATGAGATCAATCATCATCATCCAATGAGCAACCAACGTACATACCAATCTATCCGGATTCACTAATCCCCTTTTTAGTAATCCATTGATTGGGAACATTTTAGTTTTAAGCTATCTAAGAATTTAGATCTCATTAGCATGATCTCATCATGATTCTAAAAGCATTGCTTAAAACTATGGGTTTATCACATATTATTAAAACAACACCATGTAGATAATAAATGCCTTTAATAAATAATTCTTTTATTAATAAATAAATAAGATTGATTACAAATTATATGCTTTATCATCATACATGATTGACTTGTATGCATACTACTTTCAATCTCCCATTTGCACTAATGTCAATCGCCGTGGTATCTCATACCCATCTTCTCTAAGTGACGATCAAACTGTTGTTGTGTTAACGCTTTAGTAAATGGATCTGCAATATTGTCTTGAGAGTCCACACGCTCCAGGGTGACGTCACCTCTTTCAATGATCTCTCTGATCAAATGAAATCGCCGCAACACGTGTTTGGATTTACGATGAGACACAGGTTCCTTAGCTGCTTGCAATGTACCTCTCGGTGTTGTCACAGAATAAAGGTACTGGTCTTGTAATTCTAGGAACCACACCAAGTTTGATAATGAACTTTTTCATCCAAACAGCTTCCTTTGCAGTTTCACTTGCAGCTATGTACTCTGCCTCTGTCACTGAATCAGCAACTGTTTGCTATTTGGAACTCTTCCAACTCACTGCGCCACCATTCAAGGTAAATACATACCCCGAAACGGATTTATTATAATCTTAGTCCGTTTGAAAACTTGAGTCTGTGAAGCCCTCTAGTTTTAATTCAGAACCACCGTAGACAAGAAAAACATCCTTAGTTCTTCTTAAGTACTTTAGGATATTTTTCACTGCCTTCTAGTGCTCTTCTCCTAGATTCGACTGATATCTGCTTGTTACACTAAGTGCATGAGCGACATCCAGTCTAGTACATATCATACCGTACATAATAGATCCTATTGCTGAAGCATAAGGAATCTTACTCATACGGTCTCTCTCCTCGGGTGTCTTTGGGGCTTGTTTCTTAGAGAGATGTATTCCATGGCTCATCGGCATGTGACCACTTTTGGAATCTTCCATGCTAAACCACTTTAGCATCAAGTCAATGTACGTTCCTTGGGACAAGCCAAGCATCCTTTTAGATCTATCTCTATAGATTTTTATCCCCAAAATATAGGATGCTTATCCCAAGTCCTTCATGGAGAAGTGTTTAGATAACCATATTTTTATTGATTGTAGCATAGGAATATCATTCCCTATCAGTAATATATCATCGACATATAATACGAGGAATGAAACAAATATCTCCCACTAACCTTCTTGTACACACATGGTTCATCCTCATTTTTGATAAAATCAAACTCTTTGATTGTCTCATCAAAACGGATGTTCCACCTACGAGAAGCTTGCTTCAATCCATAAATGGATTGTTGTAGCTTACAGACTTGATTTGTTCCAACCTTTAAAAAAAATCCCTCCGGCTGTGTCATATACACATCCTCCTCAAGTTTCCCATTGAGGAAGGTCGTTTTCACGTCCATCTGCCAAATTTCGTAGTCATGGTAGGCTGTAATCGCAAGCAAAATCCGAATGGACTTGAGCATTGCTACTGGTGAGAAGGTTTCGTCATAGTTAACTCCTTATCTTTGTTTGAAACCTTTTGCGACCAGTCGGGCCTTATAGGTCTCTACCTTGCCGTCTGCTCTAGTCTTTCTTTTAAAGACCCATTTACACCCAATAGGCTTAATGCCTTCAGGTGGTGAAACTAAAGTCCATACTTGGTTCTCATACATGGAGTCCATCTCGGATTTCATGGCTTCTTGACACTTCTCTGAGTCTTTATTACTCATAGCCTGTTCATAATTCAATGGATCATCATCATCTATGATGCATACCTCATCGTTATCTTCTATGACAAGTCCATACCTATCAGGTATCTTTGGTACTCTTCCAAATTTACGAATAGGGTGTGGTACAGAAGGAATCTCTACTTGGACAGTTTCATCCATTTGATCTATAGTGGTTTCTGGTTCTTGAATTTCTTCAAGATCTATTTTCCTCCCACTGACCCCTTCAAGGATAAACTCCTTTTCCAAGAGGGCGGCATGTTTGGCAACAAACACCTTTTGTTCAGTAGGATTGTAGAAATAATATCCTAAACTTTCTTTAGGATATCCCACAAAAGTACACTTATCAGATCTTGTCTCAAGCTTATCATTCTGAAACCTTTTCACATAAGCTGGACATCCCCAAATCTTAACATGCTTAAGATTAGGCTTCCTCCCTGTCCACATCTCATATGGAGTCTTAGGGACGGATTTTGAGGGAACCTTATTTAGTAGATATGTAGCCGCTTCTAGGGCATATCCCCAAAATGACACCGGAAGATCGGTAAAACTCATCATGGAACGAACCATGTCCAACAGTGTTTGATTTCTCCTTTCAGACACACCATTCAGCTGTGGCGTCCCTGATGGAGTCCATTGTAAGATTATACCATTTTCTTTGAGACAATTGAGAAACTCACTGCTTAAGTATTCACCACCTCAATCTGATCGAAGAATCTTAATACTTTTGCCCGTTTGTTTCTCTACTTCATTTCTGAACTCTTTGAACTTTTCAAATGATTCAGATTTGTATTTCATTAAATACACATATGCAAATCTTGAGTGATCATCAGTGAATGTAATAAAATAAGAATACCCTCCTCGTACATTCGTTGTCATAGGTCTACATACATCTGTGTGTACCAATGCTAACAACTCTATAACTCTTTCTCTTTTTCCACTAAAAGGAGATTTAGTCATTTTTCCCATGAGACAAGATTCACAAGTTGGATATGATTCATAATCTGATAGCTCTAGGAGCCCATCTTTATACAACTTGGATAATCTTGTTTCATTAATATGACCAAGTCTATAGTGCCACATATAAGTATAATTAACATCATCTCTTTTCCTTTTCTTAGTTTGTTCAATTTGAAGTATATTTTCATGCAAGTCAAGAATATAAAGGCCATTTTGTAAATTACCAACACCATATAAAACATTATTATTATAAATAGAACAACTATTGTTCTTTATTATAATGTCAAAACCATCCATATCCAATACAGATATTAAAATAATGTTTCTAATAAGTGACGGAACAAAATAACAATTATTTAAACTAATGGATTTACCCGTAGGTAGTGCTAAACAATAAGTCCCTACAGCTAATGCAGCAACCTTTGCTCCATTTCCCACTCATAGGACGACCTCATCCTTGCTCAGCTTTCTACTTCTGACCAGTCCCTGTATATTATTACATATGTGAGAACCACAGCCGGTATCTAATACCCAAGTAGAAGATCGACTTTCAGAAAAATTAATTTCAATCATAAACAAACCTTGATTAGGATTCGAAGCTTCTCTAAGCTTCTTCTACTTTTGTTCCACAAGATAATCCTTGCAGTTCCTCTTCTAGTGACCCGGCTTTTTGCAATGGAAGCAAATTCCTTTGCTAGCTGGATCAGGTTTCTTTTGATCCTTCACTTTCGCCTTTCCCTTAGCCTTATTGGATTTCTTCTTTTCAGAAGACACCTTGGGCCTCTTCCTTTTTTTGGAAGAATCATCCACCAGTAACACATGGTTCTTGGATGGGAAGTGACCTTCAGCAGTTTTCAACATGTTAAGTAACTCAGGCAAGCTGACGTCCAACTTATTCATGTGAAAATTCACAACAAATTGTGAGAAGGTGCAAGGGAGTGATCAGAGATCAAATCTTGACTTAACTCCCCATCCATGATTTAACCCAAGTCATCCCAAGACGTTCAATCAGATTGATCATCTTTAAGACATGAGTCTCAATTCGGTAGTGCCCTCGGTCATCCGAGAGATCGGAAGAGCTCCTTAAATATTTCATATCTAGCAGTCCTACTTTGCTCACCATACAACTCTCGAAGGTGCAGTAGCATAGTAGGAGCATCCATGTTTTCATGCTGACGTTGAATCTCGTTACACATGGATGGGAGCATGATGCATTGAGCCACTGATGCATCATCTTACCGCTGTTTAAAAGTAGCAATCTCTTCCTCAGAGGCTATTTCTGCAACTTTTGCAGGTACAGGCGAATTTAGGACATAAGAAATCTTTTCAGCAGTGAGAACAATTCTCCGATTCCTTAACCAGTCCGTGTAATTCGGTCCCATCGGTTTGTTAAGATCAAGTATGCTACTGCAGATGAAATTAGTGAATGTGACATTTTCAAAATTCTGCATGTAAAAAGACAATATTTTAGCCAACATTCATTTAATTAATTACCAAAATAAATTAGGTCTTATTTTATATTGGTATCTCCCACTATTTTCTTCAAACTATATTACCCTCATGAATATAGTTCGGTAATATCTAATTAAAGATTTGCTAGTGAGAATAAGAATTCCATTTCAAATGTATATAGCCTTGTGTGTGCACAACAAACTATATATAAATAAATAGGTAGACAACTTTTGTCAATTACATCATCATGTAACTCCTTATATTTTGCCTCTTAAATCATAATAATCAAGTGTGTGCACATCCGAACTAAAATGATTTAAGTTAAGTCATACCCAACATTTCCATATAAGTGAAGAGAAAACTACAGCCTTTGTGTGTGCACAACAAAGCGATAATGTTTAATTCCTTATAAACATCAAATGTAATAAAAACAACATCTCAAATATTTAATACTCGCCTTGTGTGTGCACAACAAACTCATATTAAATATTCAATGCTCTATTGTTTTTATCACGCTAAAAGGCGACGTTCGATATTCTAAATATATTTGAACGTTACAATTTAATATAATATCATTGAGGGGTTTGTTATTATCAGTCTCATCTTGTTTAGCGCGCATGCAAATATATATATAAAATACGCGTCATATTATTAAACATGCGAATCATGTTTGCATAATATATAATATATATAATACTAGCATGCACATATAAAATACTATATTCTATCTGGATTGATTATGGATTTTTATTCTAGTTTGGTTCACTAGAGCCACCAAGTGAACCAAAAGGTCAAACCCTAGGGTGCAAAAATAAACATTTAAATATAACTATTACATTTAAATCCGAACTCCATTACAAACGGGTTTTCAAGCGCTCCTTGCTCCTTGATCTCCGGTTCTTCGAAAAAAATTCTAACTAATCCTATTACATTAAACTATTTAATTTAAATAGAAACCTTGATCAGCAGTCAAGGGGAAGTACATATGAGAGAGATAGAATTTACATCAAGAAGAAAATAAGAAAAGACGAGGTACGCAAACCCCATTTAATAAAACTCATTCATTCAAACATCCAACCAAAATAAATCCAATCACATTGGTCAATTGTCCATAATCAATCCCATTTATTATCATACATATCATCATATGTATCAATAAATAAAATCATTCCATATATATGTGAATATCATTTAATGGGCAATTTTAAGTTGCATGAAATCTAATTTTAAGATGAAAATAAACTCTTTATTTTAATTATAAAATTATTATATATATATATATATATAATATATATCATATATTTTCTTGTTGAGCTTCACGGTTCGGTTTATATATCTATATATATAACGTAAACCATGTTAATCAAAATCATGTTGCAGACATGTTACACGAAAATCACTAACATAATACTATATATATAATAATTATATATATAGGATTCCGTGACATCAGGATACATGTTTAACCATAATATATATAAATAACTTTCAGATGCTTATCATGAAAACCATGCTTCTTAACTAACAGCCCCGTGATCCGCGATATAAACTAAACAGACTTTATAAAAATAACAGGATTTATATATAGTACTGTAAAACACGGAGTCAACTTTTTGAAGAAGAAGAAAAAAAATAAGCCACGGATTTAAAGAAAAAAACGTTTTTCGAAAACTTTTTTTCGGCAATTATTTTTTCTTCATAAAATAATAATTCTTTACAACAAATTATGTCCAATAAATTATTCAAAATATATATACATATATGGAATCAAAATAATTAATAATTCGCATAAAGTTTGGTTCTGATACCACTGTTAGGTTTTGTGAAAATCAAAGTAGCAATCAAATTACAAAAATAGCGGAAGCATAATAAAATTAGATTTTAAAATTTTTCACAAACCAATTACCCGGATCATCCTTTATGCATATTATTAATTAAAACAAAGAACAAGAAGTTGTGTAATCATACCCTTTTAGATACGAGCTTCCACATGTACGAGTTCAACTCCTACTTCTCCTCGATCTCCTTGAATCTCCGGGTAGATTCCTTCATTTGATTAATGTAAGTCACCCAAGTGTATGGCCTCTAGGGGTGATCCACTAAGAAAGAACAATTTTCAAGAAGAAGGGTATATTGGCTCAAACCCTAATTTTTTTTATCTCTATAAAAAAAGGGGGCGTACTCTCCAACTATTGAAATTACATATATTTGATATCTGATATAAGACTCCTCTTATAAAGATATCAGGTAACCCTATTTTAATTAAAATAAGGTATTATTCATTTAATTAAACTCTTTTAATTAAATAGGCTCCCTAATCTTATTAGGGTTAATTAATTAAACTCCTTTAACTAATTTTCCTCCAAACTTATTAGGAATAAATGAGAGTACTTATATTAAATTAATTCCTAAATTCTTTTAAAAATTAAAATAATAATAATTATAATAATATTAATAAGACTCCTCTTATTAATTTATATTTAATATTTTAAAATATTAAATAATAAATATTAAACTATTTAATTTATTCTCATCACAATAGATTAAATTAAATATACTTAACATATTATTACGATTATGCCATTAACTTCTTAAATAATTATTCTTCCTTTTATGGTGTGACCATTTAGGTTCTCCATATTAAACCGGCTGTGAATAAATCAATTAGAACAATTCTAATCTTATTTAAATAAATAAATTAAGCGATTAATTTATTTAAATAAATAATATTTATTCTACAATAGGGATAATCCTCCCTAGCGATCAACGACTTTCCAGATAATATAGATTTCAACATTAATCATAAAAGAACCTTTGAGTTAATAGTTACCGTACAATTCAATCCTTCTACCATACAATGCCCTAATTAAATATAAGACATGGAATTACTGTCAAGTCTTATTTTATTTAATTATATGTATTTTGATTCCCAAATGCACAACTCCTAATGAATGCAAATTAGAAACTACTTTCTAATTTCATTCCACATTGGCCAAGAATTCCTGGGTTGTCATTTATCGAATCACATAGGACATTTATCTTCTTTTACTAGAAGTGGTAGATTCTTTATTGATCATTCATTATCTTCATATATAACTTATTACACCCAAGCATAGCCTTTGATATACTCTAAGAGTCTTAAGGAATAAGTCAAGGTGTAATTCATTATATATAAGATACTATGATGATCTCAAGTCTAAGGATCATTTGTACTACCATCACTACAGGAATTCCTATTGACAGACAAGTAAAACTCCATTAGGTATTCCTTAGCGAGTCACGTTCAGTGAACTTATTCTCTAATAAGTACCTACATACTTGCTTTAGTGTCTCCACACAAATGATCATGAGATCAATCATCCTCATCCAATGAGCAAGCAACGTACGTACCAATCTATC